>SKCR01033318.1:0-232387 GCA_019454045.1 Zanthoxylum bungeanum | reverse complement strand
TATAATCTTCTGATTAGTCGTAAATTAGTTTACAATTAATATTATGGCAATCCTATAATATTTTTATGTTCAGTTGCTATCTTATAGATTATGCAAAATGTGATGTCGTGATATATTGCGTATCGAGACTCTATCTGCAATAAATTGTAGATATGAGTACATATTTTCAATTTAAATATATCTGAATATGTTCCCGGTTGAGGTGATGTCCTTAGAGATGATCACATCACATGACTGACATATTTTTTTATGTTGCCATAGATCAATACTTGATACTAATATTTGGGTGACAAGTCTCTATTAGGGTCGGTGCTCGGAGTGCCAATCCGAATCGTACTTATGTCCGATTCATGAATACGAACAATTCATTTTTCCATAATATTACTTATTTATGGTAGTACTTCTTGCTTTTATATACATATTCGATCTAATTACGATTAGATTGAAACTAAATAGGATTTAGTGATATGTATATATTACTATATTAGACAAAGACCCGATAATATATAATGTAGTGCGCAGTTATAAGTAGTTTGTAATTGACATTGGGAAGTGTCACTACTAGAAGTATATTATCAAATAAAGTTCCTGGTCAAGATTTACTAACACGGGTCGGTTAGTAAAATCCACTGAGACCAGTACACGTCGTATATCGAGACTTGGTCCGATGGTTTATCCCAATGAACCATGAGTCTGGGGAGACTCGTATAGACGTGTAGGTGTTTATATTGGATAAACACTGAACGATTTACCGAAGATTTCCTAATAGATGGTACACCAACGTTAATAGGAATCTTCTCGGGTCAAGTGAGCATAATGATCTTTTGACTTGAGATACCACTGTGGATGTATTAGGTATCCTCCAAACTTTGATGGCAGTCACGTCACCGATCTATTTAGATCAGACCTCCGCCTGTTCTTTGGGTGTGTACTGATCCTTAGGATATCATGTGCGTATCAAGATAGGATCCGTCAGTTTTGTGTACAGAGCATATGTATTCAATATGGTATTAGCAATCTGTTAAATCCATGGGCCCGTGGTACACTGTAGAAGTAAGTTCTAAGTGTTATTAAGAAATTTCTAATAGAATCGTCGACGAGATTTTATACATATAGAGATTTGACGTTTTTATCTATATCTCTGGAATAATCCGAATACCTATGACGGAGGGATTATACGTATGCGATGACCTCGATCTATATGATTCACCGAGTTTATATGTGGTCGTCATAATTTATAGGTGAGTAGATTATGAACACGAAATTAGATTTTGTGACGGATATGCCTGAGTCTAGAGAGTCTCACTAATGAAACATACTCGTAGAGCACTAGGGCAACTATTATAAATAATATTGATTATTTATAAATCGTTTAAAGGTTAACCGAAAAGATGCATGCATAGGGGCTATTCGGTCATTTCCAAGTTGATGTGTATTTGGATTAAATACTTGATTTTATTAAATACACATTAATTTTTGGTCAAATAAAGTATTTGACACATGTTCCAAATATATGTATTATGGAATATTTAATGTAAATATGATACATGTATTTAGATATTTGTATTAAGTAATTATCTAATTATTTAATTATTAAATAATTAGAATAATTAAATACATTTATCTTTATCATCATTATGCTTTTAAATGGCAAAATATGATTGGTGCACATGTATTTTACTTTTTGGAAAAGGTAGCAAAATTGAATTTGGCTTATTTAATATTGATTAAAAATTGCCAATTTTTTATTTCCAAAAATGCCCAATTTCGTTCCTAACCCTACATATATAAGGGTCTCATTTTTGTTTTGCAACTTGGTGTGTTAAGCTTCCGAAAATATTACAAAAGAGAGTTGAGAGAAAAAGGTGAAGAAAAGAAGAAAATTTGAAGAAAACTTAAACTTTTGTAATTTTTTTCAATTCTTTTTCAACTAGAAAAATATTTCTAGGGTTCCGAGCTTTAACATATGATGTTTGGTTGTTTCTCTACTCTTTTAGTTTTGTAATATGATGGTCGGAAACATGAATGAAAGATGTATGCATGTATATAAACAAAGTTTGCTTATTAATGGTTAATAAGCACACTTTTGGTCATTAGATGATTTGGTTATCATTCTAGAGTTTCTTAGCTACTCATAAATGACCTAGAATTGTTCTTGAGTTATTTCATGGTGGTGAGACTTGTTTGGTGCGGTAAGGATTAAATTAAAGTATTGAATTTGTTTAATTTGGAGTAATTTGTCAATTTGTGGAAATTGTAAAATTAGAGTTCATAACCCTTTCCAAATTTGGGGATTTTCATATATGTGTTGTAATTTGATGTATATATGATGTATATTAAATTTGGGATTGATTGGAATTGATATTGACATGTTTTGAACTAAAAAATGACCAAATTGCAAATCCTGGAAAATTAAGGGACCTCTCGACAATTTGAGAAAAATTATTTTCTTGAATTTAAATTTATATTTTCATGTATAAGACATGTATAAATCATTTTGGTAGTGATTTGGAATCATCTAATTATGTATTTGATAAATTAGAACTAAAATGATCAAAATGCAAAGTTTAGGGGCATTTTCGTATTTACTGAAAAATTTGGAAAATTTTTCAGATTTATATTTTAATGTATATTTGATGTACAAATCATTTTTCTTGTGATTGGAAATCACCTAAGCTTGTTTTGAACAACTTAGGACTAAAATGATTAAAATGTAAAGTTTTAAGGTTATATGGTAATTTACTAAAATTATGATTTCTGGGTTAAAAATTTCTATTTTTGAGTATTGAGTGATTAAAATAAATAAGTTTATTTTAATTACCCAAGAAAATTAAAGAAATGAGAAAATTTTGATTTTCCCGCATTCCGCTGCGTAACTCGGGTATTTTGCCCAAAACCCCAACAAAAATGGTATCAGAGTAGATCTGAATCTGAACACATGATGTGAATATGTATTTAAATTCAATGTTTAATTTTGTCTTTACTTTATGCATGCTTGTATTTATTTAATTTGATTAAATTAAATGAGTAACATCTTTGCGAAAAATCCCTAATTAATAAGATTTTAAAGTAATATGTATTGGATGCATATTTCTTGGTCCGTCTTATCAATACGGTTTATGGATATATGTTCTATGGACTATGGCTGCATCCAAGAAAGTGTCAAAGTAGTGAGGGTGTAGTTGATAGAAATTTATCGATACCGGATGTATATGTGATACTAGATAAATTCAAGCGAAAGCGGAAATTCTAAACATGCCAAAGCTGTCAGGATTACGCAAGTATCTTGAAATTATCATTGACACGTTTAGCCTTGATACGCCTCCTTGTGAACGTGCCAAAGCTGTCATAACGAGAAACGGTCAGGACCAAAATCATGAGTCACAGTGAGTGTGATCGACAATGAGTTGTCTACCTGTGAATATACGTAGGCGAGAATGTGCCAAGCTGTGAGTCGAAATATATTGATGGGGTCCACTTCTCACAATAGAATTCAATTTAATTATTGGATTCCCATTTTTTGTTGGGATTACGGTATTATGTAAAGTAGTGAGAGGCACTGCTGGGTTAAAAATCCATAACCAAGGCAGTGTGTAATATTATGAAAATTACCGCGTATGTTTTCCTTATTCTATATTGTTGATAGAATTAAAACTTCTAATTCAATGCATGCATATTATTTGTATATGTTTTATGACTTTCCTTATGGTTGTAGATTTCTAGAATAAGTTCTAGATTTAGAATTGGCTTGGATATTGTTATATTAGTTAAAACCATCGTGAACTGTTGTTTCGATTTTCTTGAAAAATCAAGATGGTTAGTGACTTGGTTTCTAAGTCACGATAGATAATCTAAATAGATATCCGTTTTAGGATATAATAGTCTAGAGAGAATAGTTTCTTTTGCAGTAAGAATTGACGTGAATTAGTTCATGTCTCGAGATTCTTGACTGACATTAAGAAAACCCCATTAGGTATTTGTTTATCTGATAATGACGTTTCTTGGCTTTAGTGACCTTTAGAGGTAATATGTCTGACACAGTTTGCTAATCAATTATTTGCAATTGTTGTGAATAGTTGAAGGCAAATAATAAAGCTAAAGAAATGAGATACGTATAGTTCTGTATATGAAATATCGATTTTCACAATACGACAACTATAGGTATTGGATATCGGATCTCTCGTCTAGTTATTTAAGATATTATTTAATGATTGTTTTGATATTTGATATCAGAACTTGTGACTATTGGATAGTTACTTGTTCTTTATAAACAGGTATTACATATTTTAAAATGATTAGTAGTGTCCTTGATGTAGAGATAAACATTAAGAAAAATATTCGGTTAACTAAATAACTTAGAACAGTGCTTTATGAGATTTTATCACATAAGCATTAGATGCTTATTCTGTATGGTAAAAGATGGTCTGATACGAGATCACACCACATATCCTTATCCATTTAATGAATATTGTATTGATGAAGTGATTAAATCTCATTTAACCAATGATCGTCATTGGACCACAGATTTATTAAACTAATACATTAGATGTATGTAGTTTCATGAATTAGAAATTGCATTGGATAGTTTTCTTTACTTCGTAACTTAGTTGTCATGACTTAGTTATGTGTTTCTAAAAGAACACATATTAAACGTCTTGAATGGTTCGAGAACTTTTAATATGTTTATGATGAAACATGAATAGAATATTTTGACTGGTTCAAAGATATTCGATTTGAAGTTTTGAAAACTATATCATTAATATTCATTGTGAGTCTTTGAATTGTTCAAAGATGTTTGATATGATCAAACATATGAATTTATGGCAATTAGTTCTAAGGTTATTCAATGAATATGATTCTTACTCAATATTATTCTTCTACGATTCCATCGTGACATAATTGGTCAGTGGGAGAAATCGAATCTTATATGATTTGATTCGTTTGACATTGAGTGTTACCGAATTAGTTTCAATACTCTTGGAGATATGCTCCAGTAACTCTAATTCGTCCTTTTAATTAAGGTTCCATTAGTTTCTACAATTACTATATGATAAATATAGGTACAAAATTCAAATCTTGAAAAGTTTGAGATTTGAATCTTTCTTTTGTATAATAGTCATATAATTGAAAGTACTTGCGCTCGGTGGTATAAGCAAAAGTTTATCATTTATTCTATTTAATAGAATATTATATTTTATTTGATGGAATATCTTTTCTACGATCTCGAGTAATAAAACTGTTTTATTACTTGGTGTGTAACATCTGATGTTGACCATTGTAGAAAACATTTGACTTATTGAAGTCAAATGTGAGAGTGATAAACTATAAATGGAACTACATAATTAATAAGATGAAAAAACCCTTAGACAGCTTCCATATAAGCCCAATAGGATGTCAGAATCATTTGCGAAGTATTTGATACTTAATGGTTCTGCTGTTTTCTTATCGAAGAAAATTATCCTATAACTTGTAGTGGGAGCGATATTTGATATCGATTTCGGAAGTTAGCATTGAATCATAGATTTAAGTTTATTCGTAGCTTACTGCGATCAAGTTTTAAACTTGATTGAGTTTTTGTTATGAATCGTTCATAAAATATGCAAATGGTTTGCACATCAAAAGTATAATGCGCTTATTAACGGTTTGACCTTTATAGTATGACAATGAGAAAATTTATACTCAGCAATCTATTGTAGATTCTGAGGAAACTTGTCTCTAGTCGCACTAATTGAACAATTAAAGATCTGTTGGTTAATGTTGATATTAAACTATATATTTTGGCTAAAGAATGCAAAATGGTATTCCTGGATGGTTTCTTCGAATAAGAGATCCATTGTGATTTCTTTGTATGAAGAGTTCATTCTAGAATGGCCCTGGAGTTTGTATTATGCTAAGATCACAGTTTGATATACTAGCTTATAGAGCCTATTATAGACTCAGATAAGCTTTCCGGAAATCTGTATTTTCTAATTTTGATAACAGTCAGATTGTCTGATTTTATCAAAGCATAGAAAATTAGGAGAGTAAAGGAAAAGAAACTTAGAAGAGTAAAGGAAAAAAAAACTTATCGTACTATATGTGAGCTCGTTCAGACGAGCCCTGTGACCCTCCATGTCGTGGGATTCAGACTATCCCAGAGCAAACTCGTCCCACCAGGACAAGCAAGAAAACCTGATCTCCTCCCTAGAAAAGGGAAAAGGTTGGGCGCCCAAGCCTGCAACAAAAAAGAAAACCAGGGGTGAGTCGCCAACCACAGTAATAAGAAAAATGACAGAAAGAAGAAATACATACCTACACCATGAAGCCATAACCTTGAACATATGAGCTGCCTCAAAAACAACGGTCCATCCTCCGGTATATAGCCGTCCGGGCCGAAGAGCCCCAATGCCACTCATGCACCGTGTCCAGATATCGAAGCGGCAGAAGAAGATATAAATCCACCGAGTTGGCTGCATCATCAAAGAGGGTGCAGCTGAACATGTACAAAATAAAGGACCGCACTAATTGGTCGACCTCCACATCCCTGGTGGGGACTTTCACTTTCCAATGAGCCCGCAGCTCCCCGTAAGCAACGCTTCTATAGTGAACCTTGGGGGATACCCCCAATAGACGGTGAATATAAGTAGCCCGAACAATGGAAGAGTAGAGACTACAGTCAAACTCTAATAGACGACCCTCACATGAGATGTCAGTCAGATAAGTAAAATCCTTGGGGTGATGGTTATCTCTTCAATAGGCACATGGAAAGTGTGAATGGAGTCCATCCAGTGCTCCATTAAGGCCTGCAGTCTCCTCTTGTTGTGCTTTTTGGCCCAAGAAAAAATGCACATAATGAAAAGCTCGAATCCAATATCAGTAATCCGGGCTTGTACAACCGGAGAGAGCTCATCATACCACATATGGACACTGGCTAGACTGCCACCATCCTTAGGCATGAACCATCTAGTTGTGAAAGAAAGAATTAGGTCTATAAAGACGAGTTAGACATATAAACATCCTGGCAGATGTAAAGTAGAAGACCAGCAAGACATAAAACATAAGCGGCTAGATAGGTAAAGGGTAGGCCAAATATTAAAGAGGACCGGTCGGTTATTAAAAATTAGGGCAAGAATTAACAATAACTCTGGCCGGATGTAAATCAGAACTTAAAACTCATATATGTGCGAATTAAAAGAATGAAGGGGCTAACCGAATCCTTATAGAAGCATGCATGATCTCACAGCGCTAGTAGAATGGGGACAGGATCCCCAAATTTGAAGTCGAATGATTTTTAGCGTCCAGAGGCGCGGTCTAGGGTCGAAATGAAAGGCAGATGAAGGTCCTCTGGGGCACGATCATGTGCCAGAAGGATTGGGAATGCCATTATCAGTAGAAAAATTATGAGAATATATCGGAGAGCTCTTTCGCTTGGACGAGGGAATGAATCCTTAAGCATAGCAGAGATCGAAGTATCTCTCAAAATATCAAAGCATCTCATAACCAATTAAAGCGTCGGAGGGCCTGACAGTCCAACTTATCATATTTTTGAAAGAAATTGAAGCACCTCAAACGATCGAAGCATCGAGGGGGCCTAAGGGTAAAAGTTATGAGATTTTAGATAAAAGTTGAAACACCTTAAACAATTGAATCATCGGGGTGCCTGAGGGTCCAACTTATCAGATTTCAGACAGGGGAATCAATTGATCGAAGCGTTAGGGGCCAGAGGGCCCAACCTATCAGAATTCCAAACAGGATTCGAATCACCTCAACTTATCGAAGCATCAGGGGGACCTGAAGGTCCATTCACTCTTACAAGGTTACACACCTGGATCGAAACATCTCATCATCGTTCAAAGTATCGGAGGCCAGATGGCCCATCTATCGATAAAACCAACTGCTATAAATACCATGTAAGTTTGGAGAAGCCGGACAAACTAGGTAAGTAAAAATACATACATGACTTTGATAGACTTGTCATTGTCACACATTGCACAAGCCTACCATAGTAGATGCGAGTGTAGACATTGTATTTTTATGCATAGCCCAATGATGAGAGTCGTATGAGGCACTATTTGAAAGCACGAAAATTCGTGAGGTTGAATGCCAGAAAAGTAAACTCTAGAGAATTCATAAAACAACCAAAAATTAAGCCAGACATCACCTATGTCCGGTCATACTTCTCTCAGACTATAACATCTGGCCGACCATACCCTGAAAACCCTAAATTTGACCGGATAAATTACAATTGTCATTGATTGAGAAAATTATAAATTACTGAAGTCTTATGATCTGATTATGTCCGGCCAGACATAAATATTATGATTTTATCTAGATATGAGTTGATGTAGGAGCAGAGTGGGGTTTATCATTATGTCTATGACATTGGCGACCACGACACTGTTGGGTTCACAGCCTGAAGAGAGTACGGATAATCCATAAAGGATAAACCGGAGAATAAAGAAGTCATCATCTAGTATAAGACACTGAGAATGATTTAAGGCCACACTACACCCTTCGCAAGGTCCAACCTTAAATGGGTTCAGAATGATCCCTTACTGATGTCAGTGTAATATCCAAGTTCAAATGAGGTATCACCATATCTTATAATGTAATAACACGCAACAACAATTTAAAGGCACACAGTAGCGTAAACGTGGATAATAAAAGAGTAAATTAAAAGATGTAAATATCTAAAAGTAGTGATTATCGAGAAGAAATAATACAGTGCGCATTAAATGAATTAGAATACATATCTTTCCGACCTAATTTCGAAAAGCCTGGCTGAACAAATTTTTTTTGCGTATTAAGGTCCGTACACTTTTATAAAGGCCGGGCTGGATTTATGTCATCACATTATTATCCTGCTAGACTTGCTGGAAGTCTGGCCGGATATACTGCGTAAGATAGAAATGAAGAACCATGCATGGCAACAACTAACAAGGGTATGACATGCTTAAAACCAATAACCATAAAGTGTAGGATCATGCATAACAGTAATTATGATAATAATGGAGTGATAAAATAATCAAAGCAGTCACACAATAGTGATAAAGTAATAAATATACATACAAAACTGTTTTATAGTGGTACACCCGAGTGCATATCATACTACAGTCCATTCAGAATTGGCTATGGAATTTACGTCCGGGTTTTCATCCTATATACCACAGGGAAACATGTTCTTGATGGCCAGACTAACCGGATAAAATAATCAATGCAGTCACACAACAATGATATAGCCGGTTATATGGTCGGATTTTCTTTATGACAGTTGTATATCCTACCAGACATAGAGGATGTCCGGTCGGATATACAATGTCAATAAACTGAGAAACTAAGATGCAGAGTTAAGGGTTTAGGGGCCCTCAGGTCGTACCTCAAATATTACTCGGCTCCAAGAACACTTCTGAAGTCTGGTTAGTTGTCTAATCTCTTACTGGATATAGGAAATTAGGGTTAATGTGTTTTTGGTTTTAGTAGGTCTTGTTTTTCAGTTCGTCCCCCCTTATGGAGAGAGAGAGGTCTTTATTTGATAGTGCTTTAGGGTTTGGTTAATAAGGAAAAGATCTCATTTGTTAAAGAAAACAATAAGAAGAAAATTGAGGTTTTATGAAAAGCGGTTAAAAAGGAAAGAGATCAAATCCTTCTACAAAATTGAAAACTCGACGTATATCCGACCAGATGTTATGGTACTTTTATGTCTGCCCGGACATAGGTGATTTCCAGCACAAGTTTAGCTGTTCTCTTGGATCTTCTGAGGATTTTTTACCTTCACATTAAAATTTACAACTTTTCCAAACTTTTCAGGTGTGTTATCATAATAGACACATCATCGGGCTATGCATAAAAATACAATGTCTATAGTCACCCAACTTTGGTAGACCTGTGCAGTGTATGACTGTGACAAGCCGGTCAATGTCATGCATGTATTTTTACTTACTTGACCCATCTAGCTTCAGCGGACTCACCTGACATTGGTTGTGGTCTGATTGTTGGTTGATGGACCCTCATGCCCTCCGATGCTTCGATCTGTTACGAGATACCTTGACCATGTCCTTGTAGTTCCAATGATTGATGGACCCGTAGGTCTCCCGATGCCTCAATCGGTTTGAGATGCCTCAATCTATGTTATGATAATTGACGAACCCATAGGTCTCCCGATGCTTTGATTAGTTGAGGTGTTTTAACCTTGGTTGAGATGAAAATAAGAACTCGGGCCCCCGATGCTTCGATCGGTTGAGGTGTTTCTGTTAGGGTTGGTGCTCAGAGTGCCAATTCAGATCGTATTTATGTCCGATTCATAAATACGAGTAATTCTATTTTCCATAATATTACTAATTTAATGGTAGCACCCTTGTCTTTTATACACTTATTCGATCTAATTAAGATTAGATATCTGATTACGATTAGATCGAAATTAAATCTGGTTCAGTGATACGTGTATATTAGACAAAAACCATATGATTTACAATATAGTGCGCAGTTACAACGTAGTATGTAATTGACATTGCGAAGCGCACTATAAGATGTATATCCTTAAATAAAGTTCCTGGTCAAAATTTACTAACACGGGTCGGTTAGTAAAATCCGCTAAGACCAGTAGATATCGTATATCGTGACTTGGTCCAATGGTTTATCCCAGTGAACCATGAGTCTCGGGAGACTCGTATAGACATGTATGTGTTTATTTGATAAGACACTGAACGACTCACTGAAGATTTCCTAATAGATGGTACACCAATGTCAATATGAATCTTCTCTAGTTGAGCGAGCATAGTGCTCCTCTGACTTGAGATACCACAATGGGATATATAGTTATCCTCCACACTTTGTTGGCAGTCACGTCAACGATCTATTCATGATCAGACCTCCGCCTGTTCGTTTGGTGTGGACTGATGCTCATGATATCCAGTGCGTATCAAGATAGGGCCCGTCAGTCCTGTGTACAGGGCATATGCATCCTCACGTGTTTACGATCTAGTAAATCCATGGCCGTGGTATAACTTCGGAAATCAGTTCCGAGTGTTATTTAGAGATCGTAGTTTGAAAGTCGACTATATTATACCGAACGGATTTGACGTTCTCATCTATATCCCATGTATAATATGGATAGCCTGTGACAGATGGATTATATATATGCAATGACCTTGGCTTGCATAATTTAGTGAGATTATCCATGGTCGTCATAATCCATGAGTGGGTAGATTATGGACACGAAGTTGGATTTCGTGACGGATAAACCTAAACTTTGAGAGTCCCACAATATGAAGTGTACTCGTTGAGCACTTGGGCAACGCGATATGAATAATACAGATTATTCATAATACTTCTTCGGATTAAATGAGTTAATTCAGATAGTTTAATCGGTTAAACGATAACCCATGCATTAGGGGATTTTATCCGATAATAATTATTGTGTATTTGTATTTGATACATAATACGATTAGATACACATTAATTTTTCGTCAAATGAGATTTTGACACATGCCATAAATATATGTATTTGTTATTTATTGTAAATAAAAATACATATATAATAATAATTATATTAATTGATTATTTGAATATTTAATTGTTAAATATTTAAATGATTAATTAATTAAACTTTTTTCCATAAACGTTATGGAATTTGTCCAATTATTATTGGTTTGTATGGCATGATTTTATTAGACTTTATTTGTCCAAATTTGATTTGTTGAAATAAAGTTCACTTTAATTAATTGATTTAATTTTTTAGAAAGGACAAAAATGCCCCCCTTAGTCGGTCACTTCTATTAAATGAGGAAAATTGTTTTCTTCATCTTTTAAGCTCCATTCATGACCGACCAAGCTCTCCAAAAATGGGTTTCAACTTTGCTTCAAGAATCCATGAAGAATCAAAGGAAAATTCAAAGAAAAAAGCTACGGAATTGGAGGATTAAAGGTAATCTACCATAACCCTAAGCTTGAAACTTAGTTTCTTATTTCTTGAGTTGTTAGAAGGGTTCTAGGGTTCCTTTGATTCTGAATTTTTGGGGATTTTGTTTGTGGATGATGGAGGTGGAAGTGAAATGCATGTGTGAAGTAGTTTTGGATGCAATTAATGTAATTAGTGTCTAATTTGACCAATTGTTGATGAGTTGCTATTCTAGAGTGTATGACCACTCTTATGACACCTATAATTATTCTTGGGTTGTTCATATGTGGTGACTTGATTTGGTGTTGTGATTAATTGATTTAATCTTGAAAATTTGGATTTAAAACATGAAAATTGTTAAATTTTGGTTCTGGATCAGATATGATGAAACTCGAAATTCACTGATGTATTTGATGTCATATGACTATATTGGATGTATTTTGGGAGTTGGAACAATTTCCGAAAAGTATTTCGGAGTTGAAATAAGCGAAAACGGCCAAAAACGGCGTTACCGGGTGACTTTTGAGCCAACCGGGTGACGGCTGTCCAAACAATGAGTTCGTCACTGTTCGGGTAGCCCATGAACTGCCCTAACACTATTGGGGCTGACCTGGGCAGTCCCCATAAGTGTTGGGTGGTCGGTTTGGTCAAAAATACGTTTTGCGTCATTTTGCGGAAAAATATTTTTCGTAAAAGTTTCGCGATGTTTCATATGTATATTTATATCATTATTTGATATCGAATAAATAAGTTTAGGTGAAATATAAATAAATTATTCATATTGGATATTGAATAATTTATTCGATATTTTGAAAAGTTTTAAAATACGATTTCGCACGAACCGCGCTTCCGCTGAGCCCATCGCCCGAAACCCCAACAGTTTCTACCCATATCTGAAATATGATAAGTTGGACCCTCAGACCCCCCGATGCTTCGATCGGTTAAGGTGCTTCACTTTCCATCTAAAATTTGATAAGTTGGACCCTCATGTCCCTCAATACTTCGATCAGTTGAGGTGCTTCAACTCCCATATGAAATCTGATAAGTTGGACGAATTGAAAAAGAAAACCTGCTAAAACGAAAAATACAATAACCCTAATTTCCCATCTCCAACAAGAGATCAGACAACTAACCAGACTTTCAGAAGTGTTCTCGGAGCTGAGTAATGTTTGAGGTACCACCTAAGGGCCCATAAACCTTTTACTTTGTATATTAGTTTCCCAGTTTATTGACGCAGTATATCTGGCCATACATCCTCTAGTCGAACATACAACTATCATAAAAAAATATGACATTTAACTAGCTATATCCAGCCACGTATATCTGTTTCCCTGTGGTATATATGATGGAAACCCAATTATAAATTTCATAGTCGATTCCGAATGGACGGTAATATGGTCTGTACTCGGGACACAATTTCACGTACCATTGGAATGACTATACCCAAGGTTGGTCTTCTACAGAATGGGGTTCCTTTATTGCTGTCATGAGTATCCAATTAGTCTATCTTAGCCTATATTCTGTAATTGCTTTATCACTATTATTACCCATGCATGACTCTGTAATTTCCTGGGTCTCTGTTTTTTTGCGATGTATATCCGGCCAGACTTGCAATAAGTCTGGTCGGACATATGTTGCTTAAGAAATATGCACCAGTTTATTTATTACCTTATCTCCATTTTTTCTTGCTTCGTAGTCTTCTTATTATTGCTATGTTATCATTGTCTTATTAGTACTGTTAATTATGCATGTACTTAGGACTTCCAGGTTTATTGTATATCCAGCCAGACTTGTTATAAGTCCAGCCAGATATTAATTTTCCGATGAAAGTCCAGCCAGACATCCATGAAGCTAGGCCAATGAGAACATATATTGTTTTGTCACTGCTGCTCATTTTATTTGTCTCATTAGATTGTTCTTTAAGCAATTCTATTTTACAGTTTATGTTTACTGCTTTATTATTTATACTGCTAAATTACTATAATGTTTATTTACTATTTATCATTTTTCTGGCTACATTTTCTTATTTACTTATTATTTAACATTTTATGGTTCTGCTTTTATCATTTTCCTGCTTATTATTATTGTCGGTATACATTTGTGTTTCTGATCTACACAGCATGTCCAACCATACTTCTAGCAAGTCCAACCAGATATTTCTATTATGATATATATTCAGCCTGCTATAACCATGTCTGACTAGGCCTCCCGAGGCCATGTCGATGGGATATATGCTATGTCTCGCTTGATTGTCATTCTGCTTAAATAATTTATGAACACTTATGTTTCCTTGTTTAGCTTCTTTTTACTGTCTTTATTTACTGATTTCTTTATTCATGATTTCGCAATTGTATGTTATATAAATTGTTATTGAATATTACTATATTATAAGACATAGTGATACCACCTTTGAACCTAAATATTATACTAGCATCAGTAATGGACCATTCCAAACCTAAACGAGTTTAAGCTCAGACCTTGCGAGGGGTGTAGTGCAGTCTTAAATCATTTCTAGTATGAAATACTAGGTGGCGACTCATTTTTTCTCCGGTTAGTCCTCTCATGGGGCTATCCATACTTTCTACGGGATGCGGGCCCAACAGTATCGTGGTCGCCAACGTCAGACATAGCGGTAAACCTCGCTTCACTCTTACAAAGGTCTAATATAGATTCTGAGGAAACTTTTACACCTGAGTAAATTCTTAAGTCAATTGTGAATTTGATAGCTATTGTCATATACCATGATTACGAGTTTTGACAAATGGATATCAAAATGGCTTTCCAAAATGGATTTTCTTCTAAAAACTCTATATTGGACTAAAATGGTGTAAATGGTTTGAAAGTTGATGACATTCCTAATCATTGAATGATGTAGGGATGATATAAAGTGTCTAGGCCAACCTTTGTATCTTTCCATACAAGATTTGATAGACTCTTCCTATATATATAAAGTTAGGAAGCTATTTAATCTCTCCAAATCTACTACATAGATATGATCCTGAAAAGTTCAACCAAATTAACTGAATGATAGTTAATTTTCCATTCAAGCATGATATGTTTCTTCTATTGAAGATGAATCTTCAAGTGGGAGAGAAAGAAGTTGAATGTCTAACTTGCCTTATTTATACTATGGTATGCACGATACCTAAAATTAGCTTTGTTCATATGTGTTACGAGTCTTGTTAATCTAATTCAGGTCATGGCCATTAGATGATCGTAATATTTGGAGATAGTGACTTGTAGGTTAAAAGGTGTTCGAAATAAGATTTTTGAATGTATTCTAGTAGTATATAGTCTACGTTAAGATACATATTTGCTCCCAATAACCATACAGTCAATTGGAAATATTCCAATTACAATTACAAAGGATAATGGTTGATTTCGCTTTAGAAGTGGAATAAGATGTGTCTTTGGAAGCTACAACAGAAAACCATTTGGATTATGTAGTTTATCACTTGTTTAGGACGGTCTTAAACATTAGAGATATGATTTCAATGTTTTATGATAAATAGAAGCCATAACATAAGAAAATGAACCTATTACCGTATATTTAAATATATATTAGTTATAGAAAGTGGTTTGTATTGTACAACCCTTAAATAATAATGCGGACCTGCTAGTCTATGCCCTTACTCTAAGGTTGTTTGACAAATTTAGAGTCCAATATTATTGGATACCAATAGTATTGAATATCATTTGGATTGACACTAAAGCAAATGAGAGATTATTGGAGTTGGAGAGATTATTGGAGTTGGTGTTTTGAGTATCAATTCGACACTGTAAAGTACTTGAATATCATATTTAAATATATATTTTCATCAATTATTACACTTATAAGTATATGGTTACTAAAATAATGTCAATTTATACAAGAGATTTAATTCGTTAAATATATGGATTAATTGACAAATACCTTAGAATAGTTACAATAAAGATATAGTTTCAAATTATTATAATGGACTTTGAGAAATATCTCTATACAGTCCTCTCTTAAAACTATTCTCAGTCAAGGACTTCATACATGTAACACCCCGCCAAAGGCAGGATGCTATCGGCAGAAGACATGATTAACTCATATCCATAAACCTCTAAATTTACAGGAAAATGGACATGATGTATCATAAAACTGGACAACATGGATCAAAGTCCAGCATCGAAACGAAACCTGAAAAACATCCAACATACAAAATGACCTTAAGTCCACACAAAACACATCAAAATCAAATCAACACTTACGGGCTCTATGCCCAATACATCAGTCAACACTCAAGGGCTCTATGCCCACAACATCATATACAAATCAAAATTTTTACTTAATGATAAGTGCGATTTATACCCACGTATTCCTACATCCTTAGCCTAATATTTTGTTATGTTTCGAGTTATTTAATGGTCTTTTTGAGTTGTTTGGTGTTTTGTTAATAAGAAGTAAGAAAAGCATGGATTCAGATTATTAAACGGGTTTTGAGAGTTAACAGATGCAACTGAATCACTGAAGTATGCAAAGAAGGAGAAAACAAGGTCAACCAGAAGTCAAGGCTGGCGCCGTGGCGCCAACCTACTGGCGCTGCGGCGCCAGACGCATCCTATACTAAATCTCGAGACTCAGGCGCCGCGGCACCAATATGCAGGCGCCGCGGTGCTGTGAAGAGATCAAAAGTTACGAGGGTTTTGCGAAAAGAAAGAAAATGGCTGCATGATTTTCTTATAAATTAGCCACTACGTCCAACTCAGAGGGGAGGGTAATACACAGCACAAAATACAAAACACATATTTTTAGAGAGATCCATGGAGGAGGATTGAAGAGCGACAAGAGGAGACGAAGGCGGTGACGTCCGAAGAGGAAGAGATTCAATTCAGGTTTTATCTTCTTGTTTCTTTCTTAGAACTCTAATGATTTCCATTATTTTTATCTTTAGTCATGAACTAAACTCCTTAATTCTGGAGAATGATGTAATTGATGATGAACCCTGTATTGATTGTCGATTTTGTTATGAAGTTTTATTGAGTTATATATTTTCTTTTGAGTTTAATGCCTTGTGTTTGCTGGCCACAAATATGATGATATATGTTTAGAATCTATCACTCGAGAGAGGGGATTTTAAATAGATATAGAGAATATAACTTATGAGTTTTATAGAGTTCGAGAGAATATATAAGTTCATTTGAAGTCGTTAATATAGAATCACAAAGCGTAATGAGTTGTAAACTACTAGATTTTTATAGAGATATCGAAGTCTATAGTTGATGATATTTTCACTGATGCTCGAGAGAGGGAGTGGATATTTTCGGAATCTTGACTTATAAACAATATAATTGAACAATGATTAATTGGCATGATAGGTGACAGCTAGGTGAAATCAGGATCTAGAATCTCTATCGTATTAGTCCCTCCTATGTAATTATTTTTATATTTGTTTATTAAAATATTTATTATTTGTTTTCTAAATAAAGTTAGGGTTATCAATTGTAGTACTTAGTGCGAGTTTAACGCAATCCCTGTTGGTTCGACACTCTAAACTCATTTATACTAAAACTTGACACCGTACACTTGCGGTATGATATAAAATATCACAACACTTAACAATATAAAACAGCGTGCTCACCACGACAAACAATATAAAACTCAGAGATTCCTAAACCGCTAAGACTTCTCCCATGACACTTGCAGCTTGGGTGATCCGCTTCTCGAGCATGACTTCCAAAGATTACGTGGTTGACCAATCTGAAAACCAACCTGCAAAACTTGCTAACTAGTTTTGTGTGAGTTTTAAAACTCAGTAAGTAACTACGCTCATACTACAAATAAAATATACAAGTCAAGCATATCAGCAGTTTATCAGAATTACTAAATTATTACAATTTCAAATTTATCAACTTTTTATTATCCTTATACTTTACCATGTCAAATTATCATAGCTACATATTCACATATATGCCAATCTATTATTCAAACATTCAAATCACACAAAACATCAATATGAATATCACATAATAAGTCATTTTTACATTGAAACCATTTAAATCATAAGAAATTGTTAGTGTTCCTAGAACATGCCAAGATCGTCTAAGAGTGATTTGTGTGTGAATTATCAAGAGAGTTGCGGAATACTCACATTGATTGGTTGAGGAGATTTCAAAAAATCCTTCTTTGTTGGATGTGTTGGAAGCTTCGGAGCTTGAGATCGAGTTCCAAACTTTCGGATTAGTCTCCCTATCACCTTCCTTTGACTCCTTAATATGCTAGCAAGCTTGAATTTTGAAAGAAAATTCCATGGGAGAGACCAAGAAGCTCACGACAATGAGAAAAATGGAGAAGAAATAGTTGATGTGAATAGTGACTTGTTGCACTTCCAAAGTCAACAAATTGATTTATATTGATGTTGAGTGTATGATTAGGTTGAGTGAAATAAAAGCAATCTAACCTTTTCTTTTCTCAACAATAACAACTTCCATCAAGTGTCAAACATTTGATGTAAGTTGGTGGGCCCCACTTAAATTCCAAATTTAAGTCGGACAATCCAACACGCAACTTCGCTCGGGCCCGGGTTCGTTTAATTCCGAATTAAACGAATTTACCGTTGCGACTTTATTAAATCAAATTTAATTAAATAATAATGCCTCGTAAAATTATTACGAAAGTCGCTTGTGAATCAATTCTAAATTAATTCCTTCGCACGAATTAAAATCCAATATTTATTCCGCTTTGAAATCCAATTTCATTTAATATATCTAATATATTATTTTAGCCCAATTAAATAAATTAAATAGTAAAATCTAATTTCACCATTAAATTTATTTTGCCGATTAATTCCAAATTAATTGCATTCTCTCTTCTCGATGAATTTAATCATAGATAAATTCTCGACGTAATTAATCTCATATTAATTCTTTCTCTTTTAATTAATCCCAGATTAATTATTGTTGTAATTAATCCCAGATTAATTTTCTCTCTCTCTCATAATTAATCCCAGATTAATTCTGTTCGAGTCAAGCATCATCGGTGAATCTTTGGGAGGCGACCCAATAGATCCCTGGATATGTTGGCAGTAAATACGGTCATCGGACTATCCGAATATGTGCGTATCTGGTACCACGTTCTTACCGATTTACAAGACATGGTTGGCTTCTAGCAAAGCACCGTGCCAACCCAATTCTCCAGAAATATTCTTTAAGGAATATATAATCTTTGTCAGGCGTAGCATACATAGTATTGCGTATTACGATCCAGTATCGAATGTCACATGTTAGGCCTGGGGTTGGAATTGTGTCTGCCCCCGTACAGAGCATATATCGGATCTCTGGTAACTAGTCTCTATAATCGGATAATCATGACCTTGTCATATTATCCCGATAGCTGCAGCATACAAGAGTACCAGTTCCGTATCCTGCGTGATCATCATCTCCATATGACTGAAGTGATACTTCCATATTGACATCACACCCAATACACTACGATTCTCAATATACCCAGAAGAGGCATACACAGAACATGTTAAAGCCTCTGACGACCAAAACCAAAGTATACTGATTGTCGCAAGTATTAGCGATGCAAGTCTCAAGTTAAGACCAAATACACCTACCCTGATTCGGATTCCCATAGACACATAGTCATACTACCAATGAGATTCCGAAGGGTCTATCCAGAGCGAAGCTGTTTCCGTACCTTTGGTAAAAAGAACCTCCTATTACACTTGCATGAGTATCCAATACCCAAATATACGAGAACTATGCCATTATGCCTCTATAATGCGCACAAGTGCAATACTAATCTATTCCGCATTATCGATGTCCAGTCTCGATAATACTACAACTAAGGATATTTAATGATTAAACCTTAGTGGATTAATATTGTCTCATATCTTATTAATTGGTACTAATCATATGGACTTTATCATTTATATATCCCGGTAATCCAATTACAAATGATAAAAGAGCAATTTCCTATGTCACATAGTTAATTTGTACAACAACGCCATGTTCTGTACAAATAGTGATGCTATGGGTCATAATTGTCCAACAATCTCCCACTTGGCCTATAGCCAATCACTCAAGTGTCCTACACCTGAACTATGTACGAGTCGCTCAAACTTCTTCTGAGAAAAAGCTTTCGTCAGCGGATTTGTAAGTTTATCATCTGATGTGATTTATTAGATCATCATATCGCCACGATGTATGATCTCACGAATCAGATAAAACCATTTGAAGTACATACTTGGATTGTTGATGAGACCGTGGTTCCTTAGCATGTGTTGTAGCCTAGCTCAGCTGCTAACAGAATTATACCTAATCCAATTAGGATTATATAGATCCAAAATGCTTCTTTTGCTGCCTCAGCTGCAGCAATGTTCCGTTTTTGTTATTTATTCGGCAACAGTATCTTGCTTGGAAGATTTCCAGCTCACTGTTCCGTTATTCAAACTAAATAAGTACCTTTATTGTGACTTAAAGTCATCTTTGTCGGTTTGGAAACTTACAGCGGTGAACCTAGTCACCTCAAGTTCTCATTCTCCATAAATTAAGAAAACATCCTTAGTTCGTCCAAGATACTCAAGGATGTTCTTTAGATCAATCCAGTGACATTGATTGGACTTATAGTGTCTACATATGCTCAAAACATATGAGACATCGGGTCACATACATTTCAAAAATGTACGAACTCTAGGAGAGTTGTCAGCAGCTTTCTAGATCTATCATAGTAGATCTTTATTCCTAGAATAAAGCCTGCTTCTCCCAGGTATTCCATGGAGAATTTAATGAAAGTCAAGCTTTCACCGATTATATTATGAGAATGTTATTGCTAAGAAGCAATACATCATCAACTTATAGGACATTCATTGTCAGTGCGCTCCCACTAACCTTCTTATATACACAAGAATCATATTCGTTTTGAATTAAATCATAAACCATTATGATTACATCAAAACGTTGGTTCCAAGAACGCAATGCTTGCTTCAATCCATAAATAGATCGATTTAACTTGCAAACCTTGTTTGCTTGTTTTGGCACGACAAAACCATCAGGATGTTTATAAACATCCTCCAAAAGGTTTCTATTAAGGAAAGCGATTTTGGCGTCATTCTTTCATATTTCATAAATGAAATATGCAGCAATATCAATCATCATCCAAATGGATTTAATCATGGCAACAAGTGAAAAATTTTCATCGTGGTCGACACTATGTCGTTGACGATACCCTTTCTGTACAAGCCTAGCTATGTACATTTATATATTGCCATCCATGTATGTCTTCCTTGAAGACTCATATAGTACCAATAGGCACAATGCCTTCTGGTACATCAACCAGTGCTCAAACTTGGTTGTATACATGGAATCCATTTCGGACTTCATGACACTTTGCTATAAAAGGAGTTGATACCTTGTATCACTTCCTCATACGTAGCCAGTTTGTGTTCCTCAATAAGATTGATATCTACATGAGGTGAGATCAGAAACCCATACCTTTCCAGGTTGTTTTCTGACTCTCTCCGACCTACGCGGTTCTTGTGTATTCGAAGATTATTGGTATAGTTTCATCCCTGATGAACTGTTGGTGTTCCGTGAGGACTCGGTGCATGGAACAGTATTACTCCGATTTTCATCGAGTTTTACTTTCCTCCCACTTACCACTGCATATAGGAATTCCTCTTAGGAAAAATGCATGGAGAGCAACAATTACATTGTTCTCTTGTGAGTTGTATAAGTATTATACTTTGGTTTCCCTAAGACAACCTACAAATAGACACTTATCCTATTTGGGTTCTAGTTTGGTATCATCCAACCATTCAATTATATGCCCAGCATCCCAATCTTCAGGAATGAGAAACCCGGTTTCTTTCTTGTTCATATCTAATATGAAATCTATCTAACAGATTTGTCATGGAACCTTATTCAAAATAAGTATTGCACTGTTTAATGTGTATCCTCAGAAGGAAATTGGTAGCTCAGAGCGACTCTTCATTAACCTTACTATGTCCAACATGGTTAGGTTTCTCCGTTCGGACACACCATCAAATTGAGGTGTCCCGGGAGGAGTCCACTGTGAAAGAATACTATACTCTTTCAAGTAATCTTGAAACTAATATGTTTAAGAATCTTACACTATGGTCCGACCATAATGTTTTTAATACTTTTACCGGTCTGTTATCTTACTTCGTGTCGAAACTCTTTGAATATATCAAAAGTTTCCGATTTGTGTGTCATAAGATACACATAACCATAACGCGATGCAACATCCGTAAAGGTTACGAAGTACACATAACCACCTCTAGCCTAGCTAGACATGGGCCCACATACGTCCCCATGAACGAGGGCTAACAGCTTGGTGGCACTTGCACTTTTAACTAGTAAAAGGTGATCTAGGCACTTTGCCTAATAAACTAGATTCATAGACATAATTTGAATTAGAATCAAATCCCTCCTAGTATCCACTCTTCGAAAGTGTGGATATACGAATCTTGTTAATGTGTCTCAGACAACAATGCCACTTTTAAGACTCAACAGATTTATTCAGTTTGAGCTTTTGTTTGTCATATTATATGTTTGAGATTCATTTATATTCTAATTATAAATTCTGTTATTCACATCTAATGTACTTATCTCAATATCATCTTTATAAAAAAACACTTAGTGTTCTAGAATATAAAGGTATACCCGCAACGGGTTAAACTAGATACAAATATAATGTTCCTAGTCAAACTAGATACATTATAACAGTCTCTTAATTTAAGTACATGCCCAAAGGGCAGTTCCAAAATTTAGGTTTCTACGACCAAAACAGTGACTCTCGTCCCGTTTCCAACTCATAGGTTGATCTCATCTGAAGCCAGTCTCCTGCTAATCAGCAGATCCCGCACATCAGTATATATATTTATGTACCACATCCGATATCTAAAATCCAATTTTAAAACCAGCAGTGGACATGTTTATAACAAACATACCTGAAGTCAGAGCCTTTCCCGTCTTCACTTCCTTCATATCTGCCTTGTCAATACGACAGTCACGCTTCCAGTGACCCCGTTTGCCACAGTTTAGGCAGACATCTTGGGATATGTCATTTGTCTTCCTAGAAGACTGTGACGATTTTGCCTTTGCCCATTTTCACATCCCTAGAAGCCTTCGACCAAGCCTAGACCTTCTGGGATGTAGGCGTAAGATGCGCCTTGCACTTCTTGCCCTTTTGCAAGCTCTGGCTCTGTCTCATTGAGCATATCCATTAACTCTCCAAGAGTTTTCTATTGCAATTAGTACTTCTAAGATCTAAGAATAGATCTATTAAGATCCTTCAATTTCAATATTATACTATAAGGATCTAATCCTTAGTTCTGACAAAGAAATTAAGGAATCATTGCGGCAAGCGTAACGGATTGAGCACTAAAGTTATCATCACCATGAGTCTTCCAAATCTCATGCTTCACTATTTGCTCAACTCCGGGCTCAAGCCTGAAAGGTTTCTCTATCAAATAGAATAATTTCTCAGTTCCCAGGACTATCCTGAGGTTCTTTTCCCAATCTGAAAATTAAAGCCGTAAAAGATATTTTCACCCAGGATTATGTTTTAAACGCTAATCTTTCAGTTATCTTGATATCAATAGTCCAACTATCCAATCAACGATTTCAGGTACAATGAATATAATGATTACTATAGTCTAACTATATAATCAACTACTATTGATTGGTTAAATTCAAATATATTGATTACTATAATCCAATTATATAATCAACTATAAATGAAGTAGTTTGAATACAGTCCAACTGTTTAATTAAAACAACAATTGAATATTAGTCCAACTAATATATATAAATATTTTAATGACGAAAAATGAAATGAGTGCGTGTTGGCAAGTAGTTAAACGAAATTGCAAATTTAATACTTGCCTCCCACTATTTTTCGGCGAGCCTCTAACCCTCTGTGGAGTACTCGGGAAACCTAGTTTCCTAGTGGGCTAAGATCCCGTTAAATAACACACAACCTTGACTTTGGCCAACAAGTTGTATGAAACTTAACTAGGTAGATCTCTAAGATCAATTGGATCTCATCCAATTCCTAGATCCAGTAGGTGGACCTCCAAGTCCGAAACATATATCCAATATATGTCAATATATCCGATATATTGCCTAACCTTTTTTCCTCTGAATTAACTAAGCCTTGGCTTTGGCTCAACAAGCTTAATGAAACCAGTTAAGCGTGACCCATTGACATTGGGAAAGCTTCGTAATCGAGGACGATGAACAAGAAGTGACCTTGACTTTGGCCAACAAATCACAACTTGCCCAAGGCGTACGATAGGGGTGTTCACGGGTCGGATCGGGTCGGGTTTTTTGATTTTTTTTGACCCGATCGGGTCGGGTCATTCGGGTCCTTCGACCCGCGACCCGAAATTTAAGAAGTTGACCCGAGCGGGTCGGGTCGCATCGGGTCGGGTCAAAAAACTGAGGGTCTGGTCGGGTCGTTATAATATGCAGTAAATATAATATATATATTTTTTGTGATACAAATTTCACAAAGTAGTCGGTAGCTGAACTGAAAAACTATTTGACTTACTATCCTGCTAATCAAGAGTTCGAATCCCACCATAAATATTTTATTTAAATATTAAAATTTTCAAAATTTGATGAGGCTGGGATTCGAACCGGAGACCGACTGATGAGTAAGTAAGGACATTGCCATTTGAGCTACAAATGTTTCTTGTCAAAATCATAACATGAAAAATATATATATTATAAGTGTAATATTATTACTTCGGGCCGGGTCGGGTCTGACCCGATTTTTCTGCCCAAAACCAGTGACCCGATCCGACATTTGGGTCGGGTTCGGGTTGACCCGAAAATGAATTTTAAAATTAATAAACCTGACCGGGTCGGGTCAGGTCATTGCGGGTCGGGTCGGGTTGAGGGTCGACCCGACCCTATGAACATACTAGCGTACGATATGGAACAAAGCCTTCATGATTCAAACACATCCGCGATGGACAAAGGTCTTGACTTTGGCCAACAAACCAGTGCCAATCTTGGATCTTGAGAGAGAATCACTCAATGGAATGAAAAACGCTTAATATTTGATTGAAGGTTTTTCGCGTAAATTGGCAACCAATTTATTATCTTTAATTAGGTCTCATCATACACCCTTAAGTATGCATTCTAAAAGCATAATAAGGCACGATAAAATAATAATGATATGCGGATGAATATACAACAAATTTTGTTCCTAGAAAAAATCTCTCCATTTCCCCTCTCCCGCTAGCATTATTCATATTTCTACCTAATTACATAATACTTCTAAAGAAACCTCATTTACATTGAGGGGAATTGGTGAGAAAAGAAATACAATGAGATAAGGAGATAATGGGCTGGACACGCAGGTCCAATTTAATAAATTCTAAATTTATTACAACAATTTCCAAAATTGCCCTCACCCTTCTAATATCCATCCGATATACATTATTCATTCATACATCTAAGTATTCACACAAAACATGTTATCTATCAATCTAATCCAATTAATTAATCTTTGATTAGTGACCATCCAATGTTCAAACAACGATTTGATTTGCGCGAGTCCTACTCGTTTAAGAATAAATACTCAAAATACATATTCTTGAATTATATCGAACTACAATTTTAAATCCAATTTAAATTATATTCAATACTAATTCATATTTAATTCCAAATTAAACAATTACACTTTCAATAGTGCCTTTTAGACTTGGATTCCAAATCCAATCTTTATGGGTCTCAAAGGCCCAATTAGTATCTAATACTATTCAATTAAAGTCCAATGGGCTTTCAATTAATTCTTAAGGCATGAGCTTTGGCAATTATGGGTCAAACCCAAGATTCCAAGGCCCAATTAGGAATCACCCTATGCCAAAAATCAATTTAGGCCCATTAGGCCCAATTAAAATTTTAAAGACCCAATTATCATATTTGGACTTTATGGAAATGGTTTTTGGTCCAATTGGATCCAACCAATTATCCTAAACCAAACTTGGCCCAACCAAGCCCATTAAGCCCAAATACAACAATTAAATTAATTCATTATTCCAAATTACAAATTAATTCAATTCAAGTGTAATTACCATAATTAATTAATTAATTAATTAATCTAATGCTTCCAAAACACTAATTAATTCAATTAATCATGCTCATCATTTTCAATTCATATCCAACACAAATTGAAGCAAAATCAATTCTAAAACATGCTTCAAACTCACGGCAAAGGCATACAAAAATCATTCAATTTGATTTCAATCCAATTCAAATCAACATTCAATATTTCTATCATGCGAACAACACATCCAATATTTCAAATTTCAAAAATTCCCATGAGCTTATTTTAGGGTATATATTCGGCCAAGCTTAGGATTTGGGGATTTTTTATCTAATCAATATTTCACAAATTCAACAATGCACAAATCCAATTCAACATCATATAAATTCAACCAAACCATCAATTTAAGAAAATCAAGTTCCAAACATAAAATTCCCAAATTAAAGTTTAAGAACCCTAGAATTCCAAATCAAACTTAGATCACTCCGATACCAAAGTTAGTGTTCCTAGAACATGCCAAGATCATCTAAGAGTGATTTGTGTGTGAATTATCAAGAGAGTTGAGGAATACTCACATTGATTGGTTGAGGAGATTTCAAAAAATCCTTCTTTGTTGGATGTGTTGGAAGCTTCGGAGCTTGAGATCGAGTTCCAAACTCTCGGATTAGTCTCCCTATCACCTTCCTTTGACTCCTTAATGTGCTAGCAAGCTTGAATTTTGAAAGAAAATTCAATGGGAGAGACCAAGAAGCTCACAACAATGAGAAAAATGGAGAAGAAAGAGTTGTTGTGAATAGTGACTTGTTGCACTTCCAAAGTCAACAAATTGATTTATATTGATGTTGGGTGTAGGATTCGGTTGGGTGAAATAAAAGCAATCTAAGCTTTTCTTTTCTCAACAATAACAACTTCCATCAAGTGTCAAACATTTGATGTAAGTTGGCGGGCCCCACTTAAATTCCAAATTTAAGTCGGACAATCCAACACGCAACTTCGCTCGGGCCCGGGTTCGTTTAATTCCGAATTAAACGAATTTGCCGTTGCGACTTTATTAAATCAAATTTAATTAAATAATAATGCCTCGCAAAATTATTACGAAATTCGCTTGTGAATTAATTCTAAATTAATTCGTTCGCACGAATTAAAATCCAATTTTTATTCCGCTTTGAAATTCAATTTCATTTAATATATCTAATATATAATTTTAGCCCAATTAAATAAATTAAATAGTAAAATCTAATTTCACCATTAAATTTATTTTTCTGATTAATTCCAAATTAACCGCGTTCACTCTTCTCGACGAATTTAATCCTAGATAAATTCTCGACGCAATTAATCCCAGATTAATTTTTTCTCTTTTAATTGATCCCATATTAATTTATTGCCGTAATTAATCCCAGATTAATTTTCTCTCTCACTCATAGTTAATCCCAGATTAATTCTGTTCGAGTCAAACATCATCGGTGAATCTTTGGGAGGCGACCCAAGAGATCTCTGGATATGTTGGCAGTTGATGAGTGGTAAATCTATCACTATTTCCCACTCATTTAACCTAATATTTTGTATAGTTTTTTGAGTTTTGTGAATATTTTGAAGTGTTTTGTGTTATTTTGTAGATAAATAAAGTTTCAGGACATTCTGGAGGTAATTTGGAGCAAAACAGTGAAAATTGGACGAAAAGGGCAAAATGGTCATTTCACGTGTCGCGACGCGCAAGCCCTTGGCGTCGCGGCGCCTAACGTGCGCCGAACAGTTCTAACGTGCGCCGAGTCCACGTGTCAGAATCTGAGAAAAGTTTGACTTTGCTAACGTGTGTCGTGCCACGTGTCACCATCACAGCCGATCTGCTAACATGCGCCGTGCCACGTGTCATCATCCTATGGTGCTGACAGTCACCATCGCCACGTGTCACCACGTGTCACTCCACCTGTCAGCCACATCATCTTCCACATCATCAGTTGACCGAGTCAATGTGCCACCTCACCGCCACGTCATCATCAGCCAATCACGAAGTGCCACGTGTCGCAATTCTATGGTGCCGACAGTCACTTTGGCACGTATCGCCACGTCAGCGCCACATCAGCATCAATTATTGGCTCTCTTATCCGAAATCGACACGTGGTGGATAAGAATCTGAACCAACCAATCAGAAGCCGCCACGTGTCACAATAATTGAGCTCCAACCACCTTGCCACGTGTCACCATATCACCTTATCCAGAATCGCCACGTGTCATCACCTCAGTATGCCACGACCAAAAGAAGCTGGCGTAGCGACGCCCAGAGCCTACCGAGGCCTATAAATTCAGCTCAATGTTTCAGTTTCAAATGTACCTTCCTCTCTGAATTATCTGATATAAATAGAGAGTTTTCTATATAGTTTCTTTTAGTTTTTAGTTTTGTAAATAATTTTAATTACGTTCTGTAATAATAGTAATTTACTTTCTTACTTTTTACAGTTTTTACTATTCACCATGAGGAGGTAACTTCCCCAGCTATGGTGAAAGGTAATTCTTTTACTGTTACTATTTAGATTAATCTCCCTTAAAAATAATATATTCACTATTTAAAATATTGACTTAAAAAGGATACCGCCATATTGGTCGGTTGGTAAATCATTTTAAGCTAGTTTAAACCTGACTAATCAAGGATACCGCTAGATTGGTCGGTTGGTAATTAAATTTTCTTACCGCCTATATGGCAGGTTTATTTTGGTTCCGCCTTTATGGCTGGTTGGACTTAAATTGACTTAATCAGGTTACCGCCTATATGGCTGGTTGGTAAAATAATCACAAGTTAATATATTATATTAAGGGAGATATCTAAATAGTAAATAGTAAAAGTTGATCATTTTACCTTAGCATTTTATTTTATTTTACTTTTCAGCTTTTACTTTATGTCTTTTACTTTTCAGCATTTTTACTTTATGTCTTTTACTTTTAAGTTTTTACTAGCCCTAGTTATGTGTTAGTTATCTGGGGTTGTGATGAATTCTAATATCACCGGTTTATAAGGGGTTATTTTATAGTTTGGGTAATTTAAAGGTTTACTTATTAAGTCTTAAGCTTATTGCTTCTTGTTTTCTGATCACCAATAAGATTGATCTGGTAAATCTAAAATGAACTAGACATAGGGATTTTAGGTTTCAGCCTTAGACTTAATAGCCCACGATCTTCCTTGAGGATAGATAACCCTTTAATATATTTCCTTACAGGATAGACATATACATGTCGGGCGGGGGTAGCCATAATTG
The DNA here is from genome assembly GCA_019454045.1 of Zanthoxylum bungeanum. Taxonomy (NCBI): domain Eukaryota; kingdom Viridiplantae; phylum Streptophyta; class Magnoliopsida; order Sapindales; family Rutaceae; genus Zanthoxylum; species Zanthoxylum bungeanum. The sequence goes on along the minus strand of SKCR01033318.1, from coordinate 203,211 downwards.
GAACTTAAACTTAATGAATCCAGATAATTTGGTTGACATAGACATATGGTTCAATTGGGTTAAACTGGGTATTTGCGTCTGACCATCGACAGAGGCTTTTGCATAATTTCGTGTTCCAGGTTAGTAAAGTGATTTATTACACAAACATAAAATAATGACTTCATCTTTTAAAAGATATTAGAATGATTCACAACCCTAGATCTTTGTGTCTTTTGTTATTTTCCTTAGTATTTTCTTTTCTTTATTTTATTTATTTTAATTAAGGAAAACCACATTCAACCAATCAAACAATCATTCTCTTCTCCATTTAATTAGATATTTGTAAATAAATAGATTCAACAATTAATAACAACAGTAAGAATTAAGTCCTCGTGGGATCAATATTTTTATACTACTTGAACGATACGTGCGCTTGCGTTATACATGTGTGTTTACGCCGGTCAAGTTTTTGGCGTCGTTGTCGGGGACTTATTTTTCTTGAGTTATTAATTTTGAAGCTATCTAATTTACTTGTATCTAATTTTTTTTTTTTTTTATCTGTAATTTTTATTTCTTTCTTTTGTTTTCAGGTGATTGAAAAATGGAACATTATTGGGAGATTGAGAGATCACGAGCTTTATTAGAAGATACACCACAAATCTGGGAGCAACAGTCCGGTTTTCTGAGGCCTGTTGTACAGCCCAACAACTATCACTGGATGTCAGAATCAAGCAATACTACATTTGCTCAGAACGAAATGGGGAGATGTGTGATTTATGATGGTAACCACCCGAGCGATCAATGCATATACTTTTCAGAGTGGCAGAATTATCAGAATCATTCAAGGTACGGAGAACCATCTATTATTTCCATCTCATCCACCATCTACCTTCGATTTCCATCAACAATCAGAACCATCAGAGGAAGATCAGATGATTGACATGCTCAAAGATTGTGTCAAGAAACAAGACGAAAAGTTGGATACAATGCTTGAAACATGCCAGAATCAATTTGAAAGTATTCAGAGACAATCAGAATTCATTTAGAGACTGACAGATCAAACGAGACAATTACCTCAAGAAGAATTATCAGATGAAACTAACAAAGCCTTCGAGTACCAGAGATCCACAATGACACCTTAACAGAGGAGGAGGCTGAGCAGTATCAACAACCAGAGGTATCAGTTCAGGAGCCCAAACCAGCAAAGTCTCTATTTGACTTTTATTATTCAGATTCTGACGAGGATGAAGCTGATCTATTTGTACCAACTGCACCAACAACGGAGGATCAAACTTTTAATCCTCCAAATGAAGATATTGGAGCAAGCTTTACCATGATGTTTGATGAAGATCTACCTGAACCATCCATTCCAGTTGTATCAGAGGATGAAGACCTAATGTCAGAAACATCTTTACATCCTCAGGCAGATACTTATGGAGCATGCATTTCACAGATGACAGATGAAGAGTTGAATACAGAAATTTTAAAATTCATCTGTGAAGAAAATGTGGAGCAAGATGCAGAGCAAATGGAGGAGCAAATGTCTGAACTTATTAAAGATTCAGAGCATTCAGAAGAAACATCACTGTTTTGGGGAGTACAAATCAAAGATATCACCCAGAAGCTTGACAGAATGGAACTTTCATTCAAAGTCAAGCACCATACGAGACCTCCTGATTTTAATTCTTTCTTTTCAAGAACCACTGGAGCAACAAAGATAAAAAAGGTGGCACAAGCACAAAATATAACAAAATTCTTTTTGCCATTTACTGTTGGAAGAGACCATTCAAAAGCAACGCTCACGGAATTGTCTTTAATCAGACATCAAAAACGACATTGAAACCTCCTTAACAGATGGATTTCAGTCACGTCTAGCTGAAGATGAAAAATTTAGCGCTAGCAGGGAGGCAACCCATGCACTTTGTTGTAATTTCTATTTTTAAATTTTGTGTATACATGTTGTAGAGTTTTTAATTTTGTGTGTTATTTTTGTAGGGAAAAGCACAAACGGAGCATTTTAAGACAGAAAGAATGGTGTTTGGCAATCACAAAGGATAGAGCTAATTCATTTGCGATGGCTGAGTAAAGAATTAATTCTTGAGACGCATCATTATGAATTTATACTAAGCTAGTGGCGTATTGCGTACACAATTCTGCTGCCTTAATAATTGATTTGATTTGCTTTTCTGTTTTTATTTCTTTTATTTTCACCGACAAGATCTAAACTTTTTAAATTTTTCACGATTTATTTTAACGTTCATCTAATAATTGTCATTTGGCAGGTACTAGTGCTACTATTACTCACCCATTTTCAGGTTCTATAAATTCAGCTCTACAATTCTTTCTTCGACACATCCAGATATACATTCAAATAAGAGAAAGAAAATGGAAGCAACTTCACAGCAGCGAGTCAAGCGAATTTGTGTTTTTTGTGGATCCAATTCTGGTAATAAACCAGAATTCATTGAGGCTGCAAAAGAATTGGGGAAAGTCATAGCAGAACGAAATATGCACGTAGTATATGGCGGTGGCAATCTTGGATTGATGGGAAGCATTTCAAAAGCCATTCAGGAGGGTGGCGGTCATGTTTTTGGAATCATTCCAAAAACTTTGGCGGATGAACATATAATCGGAAATACAAATGGAGATGAACGTATTGTCTCGGGGATGTCTGAACAACTCATCGAAATGATCAATACTCCTGATGCATTTATTGCTTTACCAGGTGGGTCGGAACATTTGAAGAAATATTCACAGTGGCATCATGGGCGCACTTGAACATTCATCGGAAGCCCATTGGATTACTTAACATTGAACATTTTTTCGATTTCCTGTTTGTATTTCTTGCGGAAGCTAAAAGACACGAGTTCGTCACAAAATCAATACATGATATTTTCCTTACTGCAACAAAGGCCAAAGAATTAATAGACCAAATCCTAGCCTTTGAACCAAAAATCGACCCCATTCTTTCCAAGTTGAGCTGGTCAGATAGCGATCGTGGTAAGAAGCGTAAATTGGACATAGATCTTAATCGGTAATTTTTCGTAGATTTTTCAGCTAACCAGGTACGACCTTCTTAACTCTCCTTTTACTGTTTAAGACATTGAGGACAATGTCTCATTTAGGTTTGGGGGAGGGAATTAGTTGATCAGTACCTTATTTTTAGTTTGTGTATTATTTTTATTTTTAATCCAAAAATTTTCGAAAAATACAAAAAAAATTGAATTTTTTTCAAAAATTACAAAAATATTTTGTGTTTTTGTGTTTTTATTTTGACTAAAAATGTGAAATTGGTAAGAGATAGCTGAGTAAGGAGTTTCCACTCCTGAGACGTATCTCAAACCTATTTTTGAAACAAGTTAATTTTTGTTTATTTCATTTTAAATTATTTAATTTGTGAATTCTCCATAAAACTGACTAAAATGGATCTTCATATGCTCAGTTAGCAGATATTTTCAACATGCATAGTAACATACGGACATGAGCTAAAATTGAAAAGTTTGTAATATTCATTGCTCTAGTTTAATTGGAGGAAGCATCTCAAAAAGTGAGGGAATAAAAAAAAATCGTCTGAGATCCAAGTTATTAAGTCTGTAAGGCTGTTTTAACACCTAGTGCCATAAAACCAACTGGTTTGGGAGTCACTGGCCCAAAGCTCACTACATGGATCAAGGATGTTGCAAATATATATATATATATATATATATATATAATATATATATATATATATATATATATCTAAAGTCTGAGTAATTAAGTCCGTATGGGTGTCTTAACATCTGGTGCCCTAAAGCCAACTGGTTTGGGAGCCACCGACCCAACACTCGCTACATAGACGGAAGGTATTGTATATATAAAAAAAATCAAAGAAAAAATGAGAAAAATTATTTCATTGCTACAAAAAGATGTGAATTCTGATAAAACTTTAGGACAAAAATATTACTCTCTTATCAACTGCACTTATGACTGTTGTGGGCAAAAATGAGTTGTTTAATATTTTGTTGGCTGTGTATATGGAGAATGGTAAATATAATTGGAGAATTTTCTTATTCGGTAATTTAGAAAGAAACAAAACAACTAGTAACTTGGAGTAGAAGTTTCACCTGATTAGTCACTAACTTCTTTATTCTCTTTTCGCTTGTCTTTTTGCTTTTGTGTGCATTAGTTTTACTACATTTTTACTTTTGTAAAATGTTTGTGGGTATCATTGTTGTAAACCCTCACGAGACTACAACTCGTCCACTAGGGACACCTAGGGGTTTAAAGGCTTGTTGCATACGCTAAATGCAACCGTGATCCCTACGAAAGTGGCTTAGTTAAATTTTATTTTAAGGATGTTTATGTTATTTTATTCTGTGTTTTGCTCGAGGACTAGCAAAATGTTAGGTTTGGGGGTATGATGAGTGGTAAATCCATCACTATTTCCCACTCATTTAACCTAATATTTTGTATAGTTTCTTGAGTTTTGTGAATATTTTGATGTGTTTTGTCTTATTTTGTAGATAAATAAAGTTTCAGGACATTTTGGAGGTAATTTGGAGCAAAACAGTGAAAATTGGACGAAAATGGCAAAATGGTCATTTCACGCGTCGCGACGCGCAAGCCCTTGGCGTCGCGACACCTAACGTGCGCCGAACAGTGCTAACGTGCGCCGGGTCCATGTGTCAGAATCTGAGAAAAGTTTGACTTTGCTAACGTGCGCTGTGCCACGTGTCACCATCACAGCCGATCTGCTAACATGCGCCGTGCCACGTGTCATCATCCTATGGTGCCGACAGTCGCCGTTGCCACGTGTCACTCCACCTGTCAGCCACGTCATCTTCCACATCATCAGTTGACCGAGTCAACGTGCCACCTCACCGCCATGTCATCATCAACCAATCACGAAGTGCCACGTGTCGCAATTCTATGGTGCCGATAGTCACTTTGCCACGTGTCGCCATGTCAGCGCCACATCAGCATCAATTATTGGCTCTCTTATCCGAAATCGACACGTGGTGGATAAGAATCTGAACCGACCAATCAGAAGCCGCCACGTGTCACAATAATTGAGCTCCAACCACATTGCCACGTGTCACCATATCACCTTATCCAGAATCGCCATGTGTCATCACCTCAGCATGCCACGACCAAAAGAAGCTGGCGTAGCGACGCCAAAGGCCTTGGCGTCGCGACGCCCAGAGCCTACCGAGGCCTATAAATTCAGCTCGATGTTTCAGTTTCAAATGTACCTTCCTCTCTGAATTATCTGATATAAATAGAGAGTTTTCTATCTAGTTTCTTTTAGTTTTTAGTTTTGTAAATAATTTTAATTACGTTCTGTAATAATAGTAATTTACTTTCTTACTTTTTACAGTTTTTACTATTCACCATGAGGACGTAACTTCCCCAGCTAGGGTGAAAGGTAATTCTTTTACTGTTACTATTTAGATTAATCTCCCTTAAAAATAATATATTCACTATTTAAAATATTGACTTAAAAATGATACCGCCATATTGGTCGGTTGGTAAATCATTTTAAGCTGGTTTAAACCTGACTAATCAAGGATACCGCCAGATTGGTCGGTTGGTAATTAAATTTTCTTACCGCCTATATGGCGGGTTTATTTTGGTTCCGCCTTTATGGCTGGTTGGACTTAAATTGACTTAATCAGGTTACCGCCTATATGACTGGTTGGTAAAATAATCACAAGTTAATATATTATATTAAGGGAGATATCTAAATAGTAAATAGTAAAAGTTGATCCTTTTACCTTAGCATTTTATTTTATTTTACTTTTCAGCTTTTACTTTATGTCTTTTACTTTTCAGCATTTTTACTTTATGTCTTTTAATTTTAAGTTTTTACTAGCCCTAGTTATGTGTTAGTTATCTGGGGTTGTGATGAATTCTAATATCAACGGTTTATAAGGGGTTATTTTATAGTTTGGGTAATTTAAAGGTTTACTTATTAAGTCTTAAGCTTATTGCTTATTGTTGTCTGATCACCAATAAGATTGATCTGGTAAATCTAAAATGAACTAGACATAGGGATTTTAGGTTTCAGCCTTAGACTTAATAGCCCACGATCTTCCTTGAGGATAGATAACCCTTTAATAGATTTCGCCATGTGTCACGCCACGTCATTGCCACGTCGTCAGCCACATCACCAGGTTGACCGAGTCAACATGCCACCTCACCGCCATGTCATCATCAGCCAATTAGGAAGTGCCACATGTCACAATTCTATGTTACCGACAGTCCCTTTCCCACGTGTCGCCACATCACCGCCATGTCACCATCAATTATTGGCTATCTAATCCTTATCTGACATGTGGCGGATAAGAATCTAGCCGACCAATCAGAAGCCGCCACTTGTCACAATAATTGAGATCCAACCACCATGCCACGTGTCACATTATCATCTTATCCAGAATCTGCAACTGACGAACCAGAGCGTGCCACGTCGACAGAAGCTGGCGTAGCGACGCTGGATTGGCGTCGCGACGCTGGAACCCTACTGACCCCTATAAATAGAGCGCGAAATTCCAGTTTCAGTTGTACCACTCTCTCTCATCTCTTTGATGTAAAGAGGGAGTTTCTCTCTCTACGTTCTTTTAGTTTTTAGTTTTTAGTTTTGTAATTAATTTTAATTACGTTTTGTAATAATAGTAATTTACTTTTTTACTTTTTACAGTTTTTACTATTTACCATGAGGAGGTAACTTCCCCAGCTAAGGTGAAAGGTAATTCTTTTACTATTGCTATTTAGATTAATCTCCCTTAAATATAATATATTCATTATTTAAAATATTGACTTAAAAAGGATACCGCTAGATTGGTCGGTTGGTAATTCATTTTAATATGGTTTAAACCTGACTAATCAAGGATACCGTCAGATTGGTCGGTTGGTAATTAAACTTTCTTACCACCTATATGGCAGGTTCATGGAAAATCTTTTTACCGCCTTAATGGCTGTTGGACTTAATTTGACTTTATCAGGATTCCGCCTATATGGCTGGTTGGTAATGTTATCACAAGTTTATATATTATATTATGAGAGATATCTAAATTAGTAGTAGTAAAAGTAATTCCTTTTACCTTAGCATTTTATTTTATTGTAATTTACTTTCAGTATTTACTTTACCGCATTTTTACTTTATGTCTTTTATTTTCAAGATTTTACTAGCCCTAGTTATGTGTTGTAACTAAATTAGTTATCTGGGGTTGTGATGACTTTTAATATCACCGGTTTATAAGGGGTTATTTTATAGTTTGGGTAATTTAAAGGTTTACTTATTAAGTCTTAAGCTCAATGCTTCTTGTTGTCTGATCACCAATAAGATTGATGTGGTAAATCTAAAATGAACTAGACATATGGATTTTAGGTTTCAGCCTTAGACTTAATAGCCCACGATCTTCCTTGAGGATATATAACCATTTAGTAGATTTCCTTACAAGATAGACATATACTTTTCGGGCGGGGGTAGCCATAATTGGAACTTAAACTTAATGAATCCAGATAATTTGGTTGACATAGACATATGGTTCAATTGGGTTAAACTGGGTATTTGCGTCTGACCATCGACAGAGGCTTTTGCATAATTTAGTGTTCCAGGTTAGTAAACTGATTTATTACACAAACATAAAATAATCACTTCATCTTTTAAATGATATTGGAAGAAATCACAACCCTAGATAGTTTTTAATATTGAATTTTCTTAAATCTACTTTCGAACAATTTTATTTACTTGTTTTTAAATTTAGAATCGTCACCATTTCAAATCAATCAAACAACTTGTTAGATATTAGTAATCATTTGACCTCATAAAATTAATAGTTTAGCTATTAAGTCCTCGTGGGATCGATATTTTTATACTACTTGAACGATACGTGCGTTTGCGTTATACGTGTGTGTTTACGACGTTATATATATATATATTATATTATATATATATATATATATATATATATATATATATATATATATATATAGATATATATATCAATTAATTAACCTTTTAATCAATTAATTCATTTAATTAAATATATAATGTATTCTACATTTACATTAAATGATAAAATACATCATTGGATTATATGTGTTCCATAATCATTTGATAATTAACTAATGTGTATCCAATCAAATTATGTATATAATACATATATACATTAATTTAGAAAATTACTGAATGCCCCCGCATGTGTAATTTTCGTTTAATCGTTAAACGATTTCTGAATTATCAGTATTGAAAGTTCATAAATATCCTAAGGTTCTGACCATATGCGGAATTAAACACAATAATCAAGACAAGTCCATATTACTGTAACTATGGAATTCTAACAAGCAACTACAATGTCAACCAATTTAAAATAAAGAGGAATATTAATTCAATGCAAAATATAAATGCATAAAATAAATAAACATCACACAAGATCAACACAATATTTTGGTGACGAAGTGGAAAACTCGTGCGAGTAAAAAATCACTCCGGGTATCTCGGCTACCAGCCCAATCCACTATGTAGAGAAAAACTTACAGTAATGGTCAAGACCTATGGCGGCAACTCTATCGACTCAAGTACCTCTATACTGCTTGAACTCAGGAACTCCTCAAGCGCGTATCCCACGGTTTTCTTCAGAACCTCTGAAGTCTCTGAACGGATTGTCTCTGCAACTCTGAATACCGGAACTCCGACTACCAATCTTCCTCATTGATGTGTTGATGGTTTAACAAAGATCAATCTCACCACAAACAAAGAAGACAAAAAAAGCAAATAAGTCTTCAAGGTGAGAACAAGAAGATTGAAAACTAAGAATATGTTTAGGCTCAAGATAATGTGTTTTCAACACTTGTGAAGGTGGCTCAATGTTTGTTTATATAGGTAGGGCAAATGAAAAGGGTTTCCTAGTGTTATTTTGGCTAAAAAAAATGTCTAAAGTATCCTACTTACGCACAGACATTCGAACACACTTCAAACGCAACTCAAACGCAAAGTTTCTGCCTGAACACGTGCGAACGAAAATGCAAACGCCACACGAACGCGGGTCCCGGACTGGTTTTCAGGTGCAACTTAAAACGATTGTAACTTTCTCGTCTCTTGTCCAAATCATGAGTTCGTAATATATACAAGATCATCTTCGAGTCTAATTTCCAATGCAATTGACCTCATGTCAATTTGATTTCTAAATATTCTATAATATTCAAAAGAGTAAACATCTCTCGGATAACTCCATTAGATTTTGTCCAAATACTTGTCCAATTACTCCGAGATCTGCAAGACTCATTACAACTCAATTGAACTTATTTTGTTACGAACATTGCCAATAAAAATGGAACTAACAATCCCCTCTTTGGCATTCTGTGACAAAATACTACCTATTACAAAAACTACAGTAAAAGACCCAAAAATAAAATAGCCAACTGCCAACCATCAAGACAGTGACTTATTACAATATGACTCGATCTAATACCTAACCAAGTAGTCTTGAAATCAATGCCACCTCAGTAACAAACCTGATTACCTGAAACATCCACAAACAACAATATACCATGAAAAAACATTGGGATTATCAAGTATTAATATAAAGCAGGTATAAATCTCATGCATGTACAAGTAGTAGATATCCTTCTCCCTCTTAATCTTAACTCTCCTTAAAAATGGAAATATCAAACGGATAATCTACGCTACTATTCCCCCTTAAACTACTCTCCCCCTTTTTGTCACGAAATGACAAAGGATGAAGGTAACAGGATAACCAACATGTGGTAACTCATGCACGAGTATATGCAAACAGAACTTACTCCCTCTCACTAACATGCCCACACATGGGCTTAAAATTATACGGGAAGTGAAAACTCATAGATATGGAAAACAAATGGTATGCAATGACAAAGAGCACACACAAGCACATAATGAGGTAAGAAAGATTTTAACAAAAAAAAAAACTGACTGAAATAGCACTTCATGCAAATACAATGATACCCATTCAGTATTCAGCTATTTATGACATGAAATAATATGCATCATTTTAAGTTTGGCCAAATACAACACTTATGCATATGACATAAACACCAAAGCATAACAAGCACTTGCGTGAAAAATAAGTGCACAACGAAGCAAGGCTTAAGACTTTATTTTATGAGCTGGACACAGCCAAAGAAATCTATCTCTTAACAAACAAAGTCCACAAAATATATGTTCAAACCTCGCACCACTATGATGTAACATCCCCGATCTGGGAGATGTTACCAGTAGGGGATAGCAGTACTAACCCCATAAGCCTCTGACTATTTAACCATAATAGAAATTAATATATTTTTCTTTATATGACTATACTTTGTGTGGGACCGTAGCCCAACTCAAGAACAAAGAAAACAAACTAAATATTAATTACTGTATTTAATATTAACTGTTTTACAATGACTACACACGACCATGACTTATACAAGACTGATATTTGACTATAACTGGACTGTCATTATGTCTCTGACTCATACTGGGGGACTCTATCCCTTGTGACTGCATCAGTATCCGTCCTCTCGAGCTCGTCGTCCGAGAATCCTGTAAAACATAAAGACTGGAGTGGGGGTTAGATCGTTATTCGATCTAAGTGAGTGGACAAGAAAACTGAAAAACCCAAATCAAATCATTAGGTCTTTAAAATTAAAGTTTTAGAAAAATCACTTCATATGAAATCTCTTTTCTGAAACCTCCATCTGAAATCTCTTTAATAAAACTTATCTTTCTGAAAATTACTTTTGAAACTCTGGTTTCCGAAAAATATTTTCTAAAATCTGATTTCCGAAAACTGTGTACTAAAAATCTGAAAAGTGTGAGCTGCTCTATATCTGAAAAATCTTGACGTATGAGGGCGTTACGTATCGTTGTCCCCACATACGCATAACTGTAGCCAACAGTGCAAATCCATGACTTTGGGGCGTTACGTATCGCCGTCCCCCAAAGCATGCCACTACTGTCTCTGAAACTGGTGGTCTTGGGGTGTTACGTATCGTCGTCCCCCAAGCCACAAACAAGAACTGGGGGTGCGGATCTATGCTACCACCCAAGCTCTGAACTAGAGTCCAGGTACACAAACATATGTCGTCATCCTGTCTCTGAAACTAGGATCTAGGGGCGCTACGTATCGATGTCCCCCTAGTCCTCTACATGTGCACATATCTCTGTCTGTCAATTCCAAGCTCTCTCAAGTTACATATTGGGCTGAGTTTTTCCCTCATGCCCCGAAAATATAAAAAATATTGATGATAAACCTTTAAAACTTTTAAATCAAATCTCATGTACATGTAACTGATAATTAACAAGGCTAACGCCCTAAAACTTTTAAAATAAGTCTGAAATAGATTTTAATCTGAAAAAAATAAATATAAAATCAACTTGCGAAAAGAAAATAAATCTCCACTCACAGATTTTGAAGTCTGGCTAAGTTTTCTTCACGTCGCTGGGGGCGAGCGCGGCTCCTGTCGAGTATCTATAAAATATTCGACGTTAGAATCAAAAGTTATAAAATACGATTCATAATCAAATAAAATTCCTTAACCTAATCGGATTTCCCCATTAGAACCTTTTTATCCCTCCAATGAATTGTAAAACGACACCCTGACCTTTGGTTACGCGTTGCATTTCCTTAAAAAAATTTATGGTTTCTAGTCGTCGCGTCGCGACGCGTTGTCGTTTCCCAGGACAGATTTTTCCTTGCCGATACCAATCCCCAAAATCCATTCCCATTCATTCCCATAACAAAATCAATACTCAAAACACCATATAACATCCAATACTACATAAACCAAATCATCAATTCATCAACACCCAACTTTAATCATTTCATATAATCCATAAAAGATTTAAACCCAAAACTTAATAACTTTCAATCCATTTATTTACTCACAAAAAAATCAATCCCCAAGCTCATATATTCATCATTTGGAACCTTAAACATGTTATTACCATCATCATATCACTAATATCATCAAAATCAAAACTCAAGATTTGGGGTCAAGTTTTTCTTACCTCACTTTTGTTGGGTCTTCATCACCTTCCATGATTACTCCTATCTTCATTATTCTTCTTATCCATTCGCCTTTTTTTTTTCTTTCTTCTTCTCATTTTTCTTTCTTCTCTTTCTCTCTCTCTTCCTCACAGCTTCTTTTTTTTTTTTGTTTTCCAAATCCCTAAAACCTTGAATAGTATCCCTCTTATATAGTGGGACTTAAATGATATAAGGAAGAATGTAGAAGAATGTAGAAAAGTGGATAAGTTTTGAGATTTTATCACTTGGGTCCGAAATAACTATTCATCCAAATTTTAACTTGCGTTTTTGATCAGCTTGTGTTCCAAATTTGGGATAATATTCAACGCGGAAGTTGTAGGTCTCGTTCTCAGCTTTCCGAAGATATAAAATTCATAAAAATCGGAGATCGTATGGAAAAGTTATGCCCAAATACCATGGGTGGTCTAAAGGAAACATGGTACAGTCTCATCCCGGGATTTCAAGAAATTTACCGATTGTCCCCAAAGTCTTTCCACGAGCATATTTGAGTCCCAACATAATTTATTTTATGTGCCTTCATCCTGTACGTAACAGTATCACTGTAGATAGTAGTAAAAACTACTGGTCGTTACAAATTCTCCCCCCTTAAATAGGATTCGTCCTCGAATCATTTCTGGTGTCTAATTCGTGGTATTCCTAGTTTCGAGAATATCTAGAGATTCTACTATACTTATCTTTTTGTCTCTAACTTCTACTAGCTACTTGAGTTTTCCTCTTTTCTCTTTTCTAAGTCCTCGTTTTGTAAGACTTCTATTGAGTATCTTTGACTATTTCTTTTCTGGACCTTTAGTTGAACTCAAAATATCTTATCTCCAAGATCTCTCTTTTTTTATAGGTCTTTACTTATGCTCCATAATTTCTTAATTTGATCAGATTCTTAGTAGCCGATATCTTGACTCTTACTAAAAATTCCACTTGTACTTAGTATTCCTTTGTTTTATTTGTCCAACTTGATCTTATTATTCTTTCTTGTCACTTAACTATTAACTCTCTATACATCCTTTACAACCTTCAGCAGTCTATAAGCTTCTCTTATTCAAGTTCCAAAATTCCTGCTTCCTAAGGGGGTTTTTAGAGTTTTCTAACTTACTGATATTTCCTAGTGGTTCCTTTGGATTTGGTTATGGTTAAAGCTTATATTCTTTCATAATTTGCTTTCAAATGTCGTTACTCACATTCTTGCCAATATTTCGTTGCTCGAGGATTCATTTTCTATGACAATCTCAGCTTCGCACTAACTTATTTCTTCGTTTCCGTACTATGATACCAATCTACCAAATCACCCATATCCGTGACTAAAACCATCCCAAATCTGCAGTGGTTTGGTCATCCTAGACTAGGGCTGGGTACCTTATATGATTGCTTAACCATAATTTTCCTTGTTATTACTTATTGTAACCTTTTACTTATTATGTATTCTTTCTTACCGCTGTTGCACCTTAACAGTTCCACTCTCTAAACTTTTCTTAATACTCTTTTCATCCTTCATATCATTCTATTATCTACTAAGAACTTTCTTGGTCTATGTTTCTGCCTCTTTACCTGGGGAATATCTTCTTTCTTTATGCACCTATCATTTCCTCAGACCTTGGTTTCTTGAAATATCGGTTGTCACTTGACTACTACCTTATTTTGGTACTGTTCTAACTTAAAAACTTCCTTTCTGACTCTCAATAGCTTCACTCGTTCATTCTTGGACTATATCTGCAAGTCTCATCTCTTTGATCTTTCTTTACTATTCTTTTATATCAACTCATGTTCTATACTCGATTGCATGCTAGAATATCTTCTCTTTATTGATTTCCATACTATGGTAAACTTATTTTCTCGGTTCTATATCATACTACACTCTGTCAATACTTACTTAGTATTTCCTCTCATGTTTGTTGTTGTGCCTCGACAATTTCACCTTCAATACTTGTATCAGCTAACATTTTTATTTACTTTTCTACTTCGTTCTATAACTGAATCTATTATGGGTCATATCTCTGTTCCCTTACTCGAAGGATATTTGTTCTCATATGTTATTGGTTATTCTTAACGTTGTCATTTACATTCTTATCGTATGCTTAACTAATACTTCTTCTCTTTGTTACCTTATCTAATAGCTTCTCTTTAAATATCTGACTTAGATTATTTCTTCCTTTCTTTTTATCTTGTTTTGTTGATATTATAAGAAGTTTTATGTTTAATCATCTATCACTACACTTATACTTGCTTCTGGAGTATCTCAAGATTACGCTTCAGGTCCATCTTTGTTACTGGTATCGATCAAGGGTTGGGAGAGTGGGAACTAGTCTTGAGGCACTTTTGTTACGGTGTTTCGGTGACACATATTTTTTGCCTAAGACTCTCGTGTATACTTGTCTGGTGTCTCTTTCTACACTGGGTATTACTGCTAAAACCTTTCTGACTTACCTTTTCTAACTTTACTCATGGTCCTTTTCATCAATCAATCACTTCGCATCCTATACAAGTCCTTCTAGAAGCATACTCTCTAACAAGTTCCTTATACTGTCACTTTACCCTTTTTGTTGCTTAAATTTCTGCAGTTACTACGTTCTTTCTCTGGGTACTACTATAATCCTTTTGCTATCTTTTCTAAGGGACTTATTCTGCTACGAAGGTTCCTTTCTTATCTTAGTTCCTCAACTTCTTACTCCTTTACTCATTTGAAAACTCTATTTACTTCAACTACTAAGGGCATTTCCTACTAAATTTTGATCCATACACTACTCTCTACCTAAAATCCTTCTTCTCAATACCATGAGGTTCTCATAAGTTATTCACTATATTGCTACGAATCATTCTCCATGACCTTTTTGTACTTCTAATATCTTTACTTTCTTGAGGGTTCTTTATTTCTATGAAGGTTTCCGCACTTCGCTCAACTTACTGTAGTGTTGAACTTTCCCTTCTCAGGTTCCTTGTCAGTGATTCTTTGGATTCATCAACCTAGTTGTCGAGTCATCTCGTAATTTGTCTAATCTATCAATAGCTCTTCTTTACTGGTTCTTTTCTTTACTAGGCTCTAGGGTCTTACAATTATCATTGATTTTTCACTTTATTATTTACTTCTTATATTATCTTCACACCTGAGTACACTGAGTTTCCTTGTTATTTCTCGTGCTTCTCATACCATTGCATATTCTATTTCCTTACTATACTCTTTATTTCTAAGACTAACAGTGGGTCATTCCTCTATTTGTTTCTTTAGATCTAAATTTTATGTTCTTTGTTATAAACCTTGATTTGATCCCTTTTATTCTATTGTCCATACTGGTACTATTATCATTTCTTAAGTATCTCTAACTTAATAGGTCTATTCTTATATTCTTCTACGGATCTCTATTGACTCGGCTTATCTGTGGGTTCTACGATATTTAATCTGTTTGTGAACTTCTACTGGTCTAGCAAACCTTACTCTGACTTACCTTAATCTTTGAGCCACCCTGGGTTTCCTTCTTTATATTCTCGAAGCTTCCTTGATCCTTTTTCTAGGTGGTCTGTCTTTTAAGGTCATTTTCTTTATGTCTCGGGGAGCTTCTTCTTCCTTGTTCTAGTACTTTATGTCCTTCTAGTACTTTATGTCCTGGCGGAGTCTATTACTCATGTAGGATAGGTATAAGATAGACTCTGTCAGGATAACTTCTTTAACTAGTATCTCGGTGGAGTGAGGATATAGATAGGTCGAGGCCTTATCTATTGAACCCCTTGGCTAGGGTAACTAACTGTTGCTTTTGTCGCCATTCATCTTGTTTGCCTACAGGTCTGAGTTTGGAAAATCTAAAATCTCTTTATCCTTATAACATTTTTCATCTATTAGAAGCCTTGATGAAATTCCTGATTTCTTACTTCTTCTGTTTTATAATTGTTCTCGGTTATTCGGGGAGCTCACTATCTATTCGAGACGCTCAAGAATTATCTGGTTAACTTTTGGAAGAATTTCTGGGAAGGAATGGAATCTCGCTTGGGGAAAAGAAATTTTGCTTAGACCTACTCGGCATTTCATTCTGGTATAGTCTTGCTACACTCTTCTTTTCTACTAGTTCTGGTATCATCTTTTATTACTTAACTCCATGTCTCTAATTCTTATTACTATAGATTTTGGCATTTCTTATATGTTTCTATTTCTCTATCTCTATTTACTTCCAATTACTTAGATATCTACCTTCTGTATCTTACTCAGCTTCCTAACTTTTCTTTTTTCTTCCTATTTTCCTGAATGGATACTCATGGAACTTTACTAACTATAGGAAGTACTTGAAGACTACTGGTTCGGCTTGAATGAGTGTTCTGAGGAGGGAAGGGATCTTACTTCTAGACGCTCTATTACTTGTTCGGGCTTTTCTATTTTCTTACATATTCCTGGGTAGATATCCTCAAAATATCTCTGCCTTATTACATCTTCTTACTATTCTTTATCTCTGGCTACCTATATTCTTATTCTCCCTTCTGTACTTTCTTATAATTTTCCTTTCTCACTTCTATGTTAACTTTTCTTAAAATCATATTGTTTGTTTCAATAGCTTATTTATTCTTCTGGTACTAGATCGGTACAACTTCAAGAAGATTTCCTATATGGTATCTAGAGTGAAATTTTTCTAACGGGGAATACTATTTGAATGATCTAAGAAGGCTTACTAACCTGTCTATGGAGCTTCGAGGACGTACTCGAGGATCGGATACGGGAGAGGTAGTGCCTCATAAACGGGTATTCCGGACATAATGTGTATACAAGACCCCAGCACTCTGCCCACTGCAGTCACTGACTCCCTAGACCATGCTCTGATACCATCTTTTTAACATCCCCGATCTGAGAGATGTTACCAGCAGGGGATAGCAGTACTAACCCCATATGCCTCTGACTATTTAACCATAATAGAAATTAATATATTTTTCTTTATATGACTATACTTTGTGTGGGAGCGTAGCCCAACTCAAGAACAAAGAAAACAAACTCAATATTAATTATTGTATTTAATATTAACCGTTTTACAATGACTACACACGACCATGACTTATACAAGACTCATACATGACTATAACTAGACTGTCATTATGTCTCTGACTTATGCTGATGGACTCCATCCCTAATGACTGCATCAGTATCCGTCCTCTCGAGCTCGTCCTCCGAGAATTCTGTAAAATATAAAGACTGAAGTGGGGGTTAGATCGTTATTCGATCTAAGTGAGTGGACAAGAAAATTGAAAAACTCAAATCAAATCATTAGGTCTTTAAAACTAAAGTTTTAGAAAAATCACTTCATATGAAATCTCTTTTCTGAAACCTCCATATGAAATCTCTTTAATAAAACTGAAAACTGTGTACTAAAAATTTGAAAAATACTTTTGAAACTCTGGTTTCTGAAAATTATTTTCTAAAATCTGATTTCTGAAAATTGTGTACTAAAAATTTGAAAAATTGGGAGCTGCTCTGTATCTAAAAATTCTTGACGTATGAGGGCGTTACGTATTGCCGTCCCCCCATACGCTTAACTGTAGCCAGCAGTGCAAATCCATGACTTTGGGGCGTTACGTATCACCGTCCCCCAAAGCATGCCACTACTGTCTTTGAAACTGGTGGTCTTGGGGCGTTACGTCTCGTCGTCCCCCAAGCCACAAACTAGAACTGGGGGTGCAGATCTATGCTACCACCCAAGCTCTGAACTAAAGTCCAGGTAAATGAACCTATGATGTCATCCTGTCTCTAAAACTAGGATCTATGGGCGTTACGTATCGTCGTCCCCCTAGTCCTGTACATGTGCACATGTCTCTGTCCGTCAATTCCAAGCTGTCTCAAGTTACATATTGGGGTGAGTTTTTCCCTCATGCCCCGAAAATATAAAAAATACTGCTGATAAACTTTTAAAACTTTTAAATCAAATATCATGTACATGTAACTGATAATTAACAAGGCTAACGCCCTAAAACTTTTAAAATAAGTCTGAAATAGATTTTAATCTGAAATAAATAAATATAAAATCAACTTACGAAAAGAAAAACAAATCTCCACTCACAGATTTTGAAGTCCGGCTAAGTTTTCTTCACGTCGCTGGGGGCGAGCGCGGCTTCTATCGAGTATCTATAAAATATTCGACGTTAGAATCAACAGTTATAAAATACGATTCATAATAAAATAAAATTCCTTAACCTAATCGGATTTCCCCATTAGAACCTTTTTATCCCTCCAATGAATTGTAAAACGACACTCTCGCCTTTGGTTATGCGTCGCGTTTCCTTAAATAAATTTTTGGTTTCTGGTCATCGCGTCGCATCGTCGTTTTCCAGGGCAGATTCTGCCTTGCCGAGACCAGTCCCTAAAATCCATTCCCATTCATTCCCATATCGAAATCAATACTCAAAACACCATATAACATCCAATACTACATAAACCAAATCATCAATTCATCAACACCCAACTTTAATCATTTCATATAATCCATAAAAGATTTAAACCCAAAACTTAATAACTTTCAATCCATTTATTTACTCACACAAAAATCAATCCCCAAGCTCATATCTTCATCATTTGGAACCTTAAACATGTTATTACCATCATCATATCACTAATATCATCAAAATCAAAACTCAAGATTTGGGGTCAAGTTTTTCTTACCTCACATTTGTGGGGTCTTCATCACCTTCCATGATTACTCCTATCTTCCTTCTTCTTCTTATCCATTAGCCTTTTTCCTTCTTTCTTCTCCTTCTTCTTCTTTCTTCTTCTCCTTTTTCTTTCTTCTCTTTCCCTCTCTCTTCCTCACGACTTCTTCTTTCTTTCTTTTTTTTTTTTTTTTTTTTTTTCCAAATCCCTAAAACCTTGAATAGTATCCCTCTTATATAGTGGAACTTAAATGATATAAGGAAGAATGTAGAAGAATTTAGAAAAGTGGAGAAGTTTTCAGATTTTATCACTTGGGTCCGAAATCACTATTCATCTAAATTTTGATTTACGTATTTGATCAGCTTCTGGTCCAAATTTGGTAAAATATTCAACGCGGAAGTTGTAGGTCTCGTTCCCATATTTCCGATGATATAAAATGCATAAAAATCAGAGATCTTATGAAAATGTTACGCCCCAAATACCATGGGCGGTCCAAAGGAAACACGGTACAGTCTCATCCCGGGACTTCAAGAAATTTACCGATTGTCCCCAAAGTCGTTCCACGAGCATATTTGAGTCCCAACATAATTTATTTTACGTGCCTTCATCCCGTACGTAACAGTATCACTGTAGACAGTAGTAAAAATTACTGGTCGTTACATAAGACCTGAAATTAAGCAACATTGGTTGCATGCTATGTTATTTTCCTCATAAATATCATGAGCTCACAAAAAAAACAACTCTTTCGAGTGAAGAGTTTTTGCCCTTATCTTTTGAATTTGACCCATTGGCTCTTTTGCACTTGAGTCTCATGTAAGATTCTTTTTATTTTTATTTTTTTTATTTCTTTTTTCTTTTACAAGGGGATAATAAGGTCATCTAGTCAAAGGTCACACTATTTAGTGAACAAAGTATGATAGAAATTAGATTGCTAGTCCAACAACTCATACATGCGACCAAACCTTGACATAATAAAATCGTGTATGTGAGGTGCAAGCACAAGATATACCAAGAGTTGTTTTCACACACACACATGCATATAGAGCATCAAGAAAAATAAAATCATATTATACATGCATAACCATATATCTTACATACCAGGATCACATGCACATGCTTTTCATGCACGAACAAGCCATAAAAAAAATACTTTTGGTCTTTATCAAATTATATATATATTTTTTTTTGATTTTTCAGTTTTAACACGCACAAAAAAAAAAATAAAGACACAATATGGCTTGTCAATGTCCAATGGTACGTGGAGTTGTATCCCGAGTACAGATCATACTACTGTCCATTCGGAATCAGCTATGAAATTTATGTCTGGGTTTCCATCTTATATCCCAAGGGACAATTAACAAAAAACAAACACACACACCTATATGCAGGGAAAATAAAATAAACGTGAAAAAAAAAACACAAGCGCACACACATGCAATGGTGTAGGCACTTCATTTTTGCATATAAGTCCCGATGATGAGCCTCATGCGGAGGCACTACTCTTTAAGTTGCAGAATATACCAAGCCTTGACATAATAAAATCGTGTATGTGAGGTGCAAGCACAAGATATACCAAGAGTTGTTTTCACACACACACATGCATATAGAGCATCAAGAAAAATAAAATCATATTATACATGCATAACTATATATCTTACATACCGGGATCACATGCACATGCTTTTCATGCACGAACAAGCCATAAAAAAATACTTTTGGTATTTATCAAATTATATATATATATATATATATATATATATATATATATATATATATATTTTTTTTTTTTTTTGATTTTTCAGTTTTAACACGCACAAAAAAAAAATAAAGACACAACATGGCTTGTCAATGTCCAATGGTACGTGGAGTTGTATCCCGAGTACAGATCATACTACTGTCCATTCGGAATCAGCTATGAAATTTATGTCCGGGTTTCCATCTTATATCCCAAGGGACAATTAACAAAAAACAAACACACACACCTATATGCAGGGAAAATAAAATAAACGTGAAAAAATAAAGCACAAGCGCACACACATGCAATGGTGTAGGCACTTCATTTTTGCATATAAGTCCCGATGATGAGCCTCATGCGGAGGCACTACTCTTTAAGTTGCAAAAGTCGCGGGAAACGGATGTCGGAAGGGAAAATTCGGAAATCAGTACCTTGTTGGACTTAATTCGCTTGCTTAGCTTCAGGTTCGCTCGTTGGACCTCTGTTTTGAAATCCATCCTTGGCCCAACCCCCCCCCCCCCCCACAAGCCACACACTAAGCCCCACATCAAGCCACAAACGTCCAAGCCCACACGCCCACCAAAGCCCATTAAATCACATCCAAAATAAAAATCCACACATTAAACACATGTTGAAATCAAAACAAATCACCTTCCCAAATTAAAGAAATCAAATCAAATCCCATAAATCACCTTCCTAATTAAATTAAATCACATTTCTAAACTAAATAAAATAAAATCAAATCAAATCAAATTACCTTCCTAAATTGAAGAGATCATTTCCTTATGACACACAAATTAAATATTCCCCCATAATTACACAATATTCTTTCCCTACCCGTACAAGGACAACCTCAACCCTCTCCAATAAAAAGGACCTTAAACCAACCTTTCACTCCCCTGGCAGATTCACGCCCTAACTCTCTAAAAAACCCTAACTCTCGGCTAGTGCTCAGCCCTCTCACTTCAACCCTCTCGACACATCTTCATAACCTAAATACCCCATTCACGCACACAAGAAACAGCACCAAACTGCCAATCCACTCACTCAAACAAACTCACGACAAAACTCTAACAGTTCACAACCTAACCTTCTTTTTCCACACCACTCTCACAAAAACAACAAACCCTGGTCATTCACGGTTCTTCTCTCACTCGGTAATAAGACAAATCACGCCACTCTCTCTCTCTCTGGAAACACGGAACTATCACCACAAAAACCTTAAAGGCCCTCCCTTCACGCAGACCTTCATCTCTCTCTCTGGAAATACGGCACCATCACCACAAAAACCCTAAAGGCCCTCACCTCACGCACACCACATTCTCTCTCCCTCAACCGACTAAACTTCCCATTCATGCAGACTACATGAAGACCTTCAGCTCACGTTAACAACCCCTAGCCTTCACAAAACCCAAAATCCGGATCAAACCTACATAAGCACACGCTTAGCCCCTCTCATCAAACACACTCGGCAGCCCTTCAAACAGCCTCTTGAATACACGCACAAAGCCCTTCAAACAGCCTCCTGAATACACGCACAAAGCCCTTCAAACAGCCTCTTGAATACACACACAAAGCAACCCTAAAAGCTCTCACCTCACGCACGCCCTCGTGTCGAAATCAACCCACACAGCCCACTGACCGTGAACAACAACAACCCTCATGGCCGAACGTAAACACCCCCTTCACGCACACCCAGCAACTCCTTCGTATTCACGCCAATAGCAACCAGAACAGCACCCCACTTCACTTACCAAACCGACCAAAACTAACCCGCAAAACTGCACCTTTTAAACCGCAAACCAGTCCACTAAAAAATGCCCCCGAATACCGCAAATAGTAACCAAAAACAGTGACAAAAAACAGCAGCAAAACAGAGCAAATAGCAGCCCAAAACAGCGAGGCAACGAAGGAAAACAACAAACCAGTAAGTCGGAAAAGTTGCGGAGCATCAACCGTTCCGACAACCGTGTAACGCACTTCCAAGAGACGACTTAAGAGGTTAGACATGAGGGCACCTTTTTATTTATTCCTGCATTTTCTTTCCGTTAGTTATTATTATTTCTTCGCATGCGTATTATAGTTTCATGTAAGCTGTGGCCATTGGATGAATGAAATATGTGTTATCTCTTACGGTATATTGGATGGAAACCCGGACGTAAATTCCGTAGCCGAATCCGAAGGGACGGTAGTGCGGTCAGCACTCGGGATACAATGTCACGTACCGCTTAATAGACGCACATATTTCATGTCATCCGATCTTATGTTTATTTGTTGTTTATTAGAAATAATATGTTACTTTTATGCATGATTAGGTTGTTTAGTATGTTACTTTTATGCATGATTAGTTGATTTTTTCCAAGAATATTTTAGTTATTTCTTTCACATTAGGAACTTGATTATGTCTCTTCTACGTTTATGTTTAGGTTATTATTTATTTGCATTGCCATGCTTAGCGATTTAATGTATGCATGAGATTGTGTGCTTGCCGTTATTTCGACTTACTTTTATGCATGCAAATTTATATCTAGGTAGTATGCAAACTTAGATGTAGGTTGTTGTTGCATAGACTCGGTTATATTATTACATAAATCCGTTCATTACAAGTGGAATAAGTAATGGACTATTCCAGACCCAACGGTTTGAGGTCTTCCCTTGCGATGGGTGAGTGCGGCCTTAAATCATTTTCCCAGTTCACACTGGGTGGTGACTCCATGTTATTTCTTTGGTTTAGTTCCCCTGTGGGCTACTCCGTACTCCCGATTAGGCCACGAGCCTAGAACAGCGTCGCCGATTCTCGTGTCCTACAAATGGGAAAACAAATGCAGCTTCTAGGAAGAGTTACACCGAAGTGCACTCTCATCATGCCTATCAAGGCATTCAAAAGTAGTTGGGAATATATCTTGTTTCCTCACCCAAATTTTCTTAGGAATCTCTTCCACTTGAGAATTCCTAATCAACGCAGCAAGTTTCTCACTAAGGAATTGAGCTTGTTTGGTTAGTGCAGAAACTTGAAAAACTAGATTTGAAAAAGCAAATCTATGTGACATATTCTTAGGCCTCTTCGTATGTTTGTGCAACATGAAGCACTTAGGCCTAATGTGTCCTGCATTGCCAGAGTGATGGCACACAGGCATAAACCTCGGACGAGAGCGAGGTTTACCCACAACACCTCTAGATCGAGGTTGGGTCATAGGACGAGGAACAAAAGAAGGAATCACATTACTCCACAAAGTAGGCTTCTTACCTAAGTCATGTTTAGGAGGGTTAGACACGGCTCTCGACGATGATGCCTTATCGTGATTTGGCTCAACACTAATCTCTAACATGCAGTCTAAGTTTTTATTCCCACTAGAAAATGTTGGGATTTTAGGCAAAGAGCGCGGCAGAAGCGCTGTTCGGGTGAAATCATAATTTTTAAATTACCGAATAAATTATTCAATATCCAATATGAATAATTTATTCATATTTCACCCAAACAAATTTATTCGATATCAAATAACAACATAAATAACTAAGAAACGTCGCAAAACTTTTACGAAAATATTTTTCCGTAAAATGGCATAAAACGCGTTTTTGATCGAACCGACTACCCAATACACATTAGGGCTGCCCAAGTCAGCACCAATAGTATTAGGGCAGTTCATGGGCTGCCCGAAGAGTGACAAATTCACTGTTTGGGCAGTTGTCACCCCGATTGGCTCAAAAGTCACCTAGTAACATTGTTTTCGCTTATTTCAACTCCGAAACAATTTCCGACAATTGTCCCAATACCCAAAACACATCCAATATATTTATATGACATCAATATCATCAACATAAACCCAGATTTTCCAGATCTGATCCAGAAACTAAAAAAGTCAATTTTTCATATTTTAATCCAACTTTTTCAACATTAATCAAATTAATCTTAACACCAACCAAAGTCACCACAAATGAACCACCCAATAACAATTCTAGGCATTACAAGGGTGGTCATAACACTCTAGAATGGCAACATATCATCAAATGATGAATTTGAACAAATATTACAATAATATCATCCAAATCAACTTCACACATGCTCAACACATCCAAATCCATCTTCCAACACCAAAAGCCCCAATTTTAACAAGTAAAGAAAACCCTAGAACTATTCTAGAAACACAAGAATAAGAAACTAAATTTCTAAACTCGAGAATTTTAACGATTACCTTTTAATCTCCAATTTTCTAAGCTTTTTCTTGTTTTTCCTTCACTTTCCTTCTTGTTTCATCAAACCAAATTTGGGAGCTTTTGTTTATGGTGGTGTTCGGCCATGGTGGAAGAAGAATGAAAATAAACAAATTTTTTAATTTAAAACCACTTTGCCAACATAAGGAGGGCATTTTGGTCATTTTTCAAAATTAATTTCATTAAATTAAAATTAAACTTTTTGTTAGCAAATCATATTTACACACCTAAAGTTTAATTAAAACATGCCACATGTATCAATAATAATTAAATATATTGCATAACATTTATGTAATATGTATATTATTTAATTATTCAAATATTTAACATTTAAAAATCTAAATAATTAATTAATATAGTTATTATTATATATGTATTCTTATTTACATTAAATAATAAATACATATATTAATGGCATGTGTCAAAATCTCATTTGACAAATAATTAATGTGTATCTAATCAAATTATGTATCAAATACAAATACACAATAATTACGATTGACCAAAATCCCCTAAAGTATGTGTTTTCGTTTAACCGATTAAACGATTCGAATTAACTCATTTAATTTGATGAATTATTATAAATAATCTGTATTATTCATAATGTGTTGCCCAAGTGCTCAACGAGCACACTTCATATTATGGGACTCTCTAAGTTTAGGTTTATCCATCACGAAATCCAATTTCGTGTCCATAATTCACCCACTCATGAATTATGACGACCACGGATAATCTCGCTAAACTATGCAAGTCGAGGTCATTGCATACGTATAATCCATCTGTCACAGGCTATCCATATTATACCTGGGATATAGATAAAAATGTCAAATCCTTATGGTATAATATAGTCGACTTTCAAATTTACGATCTCTAAATAACACTCGGAACTGATTTCCGAAGTTATACCACAGCCATGGATTTACTAGATCGCAAACACGTGTAGGATGCCTATGCCCTGTACACAGGACTGACGAATTCTTTCTTGATACGCTCAGGATATCATGAGCATCAGTCCACACCCAACGAACAAGCGGAGGTCTGGTCTTAATAGATCGGTGACATGACTGCCATCAAAGTGTGGAGGATAACTCATATATCCACAGTGGTATCTCAAGTCGACGGACCACTATGCTTGCTCAACTCGAGAAGATTCCTATTGATGTTGGTGTACCATCTATTAGGAAATATTCAGTGAGTCGTTCAGTGTTTATCAAATAAACACCTATTTGTCTATACGAGTCTCCCGAGACTCATAGTTCATTGGGATAAACCATCGGACCAAGTCACGATATATGACATCTACTGGTCTCAGCGGATTTTACTAACCGACCCATGTTAGTAAATCTTGACCACGAAATTTATTTAAGGATATACAATTTATAGTGATGTTTCCCAATGTCAATTACAAACTTCGTTGTAACTGCACACTACACCGTAAATCCTAGGATCTTTGTCTAATATACACGTATCACTAAATCAAATTTAGTTTCAATCTAATCAAAATTAGATATCTAATCGCAATTAGATTGAATATGTGTATAAAAGACAAGAGGTGTTACCATTAAATAAGTAACATTATGGAAAAGAGAATTGTTCATATTTATGAATCGGACATAAATACGATCTAGATTGGCACTCTAAGCATGAACCCTAACAATTTATCCCACTTGCTCTAGTACCAATCCACAGTATCATATACCCATATCAATGTGTATCACATATCCATGGCCCTCAAGAGCTCACCTAGCACTCAAGAGGTAGGCAACAACAAGTAAGCTCGCTTTAACAAATTGAGTTTGTCCAACAGACCCAATCGTTTTCCTTAGCCAACATCATTCATATTTTGTAGAACCCAAGTTCTACATCAATATAAATCAGATGCGACATCATTATTGTGCTATAGCTACTGAGTTGTCTATGTATTTTAGAGATCAAATCCAAAATACTATGCAGACAACCGAAAGCACAACACTAATATCAAAACTTCTAATCTATAAGGTCACTATGCAACTTCATAAGTCAATACTTCATAAGTTGCAACGAATTCCACTAATACATTAGAATCAATGGTGACACTCCCACTGCATCTTTTCTGACTTTATATGACATAGACTATCTAATGTCATAATTAGACTAAAAACTAATCTGACCCTAATGATTGCGGATTATATTCTCCAATTAGAAACTCGTTCTTAATATCTCAAAGATCACAAAGAACATGTTTCTAGATCCATCCTATGGTCTACAACATATCAAAATAACTCGCAATATTTACGATTAAATTGATATCTTTAATCGTACACAATATAGTAGTCATTATGCTATCATCATATGATGCATCAGATTGACTAGACATTCTAATCAATTTCTCTTTTGATAAAGGAATCATCATTTACGAAAGATTAATACTATATACAAGAGACACATTAACTGTCAAACAGTTATACTAACTGTCATACAAATAGTCTTGATGTGTCCTTTATTAGATCATATCTAATGCATGAGTGATGAGAGTTTCTCACAAGTCTCTTAGTTTTATATTATATATGAAACTTTATATCAAATATAACAGAGACTACTCCCACTGCTATCACGGAGAAAAGAAGACTTAGGTAAACCTTTTACCTTATAAACATCTCATTATTACCTTAATAATGATAATGTCGTTAGGATATATAGCACTAGAAATAAATTTGTACGCTCCCACTGACCCTACTATCAAATATGTATTCTCTATGCTTTGATAAAATCAGACAATCCGACTGTATCAAAATTAGAGAACACATATTTTTGGAAAGCTTATCTGAGTCTACAATAGGCTCTATAAGCTAGTATATCAAACTGTGATCTTAGCAAAATACAAACTCTAGGGCCATTCTAGAATGAACTCTTCAAACAGAGAAAACACAACAGATCTCTCATTCGAAGAAAATATTCGGAAACACCACTTTGCATTCTTTAGCCAAAATACATTGTTTAATATCAACATTAACCAACAAATCTTTAATTGTTCAATAAGTGGGACTTGAGACAAGTTTTCTAAGAATCTACAATAGATTACTGAGTATAAATTTTCTCACTGTGATACTCTAAAGGTCAAACCTTTAACTAGCTCACTTTGCTTTTGCTGCGCAAATAATTTGCCCATTTTATGAACTATTCATAACGAAAGCTTAATCAAGTTCAAAACTTGATCATAGTAAGCTACGAACAATCTTAGATCTATGGTTCAATGGTAATTTCCGAAATCGATATCAAATATCACTCACACTATAAATTATAGGATAATTTTCTTCGATAAGAAGACAACAAAACCATTAAGTATCAAATACTTTGTAAATGATTCTGAAATCCTATTAAAATTATACGGAAGATAACGTAGGATCATTTCATCTAATTAATTATGTAGTTCCATTACAGTTTATCACTCTCACATTTGACTTCAATAAGTCAAGTCTTTTCTTCAATCATTAACATCTGATGTTACTGATGAGTGGTATTTATATCACTATTTCCCACTCATTTAACTTAATATTTTGAATAGTTTCTTGAGTTTTGTGAACGTTTTGATGTGTTTTATTGTTATTTTGCAGATAAATAAAGTTTGGACAGCACTGGAGACAATTTGGGGCAAAACCGGACAAAAATGCGTCGACAGGGATATTTTAGTCTTTTGCGCGTCGCGACGCTGGAACACTGCGCGCCGCGACGCCCAGCGTGAGCCGGATTTGCTAACATGCGCCTGGTCAACGGTCAATAATTTGAGAAGTTTTGACTTTGCTAAAATGCGCCGTGCCACGTGTCACTATCACACAGCCGATCTGCTACATGCGCCGTGCCACGTGTCATCATCATATGCTGCCGACACTCAGACTTGACACGTGTCGCCTCGTCATCAGCCACATCATCGGTCAATAAGTCAACCTTGCCACGTGTCGTGCCACATCATCAGCCACGTCAGCAGGTCAACCGAGTCAACTTGCCACGTCAGCCTCAGCCAATCAGAGCATGACACGTGTCGCAATCCTATTGTGCCGACAAGTCAACAGTCAGCCGCCTCGCCACGTCATGCCACGTCATCGCCACGTCGTCGCCACTCGTCAGCATGACGTCATCAATGACGTCATCACAATAATTGAGAATTAGCCGCCTTGACACGTGTCGCATGTACAGTCAGCCGCCTTGCTACGTGTCGCCGTATCATTGTGCCACGTCGACAAATTGCGCGTCGCGACGCGATGACTTGGCGTCGCGACGCGGGAACAGTTCCTGAACATTAAAAATTTTTTGCTATAAATAGGCCGCGAATTTTCAGTTTTTATTACAACTTTCTCTCTCTTGATTTCTCTCTCTAGAGAGAGTTTCTCTCTCTAGAATTTTATTTTTATTTTTAGTTTTTTTTATTTTTAGTTTTGTAAATAATTTTAATTACTTTTTGTAATAATAGTAATTTAATTTTTACTTTTTACTTTTTACAGTTTTTACTATTCACCATGTTGAAGTAACTTTTTCAGCTAGGGTGAAAGGTAATTCTTCTACTATTGCTATTTAGATTAATCTCCCTTAAAAATAATATATTAACTATTTAAAAATATTGACTTAATAAGGATACCGCTATATTGGTCGGTTGGTAATGTAATTTTAATCTGGTTTAAACCTGACTAATCCAGGATACCGCCAGACTGGTCGGTTGGTAAATTTATTTTTGGTTCCGCCTTAATGGCTGGTTGGACTTAATTTGACTTAATCAGGATACCGCCAGACTGGTCGGTTGGTAAATTTATCACAAGTTTATATATTATTTTATGGGAGATATCTAAATTAGTAGTAGTAAAGTAATTCCTTTTACCTTAGCATTTTATTTTATTTTATTTTTTTTTATTTATTTACTTTTCAGTATTTTTATTTTATGTATTTTATTTTTATAGTCCTAGTTATGTGTTAGTTAATTAGGGTTGTGATGACTTTTAATATCACCGGTTTATAAGGGATTATTTTATAGTTGGGTAATTTAAAAGTTTTATTTATTAAGTCTTAAGCTTAATGCTTCTTGTTGTCTGATCACCAATAAGATTGAAATGGTAAATCTAAAATGAACTAGACATAGGGATTTTAGGTTTCAGCCTTAGACTTAATAGCCCACGATCTTCCTTTAGGATAGATAACCCTTTAATAGATTTCCTTACAGGATAGGAATATACCTGTCGGGCGGGGGTAGCCATAATTGGAACTTAGACTTAATGAATCCAGGTAATGTGGTTGACATAGGAATATGGTTCAATTGGGTTATACTGGGTATTTGTAATTGACCATCGGAAGAGGCTTTTACATAATTTAGTGTTCCAGATTAGTAAACTGATTTATTACACAAACATAAAATAATCACTTCATCTTTTAAATGATATTAAAAGATTCACAACCTAATCTTTGTGTCTTTTATTTTCCTTAGTATTTTCTTTTATCTTTTTATTTATTTATTTAGCAAATCTTCAAACAACCAAATCAATCAAGCAATCAATTTCATTCTCTCTTTTAATTAGATATTTGTAATTAAATAGATTCAATAATTAATAACAACAGTAGGAATTAAGTCCTCGTGGGATCGATATTTTTATACTACTTGAACGATACGTGCGCTTGCGTTATACATGTGTGTTTACGCCGGTCAAGTTTTTGGCGCCGTTGCCGGGGACTTATATTTCTTGAGTTGTTAATTTTGAAGCTATCTAATTTACTTGTATCTAATTTTCTTTATTTTTATCTGTAATTTTTATTTCTTTCTTTTGTTTTCAGGTGACTTACAAATGGAACATTACTGAGAGATTGAAAGATTACGTGCTTTACAAGAAGATACACCCCACATCTGGGAGCAACAGTCCGGTTTTCTGAGGCCTGTTGTCGAGCCCAATGATTATCACTGGATGCCAGAACCAAGCAATACTACATTTGCTCAACAGAACTCAATGTGGAGATGTGACATATGTAATGGTGACCACCCAAGCGATTATTGCGAATACAACTACCATCCAGGGTGGCAGAACTATCAAGATCCTACATGGTACGAAGAACCAACACATTTCACAGAATCACATTTTCCATCTTATCCACCATCTTCCTTCGATCCTTATCAAGAACCAGAACCATCAGAGGAAGATCAATTGATTCACATGTTCAAAGAACAGATAGCTCAATTTGATGCACAAGTTCAGAGTAACACAGAATCCATACAGAGAATGACAGATCAGATCAGACAATTCACAGAAAACCAGAACTATATACCTCAAGAACCAATTTCAGATGACACTGATAAAGCCTACCAGTACCAATCATTTCAAAATGACACTTCAACAGAGGATGAGGCTGAGCAGTATCAACAACTAGATGTATCAGTTCAGGAACTTGAACCGGCAAAGTCTCGATTTGATTTCTATTATTCAGATTCTGACGAGGATGAAGCTGAAATATTTGTACCAACTGCATCAAAAATTGAGGATGGAATTCTGTATCCTCAAAACGAAGATCTTGGAGATTCCATTCACAAATGTTTAAAGAAGATCAACTTGAGCCAATCAATTCACCCGAATCAGAGGATGAAGACCTAATGTCTGACTCAACTTTTCATCCTCAGGTGGAGCAAGAAACAGAGAAAATAGAGGAGCAACTGTCAGAACTTAATAAAGATCCAGAGCATTCAGGAAAAACATCACTGTTTTGGGGAGTACAAATCAAAGATATCACCCAGAAGTTTGACAGAATGGAACTTCCATTCCAAGTCAAACACCATACGAGACCTCCTGATTTTCTTTCTTTCTTTTCAGGTACTACTGGAGCAACAAAGATTAAAAAGGTGGAACGAGCACTGAATAGAACAAAATTCTTTTTGCCACTTTACCGTTGGAAGAGACCCTTCAAAAGCAACGCTCACGGGATTGTCTTTAATCGGACATCCAAAACGACATTGAAACCTCCGTAACAGATAGATTTCAGTCACGTCTGGCTGAAGACGAAAAATTTAGCGCTAGCAGGGAGGCAACCCATGCAATTTGATTAATTTATTTTTCATATTTTGTGTGAACTTTTTAATTTTTTGTGTGAGTTTTGCAGGAAAAATTAAAACGGAATTTTTCAGGACAAAGCAAGCCAGTGCAAGCAGGATTTTCAAAATAAAAATTTGACAAAATCACGAAGATACAAAGTTGATCCAGGAGACGGCCAAGTAAGGAGACATCTTTTGAGACACGTCCCTATGGATTTATCCGTCGCAAGACATGATTTTGCCAAAAAAAAAAAAAAAAAAATTCAGCGTCGCGACGCTGACTCGAAATCAGAGACATAAGCAGGGCGCTAGCAGCATCTCCTTTCACTCTTCATCTTCTTCATCCTCAACCATCACCTCAAAACCGAGACTCACCATCTTTGCCACCACCGAGCAAAACCCCGTCCTCAACTGAGATCAGAGACAAAACCGAGAGCCACCACCCACCACGCACGATCCAGCCAGCCGAGACCCACCAAATCGAGAGCCATTGCCGAGATCTACCAGAAACCAGAAACCCATCTTTGCCACCATCGAGACAAACCGAGATCCACCACAGTTAGACCGCCAAAATCCACGACCGAAGCAGCAAGCTTCGCCAAGTCAAACACCAAGCCTTCATCGAACCATCCACCATTCACCGCACCTGTACCAGCCATCACTGCCGTCCATCCACCATCACCGAAACCGCAAGAGCCGATAACCACCACCACCTCCAACTGAGATCCAAACTGACCACCAGAAGCCGAGCCACCTTTGCCGAACCCTTACCAAAATCGAGCCTCACCGGAGCTACCACTGCCAACCACAGCAACCGAAACCGAGCCTCAACAAATCAAACCCAAGTCCTAACCGATCCGTATCCTTCACTGCCAGAATCAAAATTACAGTAATGATTTGATAAAAATTTGATTTGGTAATTGGTAAATTAATTTGGTAATTAGATTTGAATTGTGGTAAGTTTGATTTGGGAATTTTGAATTACGAAGGGTTGGATTGTGGATTAATTTGATTCGTAGATTGTGGGGGCGAAGAGTTGAATGGAGGTGTTTGTGGCATTTGGTAGATTTAGGTTGTATTGGATAATCAAAAATTCAGGGGAGACTCTGTCGAATTTTTCTGAAAAATACCAAAGTTGGGATTTGATTGGTGATAATTTTTTAGGGTGAATTTTGGGGAAAGTTTGAGTTTTTAAAGGTGATTCTGCCAAAATTTTTAATGAAAAATGGTCAAATAGCAATTATGGTAAGAACCGTAATTTGGGCATAAATCTTAAAAGGTAATTTTTCCTGTAAAATTTCAGCTGATCAGGTATGATTTTCTACACTCTTCTTCTACTTTTTAAGACATTGGGGACAATGTCTCATTTAGGTTTGGGGGAGGGAATTAGTTGATTAATACCTTGTTTTTAGTTTGTATGTTGTTTTTATTTTTAGTTCAAAATTTTTCGAAAAATACAAAAAAAATTGAAAAATTTTCAAAAATTACAAAAATATTTTGCATTTTTGTGTTTTTATTTTGACTAAAAAGGTGAAATTGGTAAGAGATAGCCGAGTAAGGAATTTCCGCTCCTGATACATATCTCAAACCATTTATTTCAAAACTAGTTAATTTTTGTTTATTTCCTTTTAAATTATTTAATTTGTGAATTCTCCATAAATCTGACTAAAATGAATCTTCATATGTTCAGTTGACAGGTATTATGAACTTACATGGAACATACGGACATGAGCTGAAATTGAAAAGTTTGTAATATTCCGTGCTATAGTTTAATTGGAGGAAGCATCTCTAAATAGTGATGGAGTAAAAAAAAAAAAAAAAAAAAAAAAAAAAAAAAACGTCAGAGATCCGAGTTATTAAGTCTGTAAGGGTGTTTTAATACCTAGTGCCCTAAAACCAACTGGTTTGGGAGTCATTGGCCCAAAGCTCGTTACATGGATCGAAGATACTGCAAAAATATATTCATATCTGAAGTCTGAGTAATTAAGTTCGTAGGGGTGTCTTAACACCTGGTGCCCTAAAGCCAACTGGTTTGGGAGCTACCGACCCAAAGCTCGCTACATAGACGGAAGGTATTGTATATAAATAAAAAATAGAGAAAAAAAAATCAAAAAAAAAAAAATCAGAAAAATCAGAAAATTATTCCATTGCTACAAAAAGGTGTGAAGTCTGATAGAACTTTAGGACAAAAATATTACTCTCTTATCAACTGCACTTATGACTGTTGTGGGCAAAAAAAATGAGTGATTAATATTCTGTTAGCTGTGTATATGGAGAATGGTAAAAATAACGGAGAATTTACTTATTCGGTAATTTAGCAAGAAACAAAACAACTAATAACTTGGAGTAGAATTTTCACCTGATTAGTCACTAATTTCTTTATTCTCTTTTCGCTTGTCTTTTTGCTTTTGTGTACATTAGTTTTAACTAACTTTTTACTTTTGTAAAATGTTTGTGGGTATCATTGCTGTAAACCCTCACGAGACTACACTCGTCCA
The DNA here is from genome assembly GCA_019454045.1 of Zanthoxylum bungeanum. Classification (NCBI taxonomy): domain Eukaryota; kingdom Viridiplantae; phylum Streptophyta; class Magnoliopsida; order Sapindales; family Rutaceae; genus Zanthoxylum; species Zanthoxylum bungeanum. The sequence goes on along the minus strand of SKCR01033318.1, from coordinate 169,094 downwards.
CTAGGGACACCTAGGGGTTTAAAGGCTTGTTGCATATGCTAAATGCAACCGTGATCCCTACGAAAATGGCTTAGTTAAATTTTGTTATGTTATTTTGTATTTTGCTCGAGGACTAGCAAAATGTTAGGTTTGGGGGTGTGATGAGTGGTATTTATATCACTATTTCCCACTCATTTAACTTAATATTTTGAATAGTTTCTTGAGTTTTGTGAACGTTTTGATGTGTTTTATTGTTATTTGCAGATAAATAAAGTTTGGACAGCACTGGAGACAATTGGGGCAAAACCGGACAAAAATGCGTCGACAGGGATATTTTAGTCTTTTGCGCGTCGCGACGCTGGAACACTGCGCGCCGCGACGCCCAGCGTGAGCCGGATTTGCTAACATGCGCCTGGTCAACGGTCAATAATTTGAGAAGTTTTGACTTTGCTAAAATGCGCCGTGCCACGTGTCACTATCACAGCCGATCTGCTAACATGCGCCGTGCCACGTGTCATCATCATATGCTGCCGACACTCAGACTTGACACGTGTCGCCTCGTCATCAGCCACATCATCGGTCAATAAGTCAACCTTGCCACGTGTCGTGCCACATCATCAGCCACGTCAGCAGGTCAACCGAGTCAACTTGCCACGTCAGCCTCAGCCAATCAGAGCATGACACGTGTCGCAATCCTATTGTGCCGACAAGTCAACAGTCAGCCGCCTCGCCACGTCATGCCACGTCATCGCCACGTCGTCGCCGCGTCAGCATGACGTCATCAATGACGTCATCACAATAATTGAGAATTAGCCGCCTTGACACGTGTCGCATGTACAGTCAGCCGCCTTGCTACGTGTCGCCGTATCATTGTGCCACGTCGACAAATTGCGCGTCGCGACGCGGAGTGACTTGGCGTCGCGACGCGGGAACAGTTCCTGAACATTAAAAATTTTTGCTATAAATAGGCCGCGAATTTTCAGTTTTTATTACACCTTTCTCTCTCTTGATTTCTCTCTCTAGAGAGAGTTTCTCTCTCTAGAATTTTTATTTTTATTTTTTAGTTTTTTTTATTTTTAGTTTTGTAAATAATTTTAATTACTTTTTGTAATAATAGTAATTTAATTTTTACTTTTTACTTTTTACAGTTTTTACTATTCACCATGTTGAAGTAACTTTTTCAGCTAGGGTGAAAGGTAATTCTTCTACTATTGCTATTTAGATTAATCTCCCTTAAAAATAATATATTAACTATTTAAAAATATTGACTTAATAAGGGATACCGCTATATTGGTCGGTTGGTAATGTAATTTTAATCTGGTTTAAACCTGACTAATCCAGGATACCGCCAGACTGGTCGGTTGGTAAATTTATTTTTGGTTCCGCCTTAATGGCTGGTTGGACTTAATTTGACTTAATCAGGATACCGCCAGACTGGTCGGTTGGTAAATTTATCACAAGTTTATATATTATTTTATGGGAGATATCTAAATTAGTAGTAGTAAAAGTAATTCCTTTTACCTTAGCATTTTATTTTATTTTATTTTATTTTATTTTATTTTATTTTCAGTATTTTATTTTATGTATTTTATTTTTTTAGTCCTAGTTATGTGTTAGTTAATTAGGGGTTGTGATGACTTTTAATATCACAGGTTTATAAGGATTATTTTATAGTTGGGTAATTTAAAAGTTTATTTATTAAGTCTTAAGCTTAATGCTTCTTGTTGTCTGATCACCAATAAGATTGAAATGGTAAATCTAAAATGAACTAGACATAGGGATTTTAGGTTTCAGCCTTAGACTTAATAGCTCACGATCTTCCTTGAGGATAGATAACCCTTTAATAGATTTCCTTACAGGATAGGAATATACCTGTCGGGCGGGGGGTGGGGTAGCCATAATTGGAACTTAGACTTAATGAATCCAGGTAATGTGGTTGACATAGGAATATGGTTCAATTGGGTTATACTGGGTATTTGTAATTGACCATCGGAAGAGGCTTTTACATAATTTAGTGTTCCAGATTAGTAAACTGATTTATTACACAAACATAAAATCACTTCATCTTTTAAATGATATTAATAGAATCACAACCTTAAGAACTTTGTGTCTTTTATTTTCCTTAGTATTTTCTTTTATCTTTTTATTTTATTTATTTAGCAAATCTTCAAACAACCAAATCAATCAAGCAATCAATTTCATTCTCTCTTTTAATTAGATATTTGTAATTAAATAGATTCAATAATTAATAACAACAGTAGGAATTAAGTCCTCGTGGGATCGATATTTTATACTACTTGAACGATACGTGCGCTTGCGTTATACGTGTGTGTTTACGCCGGTCAGTTACACACCAAGTAATAAAATAATTTTATTACTCGGGATCGTAGAAAAAATACTCTATCAAATAGAATACAATATTCTATTAAATAGAATAAATGATAAAAATTTTATTTGTACCTCCAAGGCGCAAGTACTTTCAATTATATAACCATTATATAAAAAAAATATTCAAATCTCAAACCTTTCAAGATTCGAATTTCCTACCTATACATATCATATACGTAACTGTAGAAAATAATGGAACAATAATTAAAATGATGAATTAGTGTTACTGGAGCATAACTCCAATAGTATTGAAACTAATTCGGTAACACTCAATATCAAACGAATCAAATTATATAAGATTCGATTTCTCCCACATGTCAATTCCATCCCGATGGAATCGTAGAAGAATAATATTAAGTAAGAATCATATTCATTAAATAACTATAGAACTAATTACCATAAATTCATATGTTTGATCATATCAAACATCCTTGAACAATTCAAAGACTTACAATGAATTTTAAAGACATAATTTTCAACACCTCAAATAAAATAACTTTGAACCATTCAAAATATTCTATCCGCGTTTCATCAGAAACATATTGAAAGTTCTTGAACAATTCAAGATGTTCAATAAATATTCTTTTAGAAACATGTAACTAAGTCATGACAATTCATTAACTAAGTTACGAAGTAAAGAAAACTATCCAAGGCAATTTCTAATTCATTAAACTACATACTTCCAAAGTATTAGTTAATAAATCTGTTGTCCAATGACGATCATTGGTTAAATGAGATTTAATCACATCCTGAATACAATATTCATTAAATGGATAAGGATATGTGGTGTGATCTCGTATTAGACCATCCTTTACCATACGGAATAAGCATTCAATGCTTATGTAATAAAATCTCATTAAGCATTGTTCTAAGTTATTTAGTTAACCGAATATTTTCCTTAATGTTTATCTTCTTATCAATGACACTACTAGTCGTATTAAAATATGTAACAATTATTTATAAAGAACAAGTAAATATCCAATAGTCTCAAGTTCTGATATCAAATATCAAAAAAATCATTAAACATTATTTTAAATAACTAGACGGGAGATCTGGTATCCAATACCTATAGTTGTCGTATTGTGAGAATCGATATTCTCTATACATAACTATACACATCTCCTTTCTTAAGCTCTATAATTTGCCTTCAATTATATTCACAATAATTGTAAATAATTGATTAGCAAATTGTGTCAAACACGTGACTTCTAAAAGTCACTAAAGCCAATAAACGTCATTATAAGATAAACAAATACCTAATGGGGTTTTCTTAATGCCAGTCAAGAATCTCGAGACATAAACAAATTCACGTCAGTTCTTACCACACAAGAAACTATTCTCTCTAGATAATTATATTCTAAAATAAATATCTATTTAGATTACTAATCGTGACTTAGTAACTAAGTTACTAAACCATCTTGATTTTCAAGAAAATCGGAACAACAGTTCCCGATGGTTTTAACTAATCTAACAATATCTAAGTCTACTAACATTCTAGAACCTATTCTAGAAATACGCAACCAAAAGTGAAGTCAGAAAACATATACAAGTAATATGCATGCAGTGGATTAGAAGTATAATTCTATTAACAATATAGAATAAAGGAAAACAAAAGCATCAATTTCCATTAAATTACGCACTGCCTGAGTTATGGATTTTTAACCCAGCAGTGTCTCCCACTACTTTACATAATACCGTAATCCCCAATGGAGAACGGGTTTTCAATAATTAAATCGAATTTCATAGTAAGAGTAGGATCCCGTGAATATATTTTGACTCACAGCTTTGGCACGATCTCGCCTACGTATAATCATTAGGTAGATAACTCATTGTAAATTACACTCACTGTGACTCCTGATTTTGGTCCTGACCGTTTCTCATTATGACAGCTTTGACACATTCACAATGAGGCGTATCAAGGCTTCACTTGCCAATGACAAACTCAAGCTACCGATGTAGTCCTGACAGCTTTGGCACGTTCAGGATTTCCATTTTCACTTGAATTTGTCTAGTATCAAATATACATCCCGCATGGATAAAATTCTATCAACTACATTGTAGGCACTGTATTTTTACATATAAGTCCCTATGATGAGTCTCATTTAGAGGCACTACCTTTTAAGTCGCGGAAGTCGCGGGAAATGGACGTCGGAAGGGGAAATTCAGAATAAGTATGTCATCGGATTCATTTCACAAGTTCACTGTTTTTGTTCATGCTGCGTTCGTGACCACGTTTGAACGTCAAGCAGATTGCGGGCGTTCGTGTAGCGTTCGAAGCAGCGTTCGAACGGTGTCGGTATTTCTAGTTTTGCTGCTAGCCTCATACCCAAGCCCAATTAGCCCACCAAAGCCCATAAAACACATCCAAATTAATAAAATGCATATTTAACACCTGGGGAATTAAATAAAATCATGCCTAATTAAAATCAATCAAGATTATTATATTCCTAACTAAACAAATATCATGCCTAAACAAAACAAATTAAATATATGAACTTCCTAATTGAGCATAATCTTGTCTCCAATCAATCTTTGGTTTTCCTTGTTTAACACTAAATCAAATCCTCCTTTAATACACAAATCCCTTCCTTGTCAAGCAAAGATTCACCCATCCCATTTGCCTATAAAAACAAAGCTATTCCAACCATTGAACCGGTCCTAACTCTCACACATATACAGCAAAGAAAAAGCCTCTCCATTCACGCCTAATACACTCAAGAAGCAAAAAAGAATTTTCTCTCTTCATCTTCCCTCCATAACCGAAAAATCACAGCCCCTAAAACATCCACTGTATTACCGAAAATCACTACCTAAAACATTCACTGTTTGACCAAAAAACTACCCCTGGAACACTCCCCCCCAAACTACCAAAACTCACCCCTAAACAGCAGCCCTTAACATCACCAAAACAGCAGCCCCAAATACCCCAAAACAATGACCTAAAATATTTGAAACAGTGACCAGAAAATGTCACCGAAAGAGTAGCGAAATACAGTAAAAATAGCAGCAAAACAGGGAGAACGACGACTCAAAATAGTGAGACAACGAACGAGAGCAGTGAACTAGTGAATCGGAGGAGTTGCGGAGCGTTAGCCCTTCCGACGATCGTGTATCGTACGTCCGAGAGGTGATTTAAAAGGTTAGACCTGAGGGTACTTTTTCTATTTATTGTCATCCGTTTTTTTATTGTTTTATTCGCATGAGAGTCGTTTGTGGATGCATGTTGTGGCCTTTGAATGAAAGGGAAAATGTGTCATCTCTTGTGGTATATAGGATGGAAACCCAGACGTAAATTCCGTAGCAGAATCCGAATAGACGGTAGTGCGGTCTGTACTTGGGATACAACTCCACGTACCACTTGAGTAAACGGAACATATCTCTCTTTATTTTATCTTGATTGTTTATTATCCGCATCTTATATTTCGCCATTTTACTTTATGTATGTTGTTTGTTTGTGTGTTGATGATGTGATGCACATGGGCTTAGCATATTGGTCTAAAGGTTTTCCATTTGAGGGAAGAAAAGGCCAAAAGGCTACCTTTACGCCAATACTTTGCCGCGCCAGACAAAGTATGTTTGGTTGGATGTGAGATATGTTCAACCGAGCATATGAAGTCCTATACCGTTGTCTTTACTTTCTATGCATTGTGATGTAACGCGCATGGGCTAACTAGGGTGGATTAAAGGTCCTCTATTCGAGGGAAAATGCCTGAAGGCTACCTTACCACGATGTTTTGCCGCGCTTTTTGTTATGTCATTGACTTTATACATATCATTGTTCTATTTATGCATGTATTGCATTCTAATGCGCATGGGCTAACTAGGGTGGATTAAAGGTCCTCTATTCGAGGGAAAATGCCTGAAGGCTACCTTACCACGATGTTTTGCCGCGCCGGACAAGGTACACCCGATTGAATGGGAACGAGTTCAATCGGGCACACGGGGTCCTACATTGTGGATTTGCTTATTTATGTATGTGTTGTGTCGTCTCTCATGCATCAGGTCTGGTCCCGTTCGAACTCGTTCTCAAACGCTATACGAACATGAACCTTCTGTTTACCGTTCGAACGCGTTTACGAACGCTACTCGAACGCGAATGTGTTTTGTTTCATCAGGTCCAGTCCCATTCGAACGCGTTCTCAAACGCTACATGAAAGTGAACCTTCTATTTACCGTTCGAACGTGTTTACTAACGCTACTCGAACGCGCACGTATTTCCTTTGTTTTATCATGCATCAGGTCTGGTCCCGTTCGAACGCGTTCTCAAACGTTATACGAACGCGAACCTTATGTTTACCGTTCGAACGCGTTTATGAACGCTACTCGAATGCGAATGTGTTTCGCTTCATCAGGTCTTGTCTCGTTCGAACGCGTTCTCAAATGCTATACGAACGCGAACCTTCTGTTTACCGTTCGAACGCGTTTTCAAACGCTACACGAACGCGCATACACTAAACTGAGTCATTTTCATCACATGCCATGCATAATTGTTTCTTAGGTGATTTCTCTTGTATCATGTAATCAATCATACTATTTGTATCCCTGTATTTATCTATTTGATGTGTTCATGAGATGGTATTCAAGCATGTTTAGGCCGTTAGTATGTTACTTGGTTCTTAAGCATGATTTAGCCTATTTAGTTGTTCATTTTCAAGCATGATTAGTCATTTATTTTGCGTTTGGAATTTGCATTATGTTTAGGTTGTTCTTTGTTTTCTGCATTATATGATCGAAGTATGTTCATGAGATTGTTATGTGCTATTACATGTTCGCCGTTATGATGATTACTTTCATGCATGTGAACTTAAAAGTAGAATACTCTTGGAAATATGTTGCTTAGGCTTGGTTAAATTATTGCACAAATCATTTCATTACAAGTGGCATAAGTAAGGTACCATTCCGAACCCAACGGTTTGAGGTCTTCCCTTGCGAGGGGTGAGTGCGGCCTTAAATATTTGTCTCGGTTCACACCGGGTGGCGACTCCATTATTCTCCTGTTTAGTTCCCCCGCGGACTATTCTGTACTCCCAACCGGGCCGCGAGCCCGGAACAGCATGCGTCGCCCAGTTTCTGTGTCCCACATGCACCCTCATTGCTTTGGCACGATCTCGGATGCAGCCATAGAAAGATACCCATAAACCGTATTGACAAGGCGGACCAAGAAACATGCATCCAATACACGTTACTTTACAGCCTTATTTAAAACGGGGATATTCCTAAAGGAAGCATTGTTCTACATCATATGCAGAATTTTAATCTAGATCATTTTCTAAACAATTCAATTCTACCTATAAAAAACATAACTTAACTTAACCATTAAATTTCGGTTACGTTTCCCGTTAGCGTAGAACCGAAAATTCAAGAAATATCTAAATTATATGCATGTGCAAATATCAAAATTGGATTATATATCATATATCAAGCATGACTAATGTAATGGATTAAGGATCAGACTGACTCTGATACCATTTTTATTGGGATTTTGGGCAAAGGGCGCGGCGGAAGCGCTGTTCGGGCGAAATCGTAATTTTTAAAACTTTTTAAATTATCGAATAAATTATTCAATATCCAATATGAATAATTTATTCATATTTCACCCAAACAAATTTATTCGATATCAAATAACGACATAAATAACTAAGAAACGTCGCGAAACTTTTACGAAAATATTTTTCCGCAAAAGACATAAAACGCGTTTTTGAACGAACCGACTACCTAATACACATGAGGGCTGCCCAGGTCAGCCCAATAGTATTAGGGCAGTTCATGGGCTGCCTGAATAGTGACAAATTCACTTTTTGGGCGGCCGTTACCCGGTTGGCTCAAAAGTCACCCGGTAACGCCGTTTTTTCACTGTTTTCGCTTATTTCAACTCCGAAATAATTTCCGAAAATTGTTCCAATACCAAAAACACATCCAATATATTTATATGACATCAATATCATCAACATAAACCCAGATTTTCCAGATCTGACCTAGAAACCAAAAAGTCAATTTTTCATGTTTTAATCCAACTTTTTCAACATTAATCAAATTAATCTTAACACAAACCAAAGTCACCACAAATGAACCACCCAAGAATAATTCTAGGCATTACAAGAGTGTTCATAACACTCTAGAATGATAACATATCATCAAATGATCAATTTGAACAAATATTACAATAATATCATCTAAATCAACTTCATACATGCTCAACACATCCAAATCCATCTTCCATCACCAAAATCCCCAATTTTAACAAGTAAAGAAAACCCTAGAACTATTCTAGGAACACAAGAACAAGAAATTAAATTTCTAAACTGAAGAATTTTAAAGATTACCTTTTAATCTCCAATTTTCTAAGCTTTTTCTTGTTTTTCCTTCACTTTCCTTCTTGTTTCATCAAACCAAATTTGGGAGCTTTTGTTTAGGGTGGTGTTCGGACATGGTGGAAGAAGAATGAAAAAGAAACAAATTTTTTTAATTTAAAACCACTTTGCCGACATAAGGAGGGCATTTTGGTCATTTTTCAAAATTAATTTCATTAAATTAAGATTAAACTTTATGTTAGCAAATCATATTTGCACACCTAAAGTTTAATTAAAACATGCCACATGTATCAATAATAATTAAATATATTGCATAACATTTATGTAATATGAATATTATTTAATTATTCAAATATTTAACATTTAAATATCTCAATAATTAATTAATATAATTATTATTATATATGTATTTTTATTTACATTAAATAATAAATACATATATTAATGGCATGTGTCAAAATCTCATTTGACAAATAATTAATGTGTATCTAATCAAATTATGTATCAAATACAAATACATAAAAATTACGATTGACCAAAATCCTCTAAAGCATGTGTTTTTATTTAACCGATTAAACGATTCGAATTAACTCATTTAATCCGATGAATTATTATGAATAATCTGTATTATTCATAACGCGTTGCCCAAGTGCTCAACGAGTACACTTCATATTGTGGGACTCTCTAAGTTTAGGTTTATCCGTCAAGAAATCCAATTTCATGTCCATAATTCACTCATTCATGAATTATGACGACCACGGATAATCTCGCTAAACTATGCAAGTCGAGGTCATTGCATACGTATAATCCCTCCGTCACAGGCTATCCATATTATACCTGGGATATAGATGAAAATGTCAAATCCTTATGGTATAATATAGTCGACTTTCAAATTTACGATCTCTAAATAACACTCAGAACTGATTTCCGAAGTTATACCACGGCCGTGGATTTACTAGATCGCAAACACGTGTAAGAGAATTCCGAATGAGCATCACTAACAATATGCTCTCTCTCACCAGACACACTAGCAACAAAGGTCATATAGTTGCTCTTATTCTTAGGAGACTCATCAGAAGTATAGTCACCTTCTGAATCATTAAGGGAGGTTGCCATGACTCACTTACCTTTAGCCTTAAGGTATGTGGGGCTCTCAGATCTAATGTGCCCATATCCTTCACATTCATGGCACTGGATACCATGGGGTCTACTACCTTTCTCCTCTTTAGACTCACTTCTGCTCTGTCTACTCTCTCTAGACCTATCCTCTCTATCCCAATTACTGATATGGCCACTCTTCTTCAGCTTAAGAAATTTCTTAAACTTCTTTGCAAACATGTAGCTTTCCTAGACGGATCATTAACAACTTTCTTTACGATCTTCATCGCTATAGTTTTGGGCTTTTGATACCCATGAAGTTTCTTCTCATAAACCTGTAGCTTTCCTACGAGGTCATTGTTATGATATTTTATATCGTACCGCAAGTGTACGGTGTCAAGTTTTAGTATAAATGAGTTTATAGTGTCGAACCCACAGGGATTGCGTTAACTCGCACTAAATACTACAATTGATAATCCTAACTTTATTTAGAAAATAAATAATAAATATTTTAATAAATAAATATTAAATAATTATATATGAGGGACTAATACGATAGAGATTATAGATCCTGATTTCACCTAGCTGTCACCTATGTATTTGTCATGTCAATTAATCCTTGTTCAGTTATATTGCTTATAAGTCAAGATTTCGAAAATATCCACTCCCTCTCTCGGGCATCAGTGAAAATATCATCAACTATAGACTTCGATATCTCTATAAAAATCTAGTAGTTAACAACTCATTACGCTTTGTGATTCTATATTAACGACTTCAAATGAACTTATATATTCTCTCGAACTATATAAAACTCATAAGTTATATTCTCTAGATCTATTCAAAATCCTCTTTCTCGAGTGATAGATTCTAAACATATATCATCATATTTGTGGCCATCAAACACAAGGAATTAAACTCAAAAGAATATAAATAACTCAATAAAACTTCATAACAAAATCGACAATTAAAATAAAGGTTCAAGCATCAATTACATCATTCTCCAAAATTAAGGAGTCTAGTTCATGACAATAGATAAAAAAAATGAAAACAAGGTCATGAATCTAATGGAAATCATTAGAGTTCTAAGAAAGAAACAAGAAGATAAAACCCAAATTGAATCTCTTCCTCTTCGGACGTCACTGCCTTCGTCTCCTCTTGTCGCTCTTCAATCCTCCTCCTTGGATCTCTCTAAAATATGTGTTTTGGTATTTTGTGCTGTGTATCAGCCTCTGGTTTTGAGTTGTGGACAAACTAATGTATTTATAATAAAGTCTTGGGGTCATTAAACATCTAAAAAACCCTAAAATCTTGTTTCTGATGCGCGCGGGGCGTCGCGACGCCTTGGCTTGGCACCGCGGCGCCAAAGCCCCTGGATTTTATATTGAACGCATAGATCTGTTTGAGTAGATGTAAATGGATATATTATGGGTCTCATAACTCTTTCTAGATCAAAATTTATAGCCTTTGTAAATTCAATGCGCAGCTGATGCTGGTTTTGCCTATTCTTGAGTCTGATACTTCCAATAGGTCCCGAAACACGCGTATTTGCTCCATTCTTCATGTTCCAATGCTTCCTACAAACACGATATAAAATGAACTATAAATGACATTAAATGACTTGATCCATAACAAAATAATAGGCTAAGGACGTCGGAATAAGTGGGTATAAACCGCACTTATCAAACACCCTCAAACTTAATATTTTGCTAGTCCCGAGCAAAAGACAAAATAAAAACTACATAAAAATAAAAAAATAAAAATAACTAAATTAACTAAGCCAGTTTCGTAGGGATCACGATTGCATTTAGCGTATGCAACAAGCCTTTAAACCCCTATGCGGCCCTAGTGGACGAGTTATAGTCTCGTGAGGGCTTACAGCGACGACACCCACAAACGTCATTCACACACAATCATGCAAAAATATAAAACAAATAAAAATCAACTAAAATAATCCTGATAGTTATGCATAAAATTGTCCTCAAATAGTGCTTATCAATGAAATCAGAGAACCTTCAAAGTATGCAATTGCGACTTAAATCTAAGTTCTTGAATAAATTATCTAAGCTAGACTTACAGTGTGTGTGTGTGTAAAGGTTTGTTCACAGCTCGACTCATAAGTAAGCCAACTTAATGATTTTGTCTCAAAAATTGAAATCTGATGGATCAAACCAACCTAGATATCTCAAATTAACTTTATAATTGCCTTTCTTTGCTCCGTATGGTATGATTTTATTTTCTTCTTTTTATGCTCTTTTTTTTAACACACCTACCCTTTAAGGTAGCATTTCTCCTTATGGTGGTCCTAACACTCGCCCATAGGTAGCTTCACGCTTATCGATTATAGGTGGTTTCTTTTTTTTCCTTTTCATACCATAAATCATAATATTTGCATATTGAGATAGATATCTAAGAAAACGCTCATTCATCGGCAACCAATTTCTTCAACTAGTCACATTATCAACTACTTAAGTTCTTACTGCTAAAAACCTGTTATTAAGTGCTTACGAGTCTAACCTAGATCATCTACTCAAGGCATTAGATAAAAATCAATTGGGACTTATCGTTTCTAAAATTTCATCAAAAGCAATCACAATTCATCATTAGACTTATGTTTTACTATCAAAGACATAAAAACAAAAATAATTAATTTACATTTTTTTTAGAATAAATAAATAAATAGCATGAATACATGCACACACCCCCAAACTTAAAATTTGCATTGTCCTCAATGAAAGATAAATATAAAGAAACCGGATTAAGGAACAACACTACCGTGCATGGAGTTGATCAGGCTCATGCTGGTCAGAATTTGGTTGCGCGGGCTTTGTGTGTCTCGTGCTACCTGCATAAATGGCATGCAAAACGAACAAATAAACAATAGCACACAATGAAAATAAAAATTAAAAATAAAGAAAAATAATAATAAAATAAATGCAATGGTTGTCTCCCCGCTAGCGCTAAGTTTAACGTATTCAGCCAGACGCAAGTAAATAAATAAAATAAAATAAAATAAATATAAATTAAAAATAAAAGATAAAAATCTAAGTTAAAGCTAAGATTACTTGGTAATAGTATTGATGTGAATTAAACAAACAATCCCCGGCAACGGCGCCAAAAACTTGTTGTGATATTTTATATCGTACCGCAAGTGTACGGTGTCAAGTTTTAGTATAAATGAGTTTAGACTGTCGAACCCACAGGGATTTCGTTAACTCGCACTAAATACTACAATTGATAATCCTAAGTTTATTTAAAAAATAAATAATAAAGATTTTGATAAATAAATATAAAAATAATTATATATGAGGAACTAATACGATAGAGATTCTAGAGTCATATTTCACCTAACTATCCTCTATGTATTTATCATGCCAATTAATCATTGTTCAGTTAAATTGTTTATAAGTCAAGACTCTGAAATTATCCACTCCCTCTCTCGAGCATCAGTGAAAATATCATCAACTACAGACTTCGATATCTCTATAAAAATCTAGTAGTTAACAACTCATTACGCTTTGTGATTCTATGTTAACAACTTCAAAGGAACTTATATATTCTCTCGAACTCTATAAAACTCCTAGGTTATATTCTCTAGATCTATTCAAAATCCCCTCTCTCGAGTGATAGATTCTAAACATATATCATCATATTTGTGGCCAGCAAACACAAGGCATTAAACTCAAGGGAATACAAATAAACTGAATAAAACTTCATAACAAAATTGACAAACAATTACAAGGTTCAAGTATCAGTTTCATCATTCTCCAAAATTAAGGAGTCTAGTTCATGACAATAGATAAAAAAAAATGAAAAACAAGTCATGAATCTAATGGAAATCATTAGAGTTCTAAGAAAGAAACAAGAAGATAAAACCCGAATATAATCTCTTCCTCTTCGGACGTCACCGTCTTCGTCTCCTCTTGTCACTCTTCAATCATCCTCCTTGGATCTCTCTAAAATATGTATTTTGGTATTTTTGTGCTGTGTATTAGCCTCCTCCTTGAGTTTTGGACGAACTAATGTATTTATAATAGAGCCTTGGGGTCATTAAACATCTAAAAAAACCCTAAAATCCTGATTCTGGTGCAAGCGGGGCGTTGCGGCGCTTGCGGATTGGCAACGCAGCGCCAAAGCCCCTGGATTTTGTATGGAACGCATAGATCTCTTTGAGTAGATGCAAATTGATATATTATAGGTCTCATAACTCTTTCTAGATCAAAAGTTATAGCCTTTTTAAATTCAGTGCGCAACAGATGCTGATTTTGCCTGTTCTTGAGTCCGATGCTTCCAATAGGTCCCGAAATACGCGTATTTGCTCCATTATTGATGTTCTAATGATTCCTACAAACAATACATAAAATAAACTATAAATGACATTAAATGATATGGAAACTAACAAAATAATAAGCTAAGAGTACAAGAATAAGTGGGTATAAACCACACTTATCAAACACCTCCAAACTTAAGGTTTTTCTAGTCCCGAGCAAAAGACTAAATAAAAACTAATTCAAATAAACAGGTAAAAGTAACTAAATTAACTAAGCCACTTCCGTAGGGATCACGATTGCATTTAGCGTATACAACAAGCCTTTAAACCCCTAGGCCGCCCTAGTGGACGAGTTATAGTCTCGTGAGGGCTTACAGCGACGACACCCACAAACGTCATTCACACACAATCATGCAAAAAAAAATATATAAAAATATAAAAGCAAATAAAATAATCCCGATAGTTCCGCATAAAATTGTCCTCAAATGATGCTTATCAATTAAATCAGAGAACCTTCAAAGTACTCAACTGCGCTAAAAACTTGTTGTGATATTTTATATCGTACCAGAAGTGTACGGTGTCAAGTTTTAGTATAAATGAGTTTAGAGTGTCGAACCTATAGGGATTGCATTAACTCGCACTAAATACTACAATTGATAATCCTAACTTTATTTAGAAAACAAATAATAAATATTTTAATAAATAAATATAAAAATAATTATATATGAGGGACTAATACGATAGAGATTCTAGATCCTGATTTCACCTAGCTGTCGCCTATGTATTTATCATGTCAATTAATCCTTGTTCAGTTCTATTGCTTATAAGTCAAGATTCCGAAAATATCAACTCCCTCTCTCGAGCATTAGTGAAAATATCATCAACTATAGACTTCGATATCTCTATAAAAATCTAGTAGTTAACAACTCATTACACTTTGTGATTCTATATTAACAACTTCAAAGGAACTTATATATTCTCTCGAACTATATAAAACTCCTAAGTTATATTCTCTATATCTATTCAAAATCCCCTCTCTCGAGTGATAGATTATAAACATATATCATCATATTTGTGGCCAGCAAACACAAGGCATTAAACTCAAAAGAATATAAATAACTCAATAAAATTTCATAACAAAATCGACAATTAAAATAAAGGTTCAAGCATCAGTTACATCATTCTCCAAAATTAAGGAGTCTAGTTCATGACAATAGATAAAAACAATGAAAACAAGGTCATGATTCTAATGGAAATCATTAGAGTTCTAAGAAAGAAACAAGAAGATAAAACCCGAATTGAATCAACACAATATTTTGGTGATGAAGTGGAAAACTCATGCGAGTAAAAAACCACTCTGGGTATCTCGGCTACCAGTCTAATCCACTATGTAGAGAAAAACTTACAGTGATGGTCAAGACCTATGACGGCAACTTCACCGACTCAAGTACCTCTAGACTGCAAGAACTCAAGGAACTCATCAATCTCGTATCCCACGGTTTTCTTCAGAACCTCTGAAGTCTCTGAGCGTATTGTCTCTGCAACTCTGAATGTCGGAACTCCGACTACCAATCTTCCTCATTGAGAACTCTGAAAGTTTAAGAAATTGGATTTTGATGTGTTGATGGTTTAACAAAGATCAATCTCACCACAAACAAAGAAGACAAGAAAAACAAATAAGTCTTCAAGGTGAGAACAAGAATATTTAAAACTAAGAATATGTTTAGGCTCAAGATAATGTGTTTTCAACACTTGTGAAGGTGGCTCAATGTTTGTTTATATAGGTAGGGCAAAGGAAAAGGGTTTCCTAGTGTTATTTTGGCTTTAAAAAGTGTCTAATGTATCCTACTTACGCATGGGAGTTCGAACGCACTTCAAACGCAACTCAAACGCAAAGTTTCTGTTCGAACGGAAATACGAACTCCACACGAACGGGGGTCGCGGACTGGTTTTCAATTGCAACTTAAATCGCTTGTAACTTTCTCGTCTCTTGTCCAAATCATGAGTTCTTTATATGTACGCGATCATCGTCGAGTCTACTTTTCAATTCAATTGACCACATATCAATTTGATTTCTAAATCTTCTGGAATATTAAAAGAGTAAACATCGCTCGGATAACTCCATCAGATTTTGTCCAAATACTTGTCCAATTGCTTCGAGATCTTCAAGACTTATTACAACTCAAATTGAACTTATTTTGTTATGGACATTGCCAATAAAAATGGGACTAACAAATATTATTCGTTATAAGTTGTCCTAGTGCTCTACGAGTATTTTCGATTATATGAGACTCTCTAAGTTCAGGTATATCCGTCACGAAATCCAATTTCGTGTCCATATTTCACCCACTCGTAAATTATTATGACTATGAATATTCTCATTGAACCATACAAGTTGAGATCTTCGCATACGTATAATCCTTCCATCATAGGTATCCAGAAAAATACCAGTCATTTATATAATCGTCAAATCTCATAAGGTATAATCTCATCGACGTATAGATCCGCAATTTCTTAATAACACTCAAAACTCATTTCTGAGTGTACCATGGCCATAGATTTGATCAATCGCAATCTCATGAAGTGGACACTTAAATCCTATATGCTGGATTGACGGATCATCACTGGATATATCACCGGATATCATGAGCATCAGTCCACACCCAATGAACATGAGGAGGTCTAACCTAAAAAGGTCGAAGACGTGAGTGCCATCAAGTGTGGAGGATAACTCATATATCCACTGTGGTATCTCAAGTCAAATGACCACTATGCTACTCAGCTCGAGAAGATTCATATTGACGCAAGCGTACCATCTATTAGAAATCTTCTGTTAGTCGTTCAGTGCTCATCCGCTATGGATACCTACATATCTATATGAGTCTCCCTAGACTCGTGGCTCACTGAGATAAACCATTGGAATCCAATATTCCGATATACAACATTTACCGGTCTCCCGGGTTTACTTACGGACCAAGAATGTAAACCTTGACCAGGAACTGTTCAAGAATGATACTGTTATATTATTTCTCAATGTCAATTGCGACGCTTTTGTAATTACGTGATAACTTAATCATTCATAGGTCTTGTACGTATTTACTATTTAAAAGAAAATATATCAATGAAACTGTATATTCCATTCATAATAAAATATTGTTCATACACGTATTTACTGGAAAATACATGAGAAATTGGCATGCCGAGTACCAACTCCAATACTGATTTCAGTCATTGGATGGGTTTAAGTCTCGCTTGTTGCTTGAGGTGCATCCGGACTTTCATTCGAAGGGTTTAAGTCCCACTCAAGGCAATGTGGGTTGTCTAAAATTTAACTTGTCAAGGAAAGCGTCTTTGAGGATGTACGAGGCATGGGCATGGCAGTCCCTTGTGCACGAGTCCACATTTTGGTTTGGTATGAGACGCATAACATTTGAGAGTGTGCACAAGTTATTTGGGTTGTATTTTCATAAGGATTATGGTCCAAAGCCCATGTGACAATCTTGGTGACTCAGAACAATACAATTCCATGTGGTATGCAACGTAGAAGGTGACTTATTGGGGTTGATTTGCTATATTATGGAATTTGCTATGTTTAAGGTAATTTTGTACATATATTGCTAATTAATTAGTTTTCTATTGTTATTAGGATTAATCTTTAATTAATAAGGTATGTGCATAATTAGTAGTCCTGTGTAAGGATTTTATATCTTGTTTAGAATATGATTCTCCTTATTACATAAGATTCTTATTTATTTATTAGTTAAAGTTGCATGTGTAATGGTATTAGTTGCATGTTGAATGGTCTTAATTACATATTCAGTTTTCGAGGCATAAGAAAGTGCATATTATTGCTAAACATTACAAGTTTAATGGTTGAAATTACATATTCATTGTAAAAGTTTCATATTAGAAAATATGTCATATTTATTTGTCTAAGTTGGTATTAATTGCATGTTTAATGATCGTTGTTGGTTGTTTGGATTTCAAGCAAAAACAATTGCATGTTATTACTTTAAATTGCAGGTCTAATGGTGATAGTTGCATGTTAATAGTAAAATATTTCATGTAAGCAAATGTTTCATATTTATTGGTTGTGGTTGCATGTCTAATGATGTTCGAATTGTATGTTATTGGTTCATGTTCAGATTTCGAGACATAAAAAAATTACATGTTATTGCTAAACATTATACGTCTAATAGCTAAAATTATATGTTAATGGTAAAAGATTTCATATTAGTAAATGTTTTATATTTATTGGTTAAAGTTGCATGTTTAATGGTGTTTGTTGCATATTTAATGGTCGTTGTTGCATGTTTACCAGCTATTTAAGTTTCAAGTTACAAAACAAATTATTATTTATTTAATATTCATTTAATCCTTAGCCGTTAGATCTCAAACAATTTAATCTAAGGATTATAATAACATGCGTACCACATACCCTAGGATATTGTAGATGCCCCTATTATTTCATTCGTTAGGCACATCAGCAACATAATCAAGGATTGTTTGAGCACGGGATTTGTGTTCAAGGCCGCAAGCACCAAATAAGATCGTGACATTAGGCTAAGGATGTATCCGAGGGGTGAATAAATGATGTTTACTTTACACAAATATCACAAGTTTTCATAAGATTAGATTTTTAAGTTAATTCTTTTGTTAGGTGCTTTGGATTTAATAATTTTTATGATAATTATAAATGAATCTGTTGACGGTGGATTTTGGTCTCTGGGTAATATAGGAATATCACTTCCGAGGTAATCCTCCTTCAATAGTGAATTTGTTTGGTTATGGGGGACCAAAAGCAAATTTAGCAAAAAACAGATAAACACACCAATCAACAAGGAGATTTAACGTGGTTCGGTGGATTTGGGTCCGACCTACGTCCACGGACACAAACATGATGATACTTTTATTACTCAAACACCCTTTTCAGGTCTCTTTTTGTTTTCTACAAGTCAGAGCTTGATGATTCAGATGCCATTACACATTCTCTGCCCTCCTATTTATAATAGTACAGAAATCAGACTCCTATTCGTATAAGAATTCCTGGTCGAATCAGTGTTCTCCTATTGTAAGGATTCCTAGTCTAATATTGCTTTCACTTTTCTTATTCCTTTTTGGATTCTGACTCATTACTTTTCCTCGTGAAAGTAGGATAACTTGTTTATCTTATCCGCAAGAATAGGGTGTCATCTTCTGGGGCACGTCTTGATATCTGGTCGGTCTTAATGAGGTCGGTCATGATAGTCTTTTGAACTGAGATTGCTGCTGTCGACCTGATAGTGCTCGGTTTATCTGAACAAAAGTGATCGGTTACCGGTCTTCATGAGGTCGGTCTATATATGTTGTGGTCGGTTTGAAACCGTAAGGTGCTTGTTCTTTTATTGCAAAGTGGTCGGGTTGACTTTAATGATCTCACCCAAGCAAGGAATTACCCTTCTATCCTCGTCGTGCTGCTTTAAATGTCATAGTGCCTGAAAACACCATCAACATCTGTCCCCTAGTTCTCGGTTCCAACGAGTGTATAAGTTGGTGCCGGGAACTATATAAAGATGGTGTGCCGATTTATTCTGTTGGAGGTCGACCCGGTTCTAAAGTGTTCTGTCGCCTCTTTTCAAGCGCCTTTTCTTGAGACACGCAACAGTCATGTCTGTTTAAATGCCCATCAAATCATCTTTAGGGTTTCTTCTAGTTTCGACACTTGTCAAACATCCGTCGGGTTCCCGCCAAAAAGGAAGTGAATCGACCGTGTAGAGGCGTCTTCACAGTGCGCTGATCTCAACCGTCTGTTTAATTTTGGCAGACCTCATTTGCGGTTGACACTTGGCGTTCATCCGGGTTTCTTATTTTGATCCAACGGCCACGAGCGTCCTGATCATGACTATAGGAGGACGAGGCTTTCACTGTGCAATCCTTTTGGCAATTTTTTCTTCCTACCTGTAAACGTTTCCTTGTTCCACCCGTGACTCGTTCAACTCAGTGCTATTGGAGTTTCTTTCAACCGCGGATTTTCTTTCTCTCTCTCCGCCGTGACCTGTGAACATAAGGGACGGGCAAACCGCACTGTACAACCTTTAACCTTTCCGAAAAGAACAAGTAAGTCTTCTGAACGACCTCTTCGCAGTTGTGTGTTGTGAATCTGTTGTTATTTTTGAATGTTGCTAGGGAAAGATTTATAGCTTGTTGGTTTTTGCTTAGGGCACTTAGAACCCACCTGCCTAGTTGAGACGGCGGCTCTGAGTATTTTTAGTTATAGACTGATTCCCCCCTTCTTTTCCATTTCTTCGAATGTCAGGAATGTCTGACAACAAATCTTCCTCTTTAAAATCTGCTAAACCCTCGACTCCCCCTGCTGAAGAGCTTTCCTCGGGTTCGGGGGCACCCAGTGTGGAAGACCTTGATACTACCCCTACCCCTTCCGAAGTTGAGCAAGATACTTATCACCAGAGGGTCCCCCGGAGGGATCCAGAGCCCGGTGATCTTGATAGCTCGGCTCTGGATATGAATCGGCCTTCCAAGATAACTGAGGACGATCTAGCGCTGCTGCGGCAGCGATACGATATTCCAATAGATATTGCCCTCGAAGTTCCCGGCCCGATGGATCGTGCTAGTCAACCTGATGAGGGCTCGGTGGCACTTCTTCCTGCTTTTTTCGAGTGTGGGCTGCGGCTGCCGATGCAACGTTATTTCGCTTGGATGCTGGCCGAGATGGAGATTGCTCCTTGTCAACTGAGTCTGAACAGCTGGCGGATTTTGGCCGGCATGCATGTGGTCTGGCACCGAGCGGGGTTTAGCGAGCCTTCTCTCGAAGAAGTGAAGAGATTATACCGGCTGAAGGCTAACCCTAGGTCGCACCACGGATGGTACTACCTCTCTGCGTATGCTGATTCTTCCAACGTCGTCCGTAAGCTCCCCGACTCCAACAAAAACTTCAAGGATCTTTGGTTTTGGGCCACAGGAGATTGGGGACGGGTCCTGCGATTTTACTTAGAGGACGTCTCGGTCCCGGACATCTTCAGAGCGGGAGGTTAGGAGTTTTAATACCCCTTTTTTTTGTTCCCGTTTTTAGTTTTTACGTTAGGCTTCTAACTTCTCTGGTTCCTCCCAGCTTGTTGGCGGGATGCTCCCAAGGTTTCTCGTCAGGTCCGGAGGCGGGTACATTGGGCTCGGGGGTATGCCGCCCACTGGAGGGAGTTAGTTAATGATGCAGCTTTTGTTGAGTCGGGCCTTATTCGGACCGTCCCTCCGGAGGTCCCTAGTCGGATAGGTAGGTTTATACTGATCTTCTAACCAACTCTTATGTTTATTGAGCACGTTTCATGTTGTTTCTTTTTTCTCTCTTTACAGTATGCTCGGGTCCTGATTTTCTTTTTATTTTTGCTTTCTTGCAGGCATGTCAAAGAGACCGAGGTACCTTGATCGGTTGGCCGGCGTTTCAAAGAAAACCAGTCCTGGTGGAGCTGGCACTTCCCGGAAGCGACCTGAATCTTCTGAGGCTAAGAAGGTGGCTGAGGGGGTAGAACGGCCGAGCTCTCGGGGCCCATCTTCATCTCCCGGGGGGTCTCTAATGGGTGTTATCCGTCCTGATAACCCCCCAAAACCTTCCAGGAGAAGGAAGCGCCAATTTGAAGCTGTGGACACTCAGTTGGGGTGGGAATTGGAGGAGGAGGATGAGGCTCCGAGTAAAAGAACTTCAGCTCGGCAGGGGGGTCCTTCCAAGAAATTAAAAGGCTCCGTGATTCTCGGGGTTGATGACCTCGGGAAGGATATTAGGGAGGCTACTTCCCATCTGGTGCCGGCCTTTAATGAGCTGGCCGAGGCCGTACCTCCAGAGAAGATTCCGAGGTTCGAGGACCTTTCGCCCGAGGAGGTGGTTGCAAAGCTGTGCTCCCAGTTGGCCCAGGTTACTTTTTTTTTTTTTTTTTTTACTTTTCTTCTATATCCGGGGTGTCTTCTGGACTTTGTTTTATTTTTCTAACTTTTCTTTCTTTCTTGGCAGGCAAATTACTTGGCGGCCAAGAACAAGGATTTGTTCATAAGCCTCTTGTCCGAAGGCGGCCAATCCCAGAGGCTTCAAAACCGTCTTTCTGAAGTGGAGGCCAAGCTGGCTAGTGCTGAAGAGAGGAATAGGGATCACGAGCTGGCCGCGGTCGAGGCTGTCAAAACAAATAAAGCCTTTAAGGCTGCTGCCACTCTAGAGCGGAAGAACGCTGAAGAGGCGAGGGCAAGTTTGGTGGAGGCCCGGACTGAGATTGGGATCCTCAAGGTGGAGATAGGCAGCGTGGAGTATAAGCTGCGGGCCAAGGAGGAGGAATTGGGGCGGACCCGGGATGAGCTCATGGGAAAAGAGGCAGAGCTAGAAGAAAAGAGAGATGCGATCCGTCTCGAGGGGGTCGGGGATTGCGCCGAGATCATCCCAATGGTTCTGCCTAGTCTTGATATGGGCCCTATTCATGCGGCCATCCGCTTTTGCAAAGGGGAGATGTCCGAGGAGGAGCTTCAGAAGTGGCTCCCCCTTCTTCCGAGGAGGCGATGGATCCCGACCCAATTTCGGTTGCTCCGGTCCCTACAGTAGGGGTTTCCCAGGTTGACGTGGTCGAAACTGTTGTTCCCCCTTCCGAGGCCGAGCCTACCCAACCGACGTCTGAACCAGCTGTGGAAGAATGTCTCGCCCTTGTTCGGGTTGATTGAGAAGGGGTAACCCGGACGGGGCCCTGTGTATACTTAGCTTTTTTTTTTTGTAATAACATTTCAAGCTGTATCTTGACATATATATATATAATATATATTATATCTTTATGTCTTTTATCTCTTTCTCTTTTGGCTTTTCTTCATGTTTCCTGTTATCCGAGTACTTGAGACCCCTTCGTGGGGGACAACATGAGCTGGAGGGATGTAATCCGATCCCGAGCTGAGGGAGACACTAGGCTCTGGGGGAATGTTACCTCCCCAGTCCAAAGAAGACCGACTCGGTGGGAGTAACCCGACCCGAGTAGGAAAACTTGCTCTGGGGGAATGACCTCCCCAGTCCAAAGAAGACCGACACGGTGGGACGTAACCCGACCCCGAGTTGAGGAAAACACTTGGCTCTGGGGGAATGTTCCCTCCCCAGTCCAAAGAAGACCGACTCGGTGGGACGTAACCCGACCCCGAGTTGAGGAAAACACTTGGCTTGGGGGAATGTTCCCTCCCCAGTCAAAGAAGACCGACTCGGTGGGACGTAACCCGACCGAGTTGAGGAAAACACTTGGCTCTGGGGGAATGTTCCCTCCCCAGTCCAAAGAAGACCGAATCGGTGGGACGTAACCCGACCCCGAGTTGAGGAAAACACTTGGCTCTGGGGGAATGTTCCCTCCCCAGTCCAAAGAAGACCGACTCGGTGGGACGTAACCCGACCCTGAGTTGATCAGTTTAATGGTCTCGGCGGAACGAAATCCAGCCCCGAGACGGGTAATTTAAGGGAAGTGAATCAACCTTTTGAAGCCCTACCAAATCCGGCATGGGCGTCCCCTTGCCAGTCCGGCGAAAAATAAAACAAAACTTTGGAAAATAAGGTTAAAAGGTGGGAGTGACTTAGCACTTATCCCAAAAATGTTTTTGCAAGTATAAACAACAACATGGATGCCTCAAGACAGCGTCCTGTCCGAGGTCTCCAAAAAAAAATTCTGAATCTTTCAATTCAGTGTCCCGGCGAACCAGGATTTGGATCAGTAGAGCGTTTGAATGGTGAGGGCACATCCTCTACACGTCGGGTCACTGTGGAGCCTGTGTATTTGTATGAGGGCTCCTCCTTACCACGCTGGAGCAGGCACACGCTACAGGGGCACAACGCATCCCCGTGCTGCGCCTCTCTCGGATCCAAAATGATGAATGGATCTAAGAGTGTCCGGGATACTAAGTGCATATTCCTCCTTAGGTCCGGCATCACTGGAGCTAGCAATCGTCACGGGGGTGTCATCACCCCCCGTGCTATGCTTTCCCACGGATCCATTACATCGGGTAGGTGAGGATCAAAAGAGTGTTCGTCACATTAAGGGCATGTTCCTCCTTATGTTCGGTAACACTGGAGTAAGCAATCGCCACGGGGGTATCATCCCTCCATGTGCTATGCTTCTCACGGATCCTATGCATCGAGCATGCCCCTGAGGACCCCGAGCCAAGAGAGATACTTGGTGCTGGGGGAATGTTCCGTCCCCAGGCCAATAAGCGTGACTCGGTGGGATGTAACCCGACCCCGAGCCAAGAGAGATACTTGGTGCTGGGGGAATGTTCCGTCCCCAGGCCAATAAGCATGACTCGGTGGGACGTAACCCGACCCCGAGCCGAATAATGAAGAGGCCTCGGCGGAACGTAATCCAGCCCCGAGCCGATTGAAACATTAAGGGCATATTCCTCCTTATGTTCGGTAATACTGGAGTAAGCAATCGCCACATGGGTATCATCCCTCCCTGTGCTATGCTTCTCACGGATCTATACTCTGATTTACCTTCGTCCTTGCTTTTTAATGCTTGTATGGAGTTGAACGATTCTGGTGTGACTTTATGCTTTCTTTATGGTGGTAGTCGTGATCTGATAGTTGCGAGTTTTGTGCTTTTTGGCTTTGGACCGTTGTATTGAGTATGTCCCCGGAGTTTTTGAATATGGTTTTGCAAAGTTTATTCTTTAGAAGAGCGGGTGAAAAAAGAAAGTTTTTATTTATACTCGGGGACATACTGCCCTTCTTACAACTCTCTGTGGGTCATTTTGAGAGAGGCTCTGTATTCGAATTTTTGTCCCTTATGTGTTTGCTGCAAACGAAAAGGAGGAAGGGAGAGTTTACTGGAAGTATTTGTTCAACATCTCGGCGTTCCATGGCTTTTTTAATCTTGTGCCGTCCAGCTGTTCTAGGATGTATACTCCTGGCCTTACTACTTTTACCACCTTGTAGGGCCCCTCCCATTTGGCGCCTAGCGAGCCTTCCTCTGGCCTTCTGGTATTTAGGGTGACCTTCTTAGCACTAGGTCGCCCGGGATGAAGGTGCGTGTCCGAATCCTTTTATTGTAGAAGCGGGCCATCCTTTGTTGGTAGATTGATGTTTTTATGGCTGATCTTTCTCTCTTCTCTTCGACTAGGTCGAGGTGGTTTCTGATAAGTCCTTCATTCTGTTTGCTCTCGTAGTGCTGGACCCTGTGGGAGGTCACCCCGATTTCTGCTGGGATGACAGCTTCATATCTGTATGCTAAGGAGAATGGGGTTTCTCCTGTGGAGTCTTTATAGGTTGTCTGGTGTGCCCATAGTACTTCTGGTAATTCCTCGACCCATAGGCCTTTGCTGGATCCAAGCCGAGCTTTCAGGTTAGCCTTGATGGTCTTGTTTGTCGCCTCGACTTGTCCGTTTGACTTGGGATGGGCTGGTGTGGCGAACCTTAGGGCGATCTGGAGGTCCTCGCATAGTTTTCTGAAGCCTTTGCTATCAAACTGCTTCCCGTTGTCAGTGATGATGGCTCGGGGAATTCCGAATCGGCAAACGATATTTTTCTTCAGGAATTCAGTGGCTTTTTTCTCCGTTATGGTGGATAATGGCTCTGCTTCCACCCATTTGGTGAAATAGTCTATGGCCACGATGGCGTATTTTGCTGTCCTTTCCCTCGTGGCATTGGCCCAATGATGTCTAGTCCCCACTGGGCGAACGGCCAGGGACTGAGCAGCGTAGTTAACTGTTCTGCTGGTTGGTGGTGTAGATTTGCGTTTTTCTGACATCCTTCGCACTTGCGGGCCACTTCTATGCCGTCCTGGTGCATGGTCGGCCAGTAAAAACCTTGTCTTAGGGCTTTGAAAGCAATTGAGTGACCCCCGGCGTGGCTTCCGCAGATGCCCGTATGTATCTCTCTGAGTACATAATTCGCCTCTTCTTCTGCTAAACATCTTAAGAGGGGGACTGAGTAACCCCTTCGGTAAAGTACCCCGTTGATTAAGGAGAATCTGGTGCTTTTGTATCTTAACTTCCTGGCCTCTGTTTTGTCTCCTGGTGTTTCTCCTGTTTCCAGATATTTTCTGATGGGTTGCATCCATGATGTTTTGCTTTCTTTATCTAGAACTTCTACTTCAGATTCCCCTACGCTCCTTTCCCGGATGTAAATTAAAGGGATTATTCTGGGGTGTACTCGGCTTTTGTTGAGGAGGCGAGCCGTGCCAGGGAGTCTGCTTCACAATTGTCTTCTCGGGAGATTTGTTCGAAGCGTACATCCCCCATTTTCCCAGTTAACTTTCTCACTTCGGTCAGATAGGCCATCATGCTAGGCTCTTTGGCTTGGAATGTTCCTTTTAGCTGCTGAATGGCTAACTGTGAGTCACTTCATACTACCATATCTCGGATCCCCAGTACCGTGCATAGTCTTAAACCGCCCAGTATTGCTTCATATTCTGCTTCATTATTGGTCGCTACGAAAGCGAATTTCAGGGCGAGCGGGATTTCTTCTCCTCTGTTGTTTTTCAGGATGACTCCCGCGCCATTGCCTTGTGTGCTGGCGGAACCGTCTACAGACATCTCCCATTTTTCCTCCTCTATAGTCAGGATCTGAGGTTCGGTAAATTCGGCGACAAAATCTGCCAAGGCTTGTCCTTTCACTGCTGCTCTCGGGAGGTAGGAGATGTCGTGTTCACTTAGCTCTACCGACCATTTTACTAGTCTGCCGGAGGCTTCTGGCCGCTGCAGAATTTGTTTTAGGGGGTGATCGGTGTAGACCCTGATAGGATGGGCCTGGAAGTAAGGCCGCAATTTCCGAGCTGCCGTGACCAATGAAAGGGCGACCAGTTCATGTATTGGATATCGGGTATCGGCGTCTATGAGGGCTTTGCTGATGTAGTAAACAGGTTTCTGGACCCTGTCGGTTTCTTGTATCAGTACCGAACTTACTGCTCGCTCCGAAACGGCCAGGTATAAGTATAATGTTTCCCCCGGGAGTGGTTTTGCCAGGAGTGGGGGCTGTACTAGATACTGCTTCAGCTGCTGGAAGGCTTCCTCGCACTCTGGTGTCCAGTCGATATCCTTCTTTGCTTTTTGGATCACTTTGAAGAAGGGGTGGCATTTATCAGTTGCTCGTGATATGAACCGATTGAGAGCGGCCACTCTACCGGTCAGACTCTGTACTTCTTTCACTATTTTGGGGGATTTTAGGTCCAGTATTGCCTGGATCTTCTGTGGGTTTGCTTCGATACCTCGGGCACTCACCATGTAACCTAAAAACTTTCCTGAGGCTACCCCGAAGGTACATTTTTCTGGATTGAGTTTCAGGTTGTGTCTCCTTAATAGCTCGAAGGTCTTTTTTAGGTCGGCCATGTGATAGCTTGGTTCTTTCGACATCGTTATCATGTCATCAACGTAAACTAGCATTGTCGTGCCGATGAGAGGTTTAAACACTTTGTTTACCAACCTTTGGAAGGTTGCCCCAGTATTTTTCAGTCCGAAAGGCATTACTCTGTAGCAGTAAAGTCCTTGATCGGTAACGAAAGTGGTCTTCTCTTCGTCTGCAGGGCACATTTTGACTTGGTTGTATCCGGAGAAAGCATCTATAAAGCTCAGTAATCCCTGACAAGTTGTGGCGTCCATTAGCTGGTCTATGTTCGGTAAGGGGAAGCTGTCCTTTGGGCACGCCTTGTTTAGGTCGGTGAAATCGACACACATTCGCCACTTGCCATTGCTTTTTCTGACCAACACTACGTTTGATACCCAATCTGGGTACCTTGCCTCCCTGATGAGACCTGCCTTTAATAACTTCTCGACCTCGGCTGCTATTGCTTTACTCCTTTCTTGATTGAAGTTCCTTCTCTTTTGCCTGACCGGTTTGCGTGATGGGTCTACTGCTAGGCGGTGATTGATGAATCTTAGGTCGATCCCAGGCATGTCATTGTATCCCCAGGCAAAGACGTCCGGGTATTCTTTCAGGCATTCTAGTAGATTTCGTTGTAGAGATTTGTCCAGGCCTCCCCCTATCTTTATGCTTTTTCCTGGCCCGTAAAGTTCTATTTCTTCTGTCTCCTCAGCTGCAGCGAGTCGGGTATTTTTGTTTGGCCGAGGCCCAGGGCTTCTATTTTCTTCTTCCTCACCCAGGCTTCTTTGTCGTTTTCGGGTATCTTCTTTGATGCAGAGAGTCTCTCGTGAGAGAGTTGCGAAGCAGCTGCGAGCTATTTTCTGGCTTCCGCATACGATTTTGATCCCCTCCCGGGTGGGGAATTTCAGTTTTAGGTGGTAGCAGGACATTGCGGCTTTTGTTTTCATCATGAAAGGCCGTCCGACGATGGCCTGGTAGCTGCTCATGTAGTCCACTACAGTGAAGTCTGTCATGATTGTCCGGGTCCGGGGACATGTCCCGACTGTCATTGCCAACTGTATCCTTCCTAGTGGGATGACGGCTGATCCTCCAAAACCGTATAGGGGAGTGCTATCGTTAGTCAGGGCTGCATACTCTACCCTTAGGTCATCCAGTGCTTCTCTGGAAATTATGTCAACTGCGCTTCCGGGGTCCACTAAGATTCTGTCTACTTCTGACCCGCTAATTACTGCCTTGATTATTAATGCATCGTCATGAGGGAAACTTACCCCTCGGGTGTCCTCATCGGTAAACATTATCGGTACCGACCGGCTTCCCTGGAGCCTTGTGACCTGCTCTGTTTCTAGGACGTCCGGTCCTCGGGTTCTGTTGTAGTCTTTCCTTGACCGGTTAGAGTTTCTGGCCAGTGTTCTCCCTCATGCGATGATATTGATTTGGCGGCCACGTGCTCTTTGTCTGGCCGTCATAACTTCGTGGTCAATGTATTTGTTCAGATATCTGTTTCGTGTTAGGTCTTCCATCTGGTCTCGCAGATCTTTGCACCCGTCTGTTGTATGTCCTCTGGAGTTGTGATGTATGCAGTAAGCCTTTTGGTTCCTCTTGTCCGGGGGAAATCTTCTTTGGTCGGGTTCTACTAAGAGGCTTTTCCCTTGAATCTCCATGACAATTTGTCCCAGTGGTTTCTTTATGGGAATGTGTGCATCTTCCCCGACCACATGGTTTACTTGGGTCGGCGC
Organism: Zanthoxylum bungeanum; assembly: GCA_019454045.1. NCBI lineage: Eukaryota > Viridiplantae > Streptophyta > Magnoliopsida > Sapindales > Rutaceae > Zanthoxylum > Zanthoxylum bungeanum. Next base: position 140,006 of record SKCR01033318.1, on the reverse strand, counting down.
CCTTCTCTCTTGGTTGTCTCGGTGCAGTGGTTTGAACTCCTTGTGTTTTAGGGGTGGTCTTCTGGATTCTCTTTCTACCCGGCGGGGAGCGCCCTCCCTTGTGGTTCTTTCTCTGATGGTGTTCCCTTTTCGGGATATTTTCTCCTCGTTTTCTAATAGAACGAATTTTCGGGCCACCTCCAGGGCGGTTGCGTAGTCCGGGGTGTCTTGGATCCTTAGATGGGTCCATAGCCTCCCGACTTTCAAGGCTCCCTTCAAGCTTTCCAAGGCCTCGGGGGATTCATACCCTCCGACTTCGAGTACCATATTATGATATCTTTCAATAAATATCTTCAAAGGTTCATCGTCTCCTTGTTTCATAAGTCTTAGTTCTCCAATTGTCTTTCTGGGGATACAAGCTCCCTTGAAGTGCCGTATGAATGACTTTCGGAGTTGTGTGAAGCTGCTGATGCTTCTTGGGGCTAGGCTTCTATACCATAGGATGGCCGGTCCGGCTAGAGTTAAGGGGAACACTTTGCAAATGGCGTCCCCCGTTACCCCTTGTACCTCCATTAGCAGGACGAAGCCTTCGATGTGGGTTTTGGGATCGGTATGGCCCTTGTATGGCGCCATGGTTGGCATGCTGAATCTTTTTGGGAATTTTTCTGACCTTATTTCTTCTGTGAGGGGGGACTCATCTTTGCCGTCCCGGGCATCTCCTCTGTCTGTATTGTGGAATACTCCCCATCTGGCTAGCTCCTCCCGTAGCCAAGATTTCATGCTGCTGTATTTGGTTCCATGCCGCCTCTTGCGGTTTCCTCTCTTTCTGTTGTCTTGGGCGTGGTGCTTCTCAGGTCCGGTATCTTCCCGCGCTTTTTCGTCATATTCTTTCCCTCTTCTCCTGGTGTTGTGAGGGCTATCGTAGGAGAGTCTGGTGACGATTTGTCATCCTCTTCCTCCCACATGTCTTCAATTTGGGAATCTTTCTGAACCACCATAGATCTTACCCTATAGGGGCCCCTCCTCCGGGGTCTGTCGTCCTCACTTGTATCGACAATTCTTTTTCCCTCTGCTATTTCGTTCCTTCGTCGGCTAGTCCCGGCCTCGAATTTCCGTTGTGTGCTCCTTCTATCTCTTCCAACCGGTCTACTATGGTCTTTAGCAGAGTTTGATTTTCCTCCCTTTCTTTCCTTAGGTTCTCTTCGATCTTCTCCATCCAATCTGCAGCCGAGCTCCCTGATGATCGGTGGTTTCCGCCTTCCGCCATTGTCTCACTACGCGAGTTGCTTTTTGTTGACTCCCCACAGACGGCGCCAACTGTTGACGGTGGATTTTGGTCTCAGGGTACTATAGGAATATCACTTCCGAGGTAATCCTCCTTCAATAGTGAATTTGTTTGGTTATGGGGGACCAAAAGTAAATTTAGCAAAAAACAGATAAACACACCAATCAACAAGGAGATTTAACGTGGTTCGGTGGATTTGGGTCCGACCTACGTCCACGGACACAAACATGATGATACTTTTATTACTCAAGCACCCTTTTCAGGTCTCTTTTTGTTTTCTACAAGTCAGAGCTTGATGATTCAGATGCCATTACACATTCTCTGCCCTCCTATTTATAATAGTACAGAAATCAGACTCCTATTCGTATAAGAATTCCTGGTCGAATCAATGTTCTCCTACTGTAAGATTCCTAGTCTAATATTGCTTTCACTTTTCTTATTCCTTTTTGGATTCTGACTCATTACTTTTCCTCGTGAAAGTAGGATAACTTGTTTATCTTATCCGCAAGAATAGGGTTTCATCTTCTGGGGCACGTCTTGATATCTGGTCGGTCTTAATGAGGTCGGTCATGATAGTCTTTTGAACTGAGATTGTTGTTGTCGACCTGATAGTGCTCGGTTTATCTGAACAAAAGTGATCGGTTACCAGTCTTTATGAGGTCGGTCTATATATGTTGTGGTCGGTTTGAAACCGTAAGGTGCTTGTTCTTTTATTGCAAAGTGGTCGGGTTGACTTTAATGATCTCACCCAAGCAAGGAATTACCCTCCTATCATCGTCGTGCTGCTTTAAATGTCATAGTGCCTGAAAACACCATCAACAGAATCTATATATGTTGGTAGCAACTAGCCCACATGGATGTGGACGAGATTGAGTTACCATTACTAGATAATATATATATATATATATATATATAAACCTATATATAACATATTGGTAAATCAATCATCACAATATCAAATTGGAAGATTAGTTAGCCATAGTAAAAATAATAAAAATTGTGTGAATTTTATTCTTCCAAACGAGTCTAGAAGTCAAATGAAGTATTGAGTTTGTGTTAGATAAGATGGTATTCGAGTATTTTTCACTTAATATTGTGTGTATTATATCATATTATTAACATTTATGTGTTTTTAAGTCCTATTTTGTGCAAATCCCTCCTTAAGCATTCGCAACAAATACGACAGAGATCCATTTAATAATTAATGCAAAGCATCCTAAAAACACCAACTCCTAGCTTTTGAGAAAAAGAAAAAATGACTTTTAAGGGAAAATAAAAATAAAAATGCTGGGACTGCTTTTAAAGAAAAACAATAATGTGATAAAAACTTCAAAAATGATATATATATATAAAGTTTTACTTAAAATTTTCCCACTCCTCTCACGGTAGCTACAGTGAGTTACTGTAGCTACAGTGAGAGGAGTGTGAAAATTTTAAGTAAAACTTTATGTATGTATATCATTACTCTAAAAACACGATTCCCATTGCCAAATGCTTCTGCCGAAAAATAAAATAAAAATAAAATCTTTTACTCGAAAGAACTTCATGCATGAACACTCCTAAATCTACTCTTGATGAACTACTAATCACTCCCTATGAAAATAACATGCAACACATTTCACTTCTTACTGAATTTGTTTCTATCACATGATGAGGAAACAATATTCCAAATCTCTTTAGCCATCCTTCACTGAAGGGGATAGTATCTCCTTAAACGAGACTCAATTGTTTGTTTTGGATGTCCATGAGGAAGCCTCATCTTATTGGAGGTGAGACTTAAAAGCTGACATACAGAGTCCATATAATAGGTGTTTTGAGTTCACCCGCATACCATTTTAACTCTTTTCTTTACTCAGCTCACAAAAGCTTTGTTCCCTGATTTCTCACATTTTGCAACATCATAATATGGAGAAAGAGATGAAGATGATGTTGATTGTGCATTTATATTTCGAATAATTTATTATTATAAAAAATATGAACTCATTTCCTTTTGTCATGCAGCTACATTATACAAACTTGTTTGAATTTACCTAACTCCGCTTCATCCTTATTTTCTATCAAATAACAACACTAAAGTTTTGATTTACCACCTTTATATCCGGGAATATGCAAGGCATCATAGTGGCCAAATCCATGATAGAGAACTCTGATAGGATTTTCCTTGCCATATTCTTGGCCATACTCGGCAATGGATATCACGCCACCTGCATCATTATCATGCATATACACCGTGATTGGCATCCTGCAATTATCAGATTGGTGGGATTCTGTCATTTTAATGCTGCCTATGAGAAAATTTAACAGAAAAATGTAAAGGAGGACTATATTTACAACACAATAACAGCATCAAATGTTGATTTTTTCGCTACTCTACAAGCAAAACCACGGCACCAATGGAGCTTCATACACCCCATCCAACAATAATATCGCATTCAGCAAACCAACAGCTCAGTTGGCCAATATCCAGGGAGTGCAAAGGGGTAGGATGGATTTAAGGTGCAATTCCTACAAAGAAAGATAGATATAAACTTACTGGAGAACATGAGAAGCCATGAGCAATTCAGGCTCACCTCCCCAAACATGTGGCTTCCTAATTTGAGAAACATATGTGTCAAAATCACCTTCAATGAACCTGTTGACATTGAAAACCATCACAAACAAGTCCATCAGAGAGAACTCTATAATTGGTGAAATGGCATCAGTGACTTCTTTAACATACCAATAGAACAAATGTTTATTAGACATCTGCAAAAACAGTAGGGATCTGTCAGCACCATATGTTATCTTTTCTCCTACAGACTAGTTACTGCACAGGACTACTTAAAGTTCGTTTACCAGTTCCTCGTGACAGGTAGCATTCATGATTGGTATCAGAGTTTATTTACTTTTGTTTCATCATTAAATTAGTCATTTATTTTATACAATTCTTTAGCTAACCACAAAGGTAGGTAAACAATTAAAAAAAACAGTAAGAATATGTTACAACCCAGAAATTTTACCATTCTGTCTCTTCCCTTCTCTTTATAAACTCATCTGCAACCTGAAAAATAAAATGAATGGGAAAAATGAGTTTGCATTCAAGAATAACAGATACCCCTTGGAAGAAAACTACAAGGACCATCTGAACCTTGGAGGCAAAACAAGCATAATATAGCAAGAAAGAGAACAAAAATAAAAGAGAGAAAATATCAAAGTTATCTTCCATTAAAAAATGCGAAAAGGAACATACTTTAGCCCGTAAGTCATCAGCTAGTTCTCTTTGGATATTCCCACTTGGAGCAGGTTTCCCAGCTCTTAAACAAGCCCCATGAGCAACAGAGCGGAACAAACATCTGCCATCTCCAGGTATGCCTGCAAAGTATCTAGTTATCTACACTGGGATGCATCAAATATAAACAGTCATGTCACATGCATGGATTTCAGAACTATCAACATAAGTAATAAAAATGCACAATGCATAAAATTTGGGGAAGATGGTTGTGCGGACTGCTCACCAATAACAGAATAGTCAGTATAAACTTTCTTTCCATGTGAGTAATTTACATTCGGTAAATCATCATTGTCTTTCTCATCAGCTGCTTCAGCATGCACTGGTTTAGAACTTGAATAACAAACTAACAATCCACAAATTAAGCCAACAGATGCACATCCTTGTTGCCAACGTAGAGGTCCAGCATTAAACTTCATTTTGGAAAGCACCCCATGCTTTGGTACCAAGAGCCTCATCTTCATACTTTGGCAGGCCAATGAAATTTCAAGCTGTCTATTCTGGGATCCTCTAGCACCATCAAAACTCCGAATCGTTAATGACCGGAGGTTGCGCCTTGGTCTGTTGAGATCAGGACCAAAATAACTTGCCTGGAATGTTTGAGGGCCACTAACAGATGAACAAGAGATTGTTCGAGTGAGAGACAGACCAGCATAGTCTTTCTTAGACTGCCCACTGCACAATTGGAAACAACATGAACTGGAAGGTCCTCGAGTTGTCACACTGCATATAATGCCACCCATTTTTCCTTGAAATCGACCACTCAGGTGGACTACATTCTTTGCACAACCACTGACTGAGGCAGAAACAACCATGTTGGAATAGCCTGTGAAAATAGCAAGTTGACAACAACTTAGATTGATAACTAAGAGTGTCCGTCAAAACTATGTCTCTAACACAAGAATTTCAGTTGGCTCAAAACATAAAACCTCTCTACCTATCCAGCAAGTTCATTTCCACCCAAAATCAACCAATACGTGGCATGTAAAGCAAACAACATACATGTACCGCATGCTTAAAGAGATTATTTCCTCATCATTTCTCTGTTACATAGAGCTTACTTTATATCAACCTATTTTGCAATTTATACTTGTTTTGGCAATGAATGGAAATATACTTGGCTTGTTTTTTCTTTAAGGCCTGTTATCTCATACTTCTTATTTTATTAGTATGCCAGCAGGCTCCAGGATTTCTCAAGGCTTTTGGTTTGTTTGCTCCTTGGCTTTACAGTTTGAAATACTATTCGTGTCAACCAGGAACGGCCAACCAGATTTGGAGTTTATTTTGGTCAAATTATGGACTCAACACTCTAAGCTCCATGCATTGTTTTAGTTGAATGTTAGTTAACCAGGACAATAAAAGTATCAATACTAATGTGCTTAACATGATATGAACAACATTGACCTTAATGTCATCAGAGACTATAAAGAACCTCCCTAACAATAGAACAGTGAGTGAGTATAAACCACTAAAGCAACAAATATCAAGACTAATTAGATCAAATTCAAGCCAATAAACATTTAACTAAATATCAAGACAAAAGAGAAAAGGAATAGACTTGTCATAGTGATCTCAAACATGAACAAGTAAAAGAAAGAAAGAAATGTTGAAATCCCGTTAGCATTTCACATTGCTATTTGCCATTTGCCATTTGCCAAGTATGATCTTAAACAGAAGTTTAACAGACTCCTACCATCATCAACAACCTATAATTCTTTCCTCAACTCGATTTCAAATTCAATTTTCCACCTAGACTGAAATGATATTTGAATAATCCCAGCTACAACATCTATCAAGATTAAGCCATTAACTAAATTTTATAACTGCAGATTTGGTTAAAGATACAAGTCAATATCATTTGATGAAATCCCATAAACAGAGACAAATTAAACATAATATAAATATATATCAAGATTAACTAACCATCACTATCTCCACCAATCACAGCTAAAAGAAGCAGATAACAAATGCAGAAGATAAAGAGAAATCTAGTAAGCATTTATTGATTAAAAAAAGAAAATAAAAAATTTCCCAGAAAGGCTAATGCATTGTTGATTGTAGAGGATGGTTCTAGAAAAGAAAAGAAAAGAAAAGAAAAGTGGTGAAGTAAAGAATGAATACCTGCTATAGCCTTGCATAGTTAAAGATTAAAATCACAGCTGATATAAAATGACTTTTAATATAAACAAGCAATGTATAATTTCTCAAGAATCAATATTTCCTTTTTCGGATTGTCAGTTTAAGTTGCTGCTTCTCTTCTCTTCTTCTATTTAATTGTATTGATGACGTTTCTCGGTGTTCCCCGTCTGAGCGTGCCAACGGTGCTTCTTCGAGCCGAGGTTGCAACGTCGTCGTTTTATCAATTCATCTTTGAGAGACTGCGGATAATGTTTATGCTATCTGCCATTTAGCCTTACTGTATTTATAATAACCCCGATACTCCTTGAATCAAAAAATTTAATTTTCATTTTATTAGGAATCTTTTGGTATATTAGTTGAGAGTGATTTGATGGTGTATGATTCAGGATCTCACTTTGAGGTTCTGGGTTTGAATTCAGATGATGTGTTTTTTTATAAGAGTTTGGGACAGCCGGAGGTTTTACATGTTCCGCTTAAACCCAAAAGTGGTGGTTTGGCGGCGGATTTCCAATAATTTCAAAAAAAAAATGTATAAACTAACTTATAAGTATTATATTGAGAATATAAACTAAGTTATAAGCTTATCAAACTCGATATCCAACGTTCCATTAGTTTTCCAACATATTTTCCTTGATTTTACATATTATTATTTCTTTTAAATTAATTAAAAATATATAAAAATATTAAAAATATAATATCTCAGTTGAGAATTATTATAAAATATAATATTTTTATAATTTTATTAATTATCTTAAATAAATTTATTTTAAATACAATTTTGTTTAGTTCTATTTCAAATGCTTACATATTTGATTTTATACTGTGGTATAATAAATAAAATAAATAAATAAAACTAGTAATATAGTTTATTAATAAATTAAAAAATTCACACTCAAAAAACCCATTTCACTAAAAAAAAATGCAACTAAAAAATTTATAAAAAAAATATATGAAAGTGTCAATTTAATATTATTTTTTTTTCATTTGAGTATTATTAATTTATTTTCTGATCAATTAAAAACTATAAGAATTGACATGATGACTTGTGTATTGGAAAAAACAATATCTAAAATAGGCTAATAATATTACTTAATAATACTCAAACTTAACAATACTCAACCAAAAAAGGGAAAAGAAAAAATAAAGAGCCTAAAAAGATAACATTAAATTGACATGTCTCTCGTTTATTCTCTATAAATTTTTTAATTATTTTTTAAAATAATTAAAATTAATATTTTTCATTAGAAAATATAGATTTTGTTATAATTTTCTATAGAAATATTAAATTTCATTATTTTAATTATTTTTATGAATTAATAATAACGCAAAATGTTAATTGTTTTAAAAACTCTTATTTTATTTCATAAAATTATTTCATTAATTTCTCTTGAGTGGAAATAATAGGTCTGTAATTCGAACTCTACTTAAATGGGTGAGTGAGAATTAGATTATTATCCCATTATAACTTTAAAAAATAAAAATAAATAACTTGTCTAGTAAAATAATTTACTGTTCTTTAAAAAGCTCTCACTAATCACTAATAACTTTTGTTAAAATTTCTACTTGTAAAAATTCTTCTTGAAAAATTTGTATTTGAAAAATTATATTTAAGTAAAGCCTAAAAATAAGATGTGTTCCTAAGAAGAGTCTTGAATTTTCTTTTTTCCTTTTTAGTATAGTAAAAGGATTTTAGACTTTGTCTCTTACCAACTAATAAATCCAAACGTTTTGCTTTATACAAAATATTTAAAGTGTCTAATATTAATATTACTTGTTACATTTTCATCAACACATTTTGAATAAACTTGACATTGGAATGATGATATCAAAGTGTGTTGAATGATTTTCGTTACAGGGATAAATCCGGAAATTCGCTCCTCGAACAATCTTCTCTTAATTATGAATTTGTTTGGTTTGTTGGAAATCAAAAACAAACTTAGCAAAAAAAAATGGAAAGTACACAGATAAAAACAGAAGATTTAACGTGGTTAAATAGAGTTTTTATAACGTGGTCGGGTTTGACCGACCAAGGCAAAATGACTATTACAAATGTGACCGACCTCTTTCGCGTCCTCTCTAAAAAAAAATAGGATTTTTATCTCACTTACAAACTTTTAAGAATGAAAATTACTAACTCCCTACAAAAGTACCCTCAACCCCTTTATATAACAAAGAGTATAACATTGTTTCACCGTCCTCGTGACCTCAATCACGTGAGTCTGCCACTGCTGAAAGTAAACCTGTCATCTGACACTTCATTAAACTCAAACCCTTTCTTGAAAAATTTCACACGCTACCTTTATGATACCAGCCTGTATCCACATGTTCATGCGATGGTGTATGTCAGAAGATAATCTTACAAGTTGCGCATGACATATCAAGACTTTATAGATGGTGCAAGTCCCCAAGTCGTGTTTGCACTTCTATACTCAGTCCCGATCAATGTCACCCCGACCTGATCTAGTCCACCTGACCTGCCCCACCAGGTCAGGTAGCCGTAACAACATCCATCTCGTCCTATCGAGCCACCGGGTCGGGTCAGACCTGAGGTCCATGACCGCCCTGCTTCTCTAAACACTTTTTTCCTTGGGTCGGTGAGGAAATGAGAACCGAGCCCGACCATTTTGCTGGGCCAGATGCTCTTGATTACTGTCTTCGGCCTTAAACACGCTGGACTGGAAATCCCCTTAATGCCCTTATGAACTTGCTGAGGACCCTGAGAACCTAAAATTGCCATCAATATTTATCATTTAGTTCTTGGTATCAACGAGTTGTCGAGTTGGTGCCATGAACTACAACAGTTTGCGCGAATGCAGATAGTCCACAGGTTTGTCTTTTATCGTTGTTACATGCTCGGGTTGATGGGCCACTCACGATGCCCAAAATATTTCGCCTCAGGAGTCATGATGACCCCATAAATGCCCTTCTTGATTTTCTGTAACCGTACCTAGGAAATCGTGAAACCATCATCACATCTTTAAATACTCGTCACGTCATTCCAGGGGGCTGTTTGTATCAACTTCTCCCACGCTGCCACATGTCCCACATTTGCTTCCCCTTAAAAACGGATGTGACCACCTGATCACGCGTCAACCCATACGATTTCTTCATCTCATCTCAACCGTTCATTCGAATTTCAACTGCTGGCCAAGATCTGTCTTACTCGTGGCGCAAATCTGATCCATTTACCACGATCCAAGGACCGGGAACAACCTCAGCCTCTTATAAAAATGAACCACTGTGCACTCTTCCCCCCTCCTCGTCATCTCTTCTCTTTCAACTGAGCTTCAAAACTCCTCCGCTGTGCTCTGCAACCCTACTCACCCCGAAGTAATTTGAAGTCACCAGCTCTTCAGACAGATATCGTCTTTCCTTTTATTATTTCTTGATTGATTTTGTGATGTGGGGATGCGTTGGATTAGTGGTGTGTTGGCTTGCTTGGGTAAGTTATGGGTTTTGTGTTTATGGAGCATAAGTTTATGAAATTTCTTTGATGCACTTCTGATTGTGACTTGAGAAACTTAAAATTCTGGTGTTGTTTAGGGCGTTTAGAGCTTTCTAGGGTTTAACACTTGGTAGGGAAGGAACTAATGAGCCATCGGGCAAAACTCTACTAAAACTGACTTTCTACTGACCAACCTCTTCATCCCGCGTTTCACTAGGAATGTCTGACTCTGAGTCTTCTTCTTCCTCTACTCCTATCAAAATGCTACCACCCGACGTGTCGTTCCGACCTGAGGTGATACACAGCTCAGGGTCTGAAAGCCCCAGAGACTACGACACCTCTCCAAACACTTCTGATGGGGGCGGACATGGCCACCAACGAAGAGTTGTTCGACTTGGGCCTCGCCAACCAGAGCTAGACTTTAAGGGTCTTGACATGGATCGAGCCTCATCCATGATCGACGCAGACCTACAAGAGTTGAGGGAAACATACTTCATTCCCGATGATATTGAATTTCTGGTCCCAGATGACGGTGATCTTGCCAACCACCCTGAGAGAGGTCGGGTAGCGGTGTGCAAAGCCTTCCTTGAAGTAGGGCTGCGTCTACCTATTCAAAAATACTTTGCAGAAATGATGGTCGGTATGAACCTGGCCACATACCACCTGAACCTGAATGGATTGAGGGTTTTGCCCTGCCTGTATTTGATATGGAGCCGGGCTTGTCTAGGAGAGCCTGAATTCTGTGAGTTGCAGAGGCTGTACAGGATGAACACCAACCCAAAGGAATACAAGGGTTGGTATTACCTCTCTTCTTATGTCAGGGTCGACCCACTGATCTCCCAACTCCCGATCACAAATAAAAACTTCAAAGACAAATGGTTTTGGGTCCATGGCTCTTGGGGGATGCTCCGGTACGAGGATGGTGCGAGCATACTGATCTCCAATATCTTTCGAGTGAGAGATAATTTCCTGACTTGATCATTCATTTTCCTTACCCAAAATCCTTCTAACCTTTGCGAGTCTCGCAGCCTGCTAAGGAGAAATCTCGAAGGTACACCATCGCAACCAGGAACAAATCAAATTGGCATCCGCGTACGGGGATTAATGCTCCCGACCTTCTCAACCCTTCGTCTCTAACTGCCTCGGGCCTTATCTCGCACATTCCACCATCTCACTCTAAGAAGTATGGTAGGCTCTTACTGACCTGCTGACCTCTCGTGCTTTAATTCTAAAGTTTTTTGTTTTCTCTTTCTTTTATTTATCTATTTTTCTTTTTCTTGCAGGGATGTCAACCAAGAAAAATGTGAATAAGATCACCGAGGAGCTAGCCAGAGCGGTCCGAGGAAAGCCTAGGGGAGCTCAGGGTAGGCTCACCATGCCCGTTCCTCCCGAGGCCAGGCAAAGAGCTACCCATCTCGCTTCCTGATCTGCATTACCTTCGCATCCTCAACAACCAAGACCTTCTACCCAAAATCCAGACGCTTCCCCTTCGTCCCCTTCTATGGGGGTCCTTCATTCCTCAAGCAATTCCAACTGCCTCTGGACCTCGGAAGTGTCACTTCCACCAGGTCGAGGATGACGATACCGAGAAGCCTCCTATCAAGACCACCAAAATAAGTTTGTAGCCCAGAAAGGAAAATGTCTCGTGGCCTCCACCGAATATGCTGACAGTGTCCCGCCTCTAGGAGCTGACGACCATCTTGAGAAGATGAGAGACCATCTGACCCACCTTCTCCCGACCTTCAATCGTATTGCCAAGGTGGTCGGTCTCGAGAAAGCAAAGGAGCTCGATGATCTATCCCTTGAAGAAAGAGCTGGTGGAATTGACACTCAGAATGGGGTCAGGCGCAAAGGCTTCAAAGTCGCCTAACTTAGCGGGAGTAAGAGCTGACCAAACAACTGGAAATAGCCAAGGGCGAGAATGACAGGCTCAATTCGGAGAACCGCGACTTTAAGCAGTCTGAAACTGAAGCATAGTCCACGGAAGCCTCCCTTCGCAAGGCCTTGAATTTCATGAAGAGAGAGATAGATGACGCCAAGTCTGAGGCCACAAGCCTAAATGATGATGTCAAATCCTTGAAGTGGTAGCTGGCTTCCTCAGGGAAAAGGTTGAAAGACAAGTCAAACTAACTAGAGAAATCCTACGAGATTTGAGAAAGATGGAGGCCGAAGGGCTTGGTCGAATGGAATATGCTATAGAAGAAGTAAAGGTTGATTGAATGGAGAGTTGCGTTAGGATATTTGATGTACTTCAACCTGGAGTAGACTTGGAAATGGTCCACAACGTTGTGAGAACATGCAAGGGGAAGATCTCTATGGAGGAAGTCTGTCGTGGTCTGTACAAAGCCTTCGTGGATGACTAAGATCCTGAAATTGGTCAAGATCTCGAGCATATCCCTTCCACAGTCCCCGAAACCGTAGCAGATCCTTCCTCTACCCCTACCGATCCTGAGCCAAGCCTCCTACCCGAGCTAGTGACAACTGATCCTGCTGATTCTCTCTCGGAACCTGACCATCCTGCTTCGGTTTCTTAGCCTGATGCTCCTCTTGCTGCCCCTAAAACAAAAGCGTCTGCCACAACCCCCGGGCCCAAGGCCCTTGTGGCCTAACTTATTAATTTTTGCTATGTATGTTTGTTGGGGTGACTCCGATGAGGCCCTTTGTACCAAACATTACAGTTCTTAATTTGCCCTTTGTACTTTCGATGACTTTTGATTATTGCATGCTTCCTTTTTCCTTTCAATACTTAGAATTTTTCTAATCTTTAAGGTCGCTCGACCCTCAACACTTAGCCACGAGGGAATGTTACCTCCCCGTGCCAACCAAAACATGGTCATGTGGGAGACACTTCGACCCCATGCCGATGAAAACCCAGACTCGGTGGGACATGACCCGACCCCGAACTGGTAATAACATTTGGCCACGAGGGAATGCTACCTCCTCGTGCCAACTAAAGTATGGCTATGAGGGAGACATTCCGACCCCATCTCGATAAATATCCAGACTCGGTAGGACATGACCCGACTCACAAGCTGGTGATAGCGTTTGGCCACGAGGGAATGTTACCTCATTGTGCAAACAAAATCATGGCCATGAAAGAGATGCTCCAATCTCATGCCGATAAATATCTAGACTCGGTGGGACATGACCCGACCCCGAGCTGGTAATAACACTTTGCCACGTGGGAATGTTACCTCTTCATGCCAACCAAAGCATGGCCATGTGGGAGATGCTTCGACCCCATGCCAATAAATATCCAGACTCGGTGGGACATGACCTGATCCCAAGCTGGTAATAACATTTGGCCACGAGGGAATGTTACCTCTTCGTGCCAACCAAAGCATGGCCATTGGGGAGATGCTCCGATCACATGTCGATAAATATCGAGACTCAGTGGGACATGACCCGACCCCGAGCTGGTAATATCACTTGGCTACAAGGGAATGTTACCTCATCAAGCCAACCAAAGCATGGACATGGGGGAGATGCTTCGACCCTATGCCGATAAATATCCAGACTCATTGGGACATGACTCGACCCTGAGCTGGTAATAACATTTCACCATGAGGGAATGTTACCTCATCGTGTCAACCAAAACATGGCCATTGGGGAGATGCTCTGACCCCATGCCGATAAATATCCAGACTCGGTGGGACATGACTTGACCCCGAGCTGGTTATAACACTTGGACACGAGGGAATATTACCTCCTCGTGCCAACCAAAGCATGCCCATGAGGGAGATGCTCCGACCCTATGTCGATAAATATCCAGACTCAGTGGGACATAACCCGACCCCGAGCTGGTAATAACAAGACGGCCTCGGTGGAATGAATGCAGCCTTGAGTCGGTGGTACAATATGAGACTTAACCGCGATGGAAGATTCTCAACCTCCGGTGCTCCACGGACCTCGGTAAAGGCGTCCCTATCCAGGTCATCCACAAAGAGAAAATCAGGATCAAAACAATATTAGAACTGTGGAGGTGACTTAGCACATATTCTACACATACTCAAAAACTAACAACACGGGCGCCCTAGACAACGTCCTACTTGGGGCTACCCAAAACAGTAATTCTGAACCTTACAGTTCAACAGCCCAGTAACCCAAGCTACGGATCATTAAGTGGCCAAAGCCATGAGACTTGGCTCATGCTAGACAAGTCGAGATTATGCAAACGCCACGGAGACCATTCGGCCCTTCCCGTGCTATGCTCCTCATGATCCGGAGTGGATCAGCCAGATAACTCACGAGGGCAAAAAAACTCCCCGTGTTCGGCCTCCCCAAAGCTACAAGAGTCACATATGCACTTTGGTCATCCCCGTGTTATGCTCCTAGTGGTTCTCAACGGGATCGGCCAAATAACTCACAAGGGGAGAATCTTCCATATGTTCGGCTTACCCAAGGCTACAAGAATCATGGAAGCACTTTGGTCATCCCCGTGCTACGCGTCTGGTGGTTCTTAGTGGGATCGGCCAAATAACTCACATGGGGAGAATCTTCACTGTGTTCGGCTTACCCGAGGCTACAAGAGTCACGGAGGCACTTTGGTCATCCTCGTGCTACGCATCTGGTGGTTCTCAGCGGGATCGGCCAGATAACTCACAGGGGAAGAATCTTCCTTGTGTTCGGCTTACTCGAGCTTATTCCTCAAAAAAACAAATCATGGGATAATAACACTCCGGCCCCGAGGGTTTGATAATGACACTAGGGATTGACGTGCCATGGGGGTTCCCGCTTTTCCCACATGTCATCATCCCTTCATGCGTTCTGGATCCTCAAAAATGAAGGCACCTGGGTCGGAGCGCTTCCACCCAGGGGTTTGATAATTTTCCCACCTCTCCAGATACCGAGCACCCCTTGATTTATCTCGACCACGAGCATATCATAAGAATATTGAACATTCATTTCCAATTCAAATAACAAACAAGAAAAGTAAACAAGTTTTTTAGTCAAAAGGGAAAGTTTTATTCATATTCATGGGATCTACTGCCCTTCTTACAACTCTTTGCAGGTCATTTCAAGAGGCTCTATAATAAACTTTCGGCTTTCGTGTGGTCGTTCGATAATACTCTTCTAGTATGAACTTTCCTTCTGATGCTTCTGATAAGTTTTTATCAAGGTTCCTCCGAGTCGAGCTCTCTGAAAGCATCTCTGAACAATTTTTGAGCTCGATCGGTGTTGGGGTTTTCTCAAAAGGCGCGGCGGAAGCGCTGTTTGGGCAAAATCGTAACTTTAAAACTTTTAAACTTACCAAATAAATTATTCAATATATAATATGAATAACTCATTTATATTTCACCTAAACATATTTATTCGATATCAAATAACGATATAAATAGGTTTGAAACACTGTAAAACTTTTACGAAAAATATTTTTCCGCAAAACAGCATAAAATGTATTTTATCCGAACCGACTAACCAATACACACGGGGGCTGTCCAAGTCAGCCCCAATAGTACTTGGGTAGTTCTTACGCTGCCCAACAGTGACCAATTCACTATTTGGACAACGGTGTAACGACTAGTAGTATTTACTATTGTTATATTATAGTATCGTGGTATTACGGGATGAAAGTAACATAATATAAATTATTTTGGGACACAAATATGATCATGAGATGACTTTGGAGACAATCGGTAATTCTTCGAAAATTCCGATACAAAACTGTATTATGTTCCACTCCGATAGCCCATAGTATTTGGGCCATAAATTTCTCATATGAACTCTAATATTTATGAATTTTATATCGTCGGAAAGCTAAGGTCGAGATCTACAACTTTTATGTTCATCATTTTTCCAAACTCGAACCAGAAATGGGCTAAAAATGCAAAACCAAAATTTGGATGAATAGTATCCGAGGGCATTCTAGTAAATTCAATAAGTTTCTATATTTTTCTTATTGAAAAAGGGCCAAGTATAAAAGGGAACTATTCATGTATCCCTATAAATGAAGAAAAAAACGTGAGGGATAATGAAAAGAAGAAGAAGAATAAGAAGAAGAATAAGAAGAAGAAGAGAAATAAGAAGAGAAAGAATAAAGAAGAAAGAAGAAGAAATATGAAGAAGAATAAATAGAAAGAAATGAGAATAAGCTAATACTAAACAACCATTCAACAAACAAGAAGAAGAAAAGTTACCTTGAAGGCTTAAGGAATGAGGAGAATCAAGAGAAAGAAGGTAATAAGAATTGATCAAAATTGTTAAGTTTTGAAGTTTTGATGATTTTAGTAGATTGGTGACTTGAATGTGATGAATGAATGAATGATTATTGGTGTTAAGAAATGGTGATTGTGGAAACCCCAATTTATTAAATTTTGGGTATGAACTAAAAGAGTGTATAGAATGGATATGAGTTAATGTTGAGGATGATATTGATGATATTTTGGGTGCTTAATATTGTTATTGCTTGTGTGTTATGGTAGAAGTTGAGAATCTAGTTAAACGTTGAGATTTTGGTCCCGATTTCAGGTCCGCGTTGTGACGCGTAGCCCTCGGCATCGCGACACAAACTGGAAAAATCAAGACATAATGCTTTCTGGTTTGGCTGCGTCACGACGCACAATGACTCGCGTCGCGACGCGAACTGAAATTTTGTGTATACGTTTCTGGAACCTTGCTCGTCGCAACGCGCAAGGACTGGCCTCACGACGCGAAGGCCTAATTTTCCCCAGAATCAGTTTTTATCAGTCTAGTCTCACCCTAGCATGTTAGAGGCCGCCTTATAGGTCTCGAATTAGTTTGTATACGTACCTTACGTCAAGAAACAAGCATGATAAGCCTTGTAGCTAAAACATATTGATGTAATAGTAAGCTTAAGCCCATTTTACGACGTATATGCTAATCAAGTTTCCGATCATAGATTATCCACAGGAACCGCAATTTTCTTCGATGAAAGAATCCAGTGCCAGTCAGATTCCAAAACAGTGAGTGGACGCTCCCCTTTTTACTTGATTTTCATTTCGTATTTTTCATATCAGACTTATTTTTACGCATTTAGGGCGTTAGCCAGTTTTATTACATTTTGTTATGAAAAAATATGTTTTTAAGAAATTCTTTGTGATTTATGATTTTCGAGGCATGGGGGGAAAATCCACCTCAGTATGTAACTTGTACATATATGGAATTGACGGACAGCACATGTGCACATGTAGAGGACTGAGGGGACGGAGATACGTAACGCCCCCAGATCCTAGTTCAGGACTAGGGATGACAGATGCCTCTAGATCCTAGTTTCAGAGCTTGGAGGGCAGCATTGATTAGCACCCCCAGTTCTAGTTCAGTGGCTTGGGAGACGGTGATACGTAATGCCCCAAGATCACTAGTTTCAGGGATAATAGTGGCATGCTTTGGGGGACGACAATACGTAACGCTCCAAAGTCATGGATTTGCACTCGCGGATCTAGTCAGGTGTATGGGGGGACGGCGATACGTAACGCCCCCATACGTCAAGTTTTTTAGAGACATATCAATTTTCAATTAGCGGGTTTTCAGAAATCAGTTTTCAGAAATCAGATTTTAAAAACAGTTTTCAAAAAACAGAAATTTCAGAAATAGTTTTCAGAATAGATATTTTCGATACAAGTTTTACAAAACCAGACTTTCAAAAGCAGATTTCAGAAGATAAGTTTTATAAAAGAAATTTCAGACAAGGATATTCAGAAAATAGTTTTCATATAAAGTTATTTTTGAATTCTGGTTTAGAATCCAAATGTTTATATAGCTGTATTTCAGCTTTCGTCCACCCACTTATATCGTACAACGATCTAACCCCCCCCCCCTCCCCACTTCCAGTTTCCTTGTTTTACAGGTTTTCTCGGAGGACGAGCTCGGGAGGATGGATACTGATACAGTCACTAGGGTATGGAGTCTACCAGTTTAAGTCAGAAAGAGTGAGAGTCCAGTCAGAGTCAGTAGAAGTCATGTATTAGTCTTGAGCAATGTGATAGTCATTGTAAGCAAATGTTGTTAAGTTTACAGTTATTAATAATGAGTTTATATTTCATGGTGATGAGTTTGGACCATGGTTCCATGCATAAGATTTTGATTAAGAAATGAGTAATAGTGTGGTTTATAGTTAGATAGAAGAGAGGCTCAGGGAAATAGTACGGCCTATTCCCTGCAGGTAGCATCTTCCGGATTGGGGATGTTACAAGCGGACACCCGGTAATCCCGAAACTCACCCGATAACACCGGTTTTCACCGTTTTCGCATATTTCAACTCCGAAACAATTTTCGGCAATTTTTCCAATGCCCAAAACACATCCAATACATTCATAAAACATACTTTTCATGTTTTAAATCTAATTTTCTCAACATTAATCATATTAATACTTACACCAACCAAAGTCACCACAAATGAAGAACTCAAGAACAATTCTAAGAGTTGAAAGAGTGGTCATAACACTCTAGAATGGCAACAAGTCATCAAATGACAAAATTGAACTAATATTACACTAATATTATTCAATCTAATTTCACACATGCATCTAGCCTCCAAATTCATCCTCCAAATCAAAAAGCCCCAAAATCTAAGAAATGAAGGAACTCTAGAACTATTCTAGATGCTCAAGAACAAAAAAACAAGCTTTCTAAGTTTAAGATTATTGAAGATTACCTCAAAATCTCCTAATTTCCTTAAACTTTCTTCTTGATTTCTTCACTTTCTCTCTTGATTCTTCATGAAAATTTTGGGAGCTTTTATTCATGAGAGGTTCGGCCATGGCACTCTTCTTCATAGAGAAAACACAATTTTTAACTTAAAAAAATAGGCTTAAACCGACTTTGGGGGGCATTTTGGTCATTTGGTCAATTTAATCTAATTAAATAATAATAAGCTTTAAGTTAACAAATCCAATTTATAAACTTTAAGCTTAAAAGAATCATGTCACATGTAACCAATAATAATCAAACATATTGCATAACAATTATGTAATATTGATATAATTTAATTATCTAGATATTTAATATTTAAACACCTAAATAATTAATTAATGTGATTATTGTTATATATATATTTTATTTACATTAAATAACAAATACATATATTAATGGCATGTGTCAAAGTCTCATTTGATAATTAATTAATATGTATCAAATCAAATCTTATATCAAATACAAATACACATTAATTATTAATTGACAAAAATCCCCTAAGGCATGTACTTTCGTTTAACCGTTTAAACTATTCGAATTAACTCATTTAATCCGGCGAAGTATTATGGATAATTTATATTATTCATAACGCATTGCCCAAGTGCTCAACGAGTACACTTCATATTGTGGGACTCTCTAAGTTTAGGTTTATCCGTCACGGAATCCAATTTCATTGGTCCAATGACGATCATTGGTTAAATGATATTTAATCACATTCCCGAATACAATATTCATTAAATGGATAAAGATATGTGATGTGATCTCGTATCAGACCATCATTTACCATACAGAATAAGCATCTAATGCTTAAGTGATAAAATCTCATAAAACATTGTTCTAAATTATTTAGTTAACCGAATATTTTTCTTAATGTTTATCTCTTCATCAATGACACCACTAGTCATTTTAAAATATGAAATATTTTTTTATAAAGAACAAGTAACTATCCAATAGTCGCAAGTTCTGATATTAAATAATATTTTAAATAACTAGACAGGAGATCTTGTATCCAATACCTACAATTGTCGTATTGTGAGAATCAATATTCTCTATGCACAACTATACACATCCCATTTCTTTAGCTTTATAATTTGCCTTCAACTATTCACAACAATTGTAAATAATTGATTAGCAAATTGTGTCAGACACATTACCTCTAAAGGTCACTAAAGCCAAGAAATTTCATTATCTGATAAACAAATACCAAATGAGGTTTTCTTAATGCCAGTCAAGAATCTCGAGACATTAACTAATTCACGTCAATTCTTACTACACAAGAAACTATTCTCTCTAGATGATTATATCCTAAAACGGATATCTATTTAGATTACCTAATGTGACTTAATAACTAAGTCACTAACCATCTTGTTTTTTTTTTTCAAGAAAATCGGAACAACAGTTACTGATGGTTTAGATTAATCTAACAATATCCAAGCCTACTCATAATCTAGAACTTATTCTAGAAAACTGCAACCATGATGGAAGTCATAAAACATATATAAAATATGCATGCAGTGGATTAAAAATTTAGTTCTATCAACACTATAGAATAAGGAAAACATAAGCGATAATTTTCATAATATTACACACTGCCTTAGTTATGGAACCCAACAATGCCTCCCACTACTTTACATAATACCGTAATCCCCAACGGAAAATGGGAATCCAATAATTAAATTGAATTCCATAGTGAGAAGTGGACCCCATGAATATATTTCGACTCACAGCTTTGGCACGTTCTCGCCTACATATATTCACAGGTAGACAACTCATTGTCCATCACACTCACTGTGACTCATAATTTTGGTCCTGACCGTTTCTCGTTATGACAGCTTTGGCACGTTCACAATGAGACGTATCAAGGCTCCATTTTTCAGTGACAAACTCAAGCTACCGATGTAGTCCTGATAGCTTTGGCATGTTCAGGATTTCCACTTTCATTTGAATTTGTCTCTTATCATATAAGTTCTATCGGCGCAAATGAACTACTATCAGCCTGATTAATGCGGTCATTCAAGTACCCATTCTGTACCAAATTCTCCATATGCTCTCGCAGATCTCTACATCATTCCGATGTGTGCCCCCTCTGATTATGACGCATACAGTACGACCTCTCATTCTTATTCTCAACATAGTACTTCCTCGGGTCAGGCTCCATCAGTAGACCTTTGTCCTGGATCTCTTTGACTATCTGGGCCAGGAGTCTGTTCAAAGGAGTGTACATCATGCCTCATGCCACATGATTAACCTGGACATGTGCCCTTCTCTCTTGGACCATATTGTTATGCGGTATTGTTCTGAATTCTCTCTACCTCGGGGGGGGGGGGGGAGGCTTCTCACATCTTTGCTTGGTCTCTGCTGATTCTCAGGCCGAACCACATTTGGCTTCTGAGCATTCCCTCATCGGCCAACCTTCTCTTCTCCTTCCACCAAAACAAACTTTCTTGCTATCTCTAGAGCCACGACATAGTCCGATACATCCTGAATCCTCAGGTGAGTCCATAACTTCCCGATCATCAGGGCCCCTTTAAAGCTCTCCAATGCCTTATAGGACTCATACGCCCTGATCTCCAACACTATATTATGGTTCCTCTTAATAAAATTCTTCAGGGACTCATCGTCTCCCTGCTTCACCAACCTTAACGACCCCACAATTTCCTTGGCATACAGGGCTCTTTACAATGTCGAACAAAATACTTCCTTAACTGAGTAAAACTACCGATACTTCCCGAGGTTAAACTTCTAAACCACAAACTTGTCGACCCGCCCAAGGTCAGAGGGAACACCTTGCAAATGGCCTCACCTGCCATTCCTTGAATTTCCATCAGTAGGACAAACCTCTCAACATGAGATTTTGGATCGGTATGACCCTTGTAAAGGTCCATGGATGGAATGGTGAACCGTCTGAGGAACTTCATCGCCAAAATCTCTTCTGTAAAGGGGGAGGTTGTCTCTTTATCTTGGTTGTCCCCCATCATCCCTTTCATGTTCTCTTCCAACTTCTTCATTTCCTTCCTAAACCAGCTCTTCATCTGATTCTCAGTGCTATCATGCTCTTTCCCACAAGCTTCCCCACGTTTACCACCATGTGCACGATATTTCTCGTGATTGGGGATCACCCATTCTTCCTCAGGATGTCACCCATGGTCACTCTCCGTGAATCGCGGGCTGTTGTTAGAAGACTCTGGCGTCTGCCTGCCATCCTCCTTTTCCCACAACTCTCCTGCCGGAAAACCTCCAGCTACGACTGTCAATCTCACTTTTGGGATGTTCCTCCTTCCGCCCTCATCATCCTCATTAACCCTATTTCCTCTGGCTACCTCTTCAATCTTTCTTCGTTCGTCTTTTCTAAACTTTGTAGCTTCTTCATCATATCCTTCATAAAGGCCTGGGTTGACTCCCTCTCATTTCTCATGTTTTCTTCCATCTTCTCCATTCATTTTGTTGTTGAAGCCTCTGAAGACATGTGGTTCCCGTCTTCCGCCATCGTCTTAACACGTCTATTGCTTTTTATTATGTTCCCCACAGACGGTGCCAACTGTTGACGGTTGATTTTCGTTCTAAGGATAAATTCGGAAACTCGCTCCTCGAATAATCTTCCTCTAACTGTGAATTTATTTGGTTTGTTGGGAACCAAAAACAAACTTAGCAGAAAAAAATGAAAAGTACACAGATAAGAACAAAAGATTTAACGTGGTTCGGCAAAATGAATCCGACCTACATCCACAGACACAAAAAAATAAAGTTTTTATAACGTGGTCGGGTTTGACCGACCAAGGCAAAATGACTATTACAAATATGACCGACCTCCATCGCGTCATCTCTCAAAAATAGGCTTTTTATCTCTCTTACAAGCTTTTAAGAATGAAAATTGCTAACTCCCTACAAAAGTACTTTCAACCCCTTTATATAACAAAGAAGATAACATTGTTCCATCGTCCTTGTGACCTCAACCACATGAGCCTACCACTATCGAATTAAACCTAACATCTGACACTTCATTAAACTCAAACTCTTTCTTGGAAAATTTCACACGCTACCTTTATGATGCCAGCCTGTATCCACTTGTTCACGCGGTGGCATGTGTCAGAAGATAATCTTACAAGCTGCGTTTGTCATATCAAGACTTTATAAATGGTGCAAGTCCTCAAGTCGTGTTTTCACTTCTATACTCAGTCCCGATCAATGTCATCCCGACCTGATCTAGTCCACCCCGACCTGCCCCACCAGGTCGGATAGCCGTAACAACATCCATCTCGTCTTGTCGAGCCACCGGGTCGGGTCGGACCTGAGGTCTCTAATCGCACTGCTTCTCTAAACACTTTTACTCCTCGGATCGGTGAGGAAATGAGAACCGAGCCCGACCACTCTGCTGGGCCAGATGCCATTGATTATTGTCTTCGGCCTTAAACACGTTGGACTGGAAATCCCCTTAATGCCCTTCTGAACTTACTGAGGACCCTGATGCCCTAAAATTGCCATCAACCAAGTGAATGAATTAAAGCTTCATGTTCTTTTCATTTGGGCAAAACGAATCAATGAATCGAATTTGTATCAAATCCTAAACGAATCAAATCAAAATATGATGGATTCGTATTCGATTCATTTATTAAACGAATACTAATATCATGATTCGTATTCGATTCATTTATTAAGTGAATCGAATACAAATATTTATTTAGTCATGATATTATTTAATAACATAATTTATTTACATTAATTTTTCATAAATATATATATATATATATGAAATATGTAATTAGTATATTTACAAAAAAAAAAAAAAAAAAAAAAAAAAAAAACCTCATCAAATATCAACAATATTATTTTTTTCTATGATAATTAGCCATAATTTCTCGAAACTTAATTGAAAATAACAATAACTAGTAAAAGAAAATAATAAAACGAATCTTAATTGAATAAACGAATCAATGAGCTTAAATTCGTATTTGATTCGTTTAATAAACAAATCGAATCGAATTGACCCATTTATTAAACGAAACCATGTTTTCAAACCCGTATTCGCTTTAAAGCGAATCGAATCGAACAAATAAACGAATCATAACCCAAATTGTCACAATTACTCTTTATATTGGTCCAAATAGAAAATTAATATTCGTACAAATTTGACATTCCATAAGTGGATATTGAAAGAAAAATATTTAAAATAAAAAGGAATCAATATGTGATTAATGAGGATTTTTTTTCCCTTTTAAACACTTGCAACCACAAGTAACATGAGATGATGATAATTTTAATGGTAATAACAAAGATGATCTTGTATTTTGATTAATCTAGTATGATTTTGTATTTTACAGAATACATAAATATATATATATATTATCTCGTGCACAAGACTTTTATTATACTCGGAGGTCTAAAAAGGTTATGATGTACATAAATTTATTGTCTTATCTTTTTTCTTAAAAAAAGATCATTTCAGGGAAAATAGATAGTGAATTGATACTTGACTATCGCAATAAGTATGACCTTCTATTATCCCAACAATATCAATTATGTTGAGAAGGCTAGCTCCTGAAAAAACCATCTTTTGTGCTCAAAGTTTCTGAATTCATGGAAGCTTACACAACCTGGACTCAGTACAATTCTGCAGGATGATGAATGTTATAAAAAAATTTGACAGAGACAAGATAATAAAATTCATGTTGACGGTTGTTTTTTGTTCTAAGGGAAAATAAGGGAACTTACCCCTCGAACAAACCTCCATCAATAGTAATTTTGTTTGGTTAGTGGGAACTATACAAACTTAGCAAGCAGACATGACAAACACATGGTTTACGTGGTTCGGTGGAGAGTGACTCCAACCTACGTCCGTGAGGTAAAAAAAGTATTTTATTACTACTCGGGGTTAAGACGAACTTGAGCTACAAATGGGGGAGTGAATTATAGTAATGAAACACCTAGGGTCTTATCAAGCCCGGTGAATTTCTCTCAAGTGGTCGAGTAACTGACCAGCTTTCTCTCTGTATCTCTAGTTTTTGAGTTTTTAGCTTTTACAAGTAGTGAAATGTAAAAATTACTAACCCTTGAATTTGTGACTTCAACCCCTTTATATAAGCTTCAAAAATACAATGTTCTACCAACTATGTTTTTAGCCGGTGTTATTAAGTCATCATTACAACTACTGTTAGCCTCAATCACCCATAATTCAGCCAATCAAATTAGCTCATTTTCCCTGCTACTGCACCGGCCTATGGCGGCTTTGCTTTCCCACTATTCTTCCACTGCATCAGCCAATGGCGGCTGGCAGGGCCTACGACCACTGTGGACCGCTGCTTTCCCTTTACCATTATTAGCCTTTTAGAAGCACATATTCCCAAGTAAGGCATACGTCACATGACTTCAATACTGGTCAGCCAGTGACCCCATCTTCGTTTTTTGAGTCGGTACACCGAGACAGATGATACTGATCAAATCTCATTTTAGCTCATCTTCAACTAGGTCGGGTTCTCAGACAATGACCTCATCGGGTCAGGCTGTTTAAACTTTCAGAAAACTCCAAATCAACACTCTTCATGTGGTCAGGTCGGTATCACAACTTGCTTCATCCTGAAGAAACTCTGTTCTCGGGATTTCTCCTATATACAACGAGGTCGGGTCTCTCTGTCAGACTCCACCTCATTTTGGGCCTTTGCCACCTCACTTTTGGCTATGTAATCTTCGCTCCCCCTCCTCAGTATTTGATCATTCCTTAGGGTAAATAATCACCATCAACATTTGTCCCATAGTTCTCGGTATCAACGAGTTTGTGAGTTTTATATTGGGAATTTTACAAAAGATGGTGGTGGATGTAGATAAAGACCGATCCAGCATCCTCGAGTTTTGGCCTCTTGTAAACTCTATATAACCCTAGCTCTTCCCTGGTTCATCCTCCTCAGGATGGGCTGCTTTGTTTGCTGCAAAAATATCATTTTCTGATGATTTCCTTTCTTTCACTGCCATTCAAAAAGGTGCTCCTAAGGTTCTGAAACATCCATAGGAGTTCGCAATGATCTTCCTTAAATGTCCATCACATCATCTCTTATTTCGTCTCCCTGATGTGCCAAGTGTCGCTAGTCCATAACTTGCCCGCCAAAATTTGAGTGGCTTAGATCAACCGAGTACATGGCTCCTATCTAGAGACGAGATATCTACTCCTACTCAAATATGGAGAGATACTCTGCTCCCAATATTGAGAGTTTTTTGGACTCACTGCCTATGCATGGAGTCGAACCACAAATGCATTCAATTCCATTTTTGTATTATTTGAATTCGATTCAATTTGTGAAAAAATGTCTGATTCTGAAAATCATTTTTGAAAAAAAAAAAAACGTACATTTTATCAAAAATTATACTTAAGAGAGTTGCTCAAATGGGGGAATTCTTTTTCTTTTTTTATTATTATTATGTCTAACCTGCAATGGATGGATTCGAACCTTCGAATAGCGAGACCAAAACCCGTTGTCATATCACTTTGCGATGCCTTATTTCAAATTCTATTAGGTATGGGTGGGCATCGGATTTGATTCATTAATCTGATCGAGCAGCGACAACAGGATTTGTCGGATTTCGGATCGGATCGGATTTTATCCGATCCTATTCCATCCGATCCGATCGTTTATTTTTTTTAATTAATTAATATACAAAATGACGTCGTTTTGGGGTACCAAACGACGTCGTTTTGTATATTTTAAGTAAGGTCATTGATTCATTATTTTCATTTCAGTGAGTCACTCTTCAAGTCTTCATCGTTCATTCGGTCTTCACTTTTCACTGACTCTTCATTCCATTCTTCTTCTTCGTTGTTCATTCAGTCTTCACTCTTCATTTTGTCGTCACCGTCGCCGTCGCCGTCACTTAGAGAACTCGAAGAATGTAAGTTCCATTTGACCGATCCGATCGTTAAATCAATATTAGGGATTTCAGATTTGATTTTTATTTTGTAATTTCTTGGTTGGACTTGAAAATTACATGTAAGTGTTTGAGGCTATGTGCTTGTTGAGGTTCTTTTTTATTTTTTAATTTTTTTTAATTTGGATTAGCCGATTGGTGGTGCTTGCTGGTGGTTGACTGGTTGGGGCTTTTAGTTTTGGACCTGGTTTTTGAGTTTTGACATTATTAATGTTGAACAATTTTGTATTTTTACCAATAGTATACTAGAACAGTATTTTGCTGCTGGTTAGGGCTTTTTTTTTAATTTGGATTGGCCGATTTGGTATGTTTGTGAAAAAGTGTCGTTTGGATTAAGTATCGTTTGGCCGATTACCCTTTTACCAATTTCTATTGGATCTTGATTCTTGGCAATACCGCAGTAGGATAGATATGATCATATGAGCACGAAATATTTACGTTTATGTATTTATGAACAATTGGGGCTAAATGAATCCTATGAACAATTAGTTATTGTACGTGCCAAATTTGGGCCAAAGGCAAAATCGTCTTTCACTTCGAACTCAATACCAGGTGAGGCCCAAAGCAATAACCCAGCCCATTAAACGTTAAATCATTTACAAAAACAAATCCAATAGCTTAAGGACAAACCCCCTTAATTATTCACCGATCGTTTCTCTCTTTTCCAAACAATGAATATATTTCCACATGCACATTATCCTCCCTGCCGAAAGCAGAAACGTCAAACATGTGCGAGGCCCCATTGCCAGAAATCACAGCACGTTGTGGGTCCCACATGCAGCTCATTTGACAGCTACAAGGATGATTCCTTCAATCTATAAAAAGAGACGTAACTCAGCAGACATAAAGGGGAGGTCAGAGCTCTCAACTTGAGCTCCTAAAGCTTCATACTTCCTAAACATTTTCCTCCGCCATCACGGCCACCCAAAGAAGGTTAAGGTAATAGCAAACCTTGCTTTCACATTTTACTTGTTCACTGCTCATCTCATACTACTAACTTGAGCGTCAGAGTGCCCCCGGCACCCACCACACCGGTGGGCAGTCTGCTCCCACTCACTCTACCTTTGTCTTGCAGGATCACTAATGCCCCCAATCTACAAATTCCGATTGTGGACCTCGGCCGAAATCCAGCATCCACAATTTGGCGCCCACCGTGGGGCCTTAGTGATTCATAGCAAGCAAAGATCTATCAATCTACGGTTCCTAAAACACAGCCAACCATGGCTTCTAGCAGTGAGCAAACTCCAGATCCTGTGACAACGCAACTGGTCATACTCCAAGAACGATTACGCACCTTAGAAGAAGAGAATCAAGTCATGCGAAGTTTCAATATAACCCTCCAGAAGCAATTGGAGCAAATTTCCTCAACTTCCCGACGGTGCGAGGCTACAAATTACCCCAACAATCCTATCATTCAATCTAATCTCTTGGAAGCATTCAATAATCCGCCACCAAATAACCATCCTCTAAATCACCAAAGAAGTCAACTGACCTCTCCAACTGACGAACCACAAAGAGTAGCCTCCACCATGGCAAGGAAATGCAGGAGTTCAAAGAGTCAATTCTCTCCAGCCTACCAGATGTCAAGCTGTCGATAAGAAAAAGTCGCTCCGGCAAAATCTCGGACACCCCATTTTTGGAGACCATCACCTCCGTGGAGCTACCGAAGAGATTCAGTCCTCCATATATAAAGTTATATGATGGATCAACAGACCCAGACGACCATGTTGTTCATTACAAATATAAAATGATGTCGACAGGTCTAGCCCCATCACCAATGGGAGGCTGGAATGTGCATAGGATTTGGAGAAACATTAGCTGGTCCTGCCCTCACCTGGTTCATCAATCTCCCATTCAGATCCATCAAGTTTTACCAACAGCTAGCAGACAAATTTGTGGAGCATTTTGCAAGTTCTTGCAAGCTTGAGAAGACCACCAATGACCTCAATGCCATCCAACAATAGAGAAGGGAGTCCTTGCGAAGCTACGTGGCTCGCTTCAATAAAGAGAGGATAAAAATTCCAAATCTACATCAGCCTACTACAGTGGAAGCATTCAGAAATGGATTACTTTCAGAAAGTGGACTCTATAAAAAGCTCACTAAATTTTGATGCTACACTATGAATCAAGCCATGGCTCGAGCCCAAATTGAGATCAGGTGGGAGGATGATAAGAGGAATAAAAAGAGAAAGTTCCACCAACCATCACAATGAGAGAATCTCGAATTCCCCCAAGCGACCTAATAATTGATGTGCTAGTAATATATCTCAATAAGGTGTCACTTGATGCAATTAGACCATAAAAGAGAGCCATAGGCCACCCCATTGTCACCTTGAAGACATTTATAGCTCCCCAAACAAGTATTCATTGGTTACTAAAAAAAATTTTTATCCTTCACAAAACTCCAACTTTGAGAGAAACCCATTTGTTCCAATCAACCACATAAACCATCATGCAGCCCAATGAATATACTTCTTCCAGTCGACATGTCAATACCCTCATATCCTCCAACATATCCAATCCACAATAAGTATTCTATAGTAATGTCATCTATTTCAGACTACATGGAAAGATTATCATATTCTCCATATGACAAGGTGGATGCCTATCAACTCAATACTACATGGATAGATTGTCATGTCTTTCAGACGACATGAGAAGATAATTAAATTCTCCACACTACATGGATGAATTACCATCAACTATAGACTCAATTCGACTGTAGCCTCATGAACCTCTATTAAGTCCATTCGACCACATTAGATCCATTTCACAGTGGCCTCATAGGCCTCCATCAGGTCCACTCGACCATAGTGTCATGGACTTTCATCAAGTCAATTTGTCCCAACCGACATGCTCTCCAAATGGTAGGATCAAGGCACGTCCCTCAGGAGAACACATTTCCAACCATTCACCCCATACGACGATGCAATGAAGACTCAACTTGAGAAGGACGTCCCATTCGACAATACATGAATGAAGACTTTGCAATGTCATCCCACTTGACACTACATATATGCAGAATTGGCATGATGATACTCGAGTCGACATGCATGTGAGGAATTGGCGTGATGCTACTCCAATCGACATGAGTGTGAGGAATTGGCCTGATGATACTCCAGTTGACATGCATGTGAGGAATTGATGTGAATATGTTCTGTTCGACACTACCAGATAAGCCTATAATTCATTCGACATCGCCATATGTGTAGCTTGGGATTTCTTGTGGGTCCCAAGCGTGTATATCTTGAAGCTTGGTGTCTGTCCCATTCGACATCTACATGTGTAGCTTGGGACTTGTTGTGAATCCTATGTGTGTATGGCTTGATGCTTGGTGTCTGTCTCATTCGACATCTACATGTGTAGCTTGGGATTTCTTGTGGGTCCCAAGCGTGTATATCTTGAAGCTTGGTGTCTGTCCCATTCGACATCTACATGTGTAGCTTGGGACTTATTGTGAATCCTATGCGTGTATGGCTTGATGCTTGGTGTCTGTCTCATTCGACATCTACATGTGTAGCTTGGGACTTGTTGTGGATCCTATGCGTGTATGGCTTGATGCTTGGTGTCTGTCTCATTCGACATCTATATGTGTAGCTTGGGACTTGTTGTGGATCCTATGCGTGTATGGCTTGATGCTTGGTGTCTGTCTCATTCGACATCTACATGTGTAGCTTGGGACTTGTTGTGGATACTATGTGTGTATGGCTTGATGAATAGTGTTTGTCCCATTCGACATCTACATGTGTAGCTTGAGACTTGTTGTGGATTCTATGCGTGTATGACTTGATGCTTGGTGTCTGTCCCATTCGACATCTACATGTGTAGCTTGGGACTTGTTGTGGATACTATGCGTGTATGACTTGATGCTTGGTGTCTGTCACATTCGACATCTACATGTGTAGCTTGGAACTTGTTGTGGATCCTATACGTGTATGGTCTGATGCTTGGTGTCTGCCCCAATCGACATCTACATGTGCGTAGCTTGGGACTTGTTGTGGATCCTATGCGTGTATGGATTGATGCTTGGTGTCTGTCCCATTCGACATCTACATGTGCGTAGCTTGGGACTTGTTGTGGATCTTATGCGTGTATGACTTGATGCTTGATGTGTGTCTTATTTGACATCTACATGTGTAGCTCGGGGCTTAAAGAAAAACCCAGTCGACACAACACCTCATTGACTTGAGACAAATTAAGGATTACTTAGTTAACATCTCAACGTGTAGGTTGGGGCGTAACATTGATCAAAATCGACACTACATGTCTGTAGTTTGGGACTTATTGATGATCCCAGCCGACATCATCTAGTATGTAGTTTGGGGATTGTTATAGTTAGTACACTTGCATATCTTGAGACATGATATGAATCCCAGCCGACATCATCTAGTATATAGCTTGGGAATTGTCATAGATACCACACATAGTTATGACTTGAGACTTGATGTTCATCCCAGTCAACATCTACAAGCCTATATCTTGGAACTTGTTGATGAACTCATTCGACAATATACCCATTATCCTGACCTTCATCTGGTTCAGTCGACTGGGAACATTCCCCAATGGCTCATGTAGAGTCAAGTTGAAGACCTGACCTTCATCTGGTCCAGAAGACATTGTAGACTCCCTTGGTCCTTTGACCCGTAGTATGGGGATTATCTTGACCTTCATCAGGTTCAGTCGACTGGGAACATTCCCCATTGGCTCATGTAGAGTCAAGTTGAAGACCTGGCCTTCATCTGGTCCAGAAGACATTGTAGACTCCCCTGGTCCTTTGACCCGTAGTATGGGGATTATCCTGACCTTCATCAGGTTCAGTCGACTGGGAACATTCCCCATTGGCTAATGTAGAGTCAAGTTGAAGACCTGGCCTTCATCTGGTCCAGAAGACATTGTAGACTCCCCTGGTCCTTTGACCCGTAGTATGGGGATTATCCTGACCTTCATCAGGTTCAGTTGACTGGGAACATTCCCCATTGGCTCATGTAGAGTCAAGTTGAAGACCTGGCCTTCATCTGGTCCAGAAGACATTGTAGACTCCCCTAGTCCTTTGACCCGTAGTATAGGGATTATCCTGACCTTCATCAGGTTTAATCGACCGGGGACATCCCCCATGGCTCATGTAGAGTCAAAATATGACCTTCATCTGGTCTAGAAAAATTTGAAGACTCCTCTAGTCCTTGACCAGTAGTATGGAGATTGTCCTGACCTTCATCTGGTTTAGTCGACTGGGGACATCCCCCATGGCTCATATAGAGTCAAAATATGACCTTCATTTGGTCTAGAAAAATTTGAAGACTCCCATGGTCCTTGACCAGTAGTATGGAGATTGTCCTGACCTTCATATGGTTCAGTCGACTGAGGACATCCCCTATGGCTCATGTAGAGTCAAAATATGACATTCATCTGGTCTAGAAAAATTTGAAGACTCCCATGGTCCTTGACCAGTAGTATGGAGATTGTCCTGACCTTCATCTGGTTCAGTCGACTGAGAACATTCCCCTTGGCTCAAGTAGAGTCAATATATGACCTTCATCTGGTCTAGAAAAATTTGAAGACTCTGATCCTTGATTAGTAGTATGGAGATTTTACTGACCTTCATCCGGTTCAGTGGACCGGGGACATTCCCCATAGACTCATGTCGAGTCAAATTGAAGACCTGGACTATCCTACAGTCCATACGACAATGTCATGTGAAATAAACCTTCATCTGGTTCAGTTGACCGGGGACATCCCCCATAGACTCATATCGAGTCAAATAAAGACATAGACTTCCCTAAGTACATACAACACTGTAGTATGAATAAATTTACTCATAAACCTTCATATGGTTCAATCAAGTGGGAACATCCCGCATGGCTCTTAAAGAAACAAGTTCAAGACCCAAAATTTTACCTACAGATATTTTCATATATTTCGCTTCATACGACATGCTTGACAAATACTCTCCAAGTCAAGAACTTCTTGACTTAGAGAGTATGGGACAAACTGTACGTGCCAAATTTGGGCCAAGGGCAAACCGTCTTTCACTTCGAACCCAATACCAGGTGAGGCCAGAGCAATAACCCAGCCCATTAAACGTTAAATCATTTACAAAAACAAATCCAATAGCTTAAGGACAAACCCCCTTAATTATTCACTGATCGTTTCTCTCTTTTCCAAACAATGAATATATTTCCACATGCACATTATCCTCCCCGCCGAAAGCAGAAACGTCAAACATGTGCGAGGCCCCATTGCCAGAAATCACAGCACGTTGTGGGTCCCATATGCAGCTCATCTGATAGCTACAATGATGATTCCTTCAATCTATAAAAAGAGACGTAACTCAGCAGACAGAAATGGGAGGTCAGAGCTCTCAAACTTGAGCTCCTAAAGCTTCATACTTCCTAAACACTTTCCTCCGCCCTCACAGCCACCCAAAGAAGGTTAAGGTAATAGCAAACCTTGCTTTCACATTTTACTTGTTCACTGCTCATCTCATACTACTGACTTGAGCGTCGGAGTGCCCACGGCACCCACCACACCGGTGGGCAGTCTGCTCTCGCTCACTCTACCTTTGTCTTGCAAGATCGCTAATGCCCCCAACCTACAAATTCTGATTGTGGACCTCAGCCGAAATCCAACATCCACAGTTATTACTTTTCCAGTTTTCAGTTATTGCTTTTAAATTTTAATTTCCTATATGACAAGTTATGTCCTAATGGCTAATGACTAATGTGTTTGTGTTTTGATGTTTTCTATTTTGAATTTTGATTGTTTTGCCTTTATCAAATTCAGTTTCTTTATCAAATCAAATTTATCCGGATCATTATCAAATTCAGATCGGTAATCAAATTCGGATCGGTAATCAAATTCGGATATATGATCAAATTCGAACAATTTACCGAATTTGGATCAGTGTTCGAATCAAACAGATCCGATCCGATTATCAATCGAATCGGATTGGTTTGATCCGATTCGATTTTTTTCGGATCGGATCAAACCGAGTTTGATATTTGATTCGAATCAATTCGAATCAAATATCTCCACGCTTATCGGATCGGATCGGATTCGAATCCGGTCCGATCCGATCCGGATCCGATAATGCACTGAGCTACTATTAGGTACTAATAAATCGTAATATTGATTGTTTATCAATTCCAGCGCAAACCTTAAAATTGGGCCAAGAGCCCGGTGGCCTTTCTAATAGTTAGTATGAAAAAATTGATGCGAAATGTCAGTTATGGTACTTGTGGATGAATTATCAACCATAACAGTAATCCACAGTTCCACACGAATAGGTGAGCGCATGTGACCTTAACAGTAATTATCCTCATTTCTGTGTGTAGATATTCTTTAACGATTGGTCAAGGTCAACGGTATTTGTCAAATGACAACATTGCACACCATTCTACTGTAATTGATCCCTCCACATTCACCCTCCTCGACTGTATTCTAAAACCCAGATCACAGATTAATTAGTCTTTTCGCTCCCTCACTGTCATCATTACAATCACAGCGGTGCCAATCGATCAAGGACAATGAGGACGCACGCAGGCATACAAAATCATCCCCAATTCCTAGACGTGCTCTCTATTATATACACACTTCAAAAAATTTGTTCATTTCACAATCGCGAGGCTTTTCGCTCCCTATATTCAAGTAATAATATCACTGTATCACTCTACTCTAGTTTTGCTTTTGCAAACTTTACTAACACGCACAACGCATTGCTTTGTTTTTTTTGGCAGCGCCATCTAAACATGGCCTGGATTTTTCTTTTCTGGTTTCTCATGTTCGCGATGAACTTAGCTCTCATTGTTTCTAGCTTTTATCAGGTATAATTAATTAATTTAATTATATTTATCTCATTGATTTCCATTTATATCTTACTTCTTTTATATAAATATATAAAATAACCACAAAAAAAAAATCTGGAAATGTTTGGAATCCGAGAAACCCGAGGAAAATAGAGTTTAGAAGTTCCGATACTCTGATGCGTGTGTATTTGTATAATTATATCTGGTTTAGTTTGCTTAGTAATAATGATCTGTATAATTTTATCCGGTTTGGAGTATCTAAACCCTAAGGTTTTGTTTGGTTGCCGAGAAAATTATATAAATGAAAGAAAACTGAAACAACAGAGGTGAAAAGATATTTGAAGTTACAACACTGTACTTCTTTTAGTTTTCTTACCAATGAGCACTGGAAATAATATTATTACTTGTTTGTTTGTACTTTTCTGGTAATGTAAAGCTTAGTGTTACTGTTTGGTTGCTGAGAAAAGTCAAAATCAAAATGAAGGAAAACAGAGATTTCAAGTTTGAATGCTTTGTTTCTTAAATTTTGTTTAGATAAGCTTTTGGACATGTATATTATATCTTTATTGCTGCTCCTTTGGATAATCAAAATCCTAATTGCTCATTGCATGTTTGGCTGCTGAGAAAATGGAAGAAAATGAAGGAGAGTATAAATTTTTAAGTTTGGAGTTTCTACCTTCCTCTGTGTGTGTATCTTTGTTTTCTTATCTGTAATCCTGTTATTGTATGGTTTTTTTCTTACTTCTTTAAAGTAGATATATAGATAGGGACTCAAATTATTACTTACTATTTTTAATACATTTTAAATCTGCTATAGCTGTTTGGTTGCTTAGAAAACTGAGGAAAAGTAATCGCAAGTAGAGATTTGAAATCTAATAATATCATAGTTTTGTGTTTTTTTTCCTTTGAGGTTAACTCAATGATTGTGCAAAAGGTTTGATTTTATCTTCATTCATCTGTGTACCTCCATATCTATGTCAAGATTTACAGTCGATGTTAAATATAGTAGATGTTTTTATTGCAACTCAATTAAAGTTGTATCCAATCCCTTAATTTGTTGCTTGAGTATAAGTATTTCAATCAACAGATATTTCACTCTATTGCTTCAATAACCTGATTTAGTTTTTACTTAGAAAAATGAACTATAAAATTTGTGGGAACCAGCAAAACAGTTGTTATAGGAAAATAGTTGTAACATCCCTCTCCTGGAGATGCCACCGGCAGGGGATAGAATAATCCATCCCCCTGAGCCACTGACTTACTGACTGAAATCCTTACTACAACTCTGACTCAAATGTGATTCATACATGGGACCATTGCCCCAACAACAGAGAAATTTAATGCTGATAACTGTATATATATAAATATATTTTTTCTACAATTCTTAATAATGAACATCTTAGCTTATTACACAGACACTCACAACTATACATGTATCCAATACAAGACTTTACTTGACTACGACTGTACTGTGACTCGATTTGGTGGACTCAAACCCTTTAGTGTCTGCTATCAATATCCATCCTCTCGAGCTTGTCCTCCGGGTTTACCTGCAAAACAAATACACTGGGAGTGGAGGGGGTTAGATTGTTTGAACGATCTAGTAAGTGGACAGTTTAAAATAGGAACTAAAATGCTTTGTGAAAATCCAAGGTTCTAAAACCAAATTCATCACAAACCATTTCTTCTGAAATCTCTCTCATATCTGAAAGCAATACTCTTTTTATGAAACTTTTCTGAAAACTCTTTTAAGTCTGAAACAGTGTTTAAAAATACGGCTGAGGCGGCAGCGATGGCGCGCTGAGGCGGCCGCTTTTTGCGGTTTCTGAGAGGCGGTCGCCTCTCAGCTGTGAGGCGGCCGCCTCATGCCGCATCACCACAAATCGGCGTGAGGCGGCCTGAGGCGGCCGCCTCACTCTAAAGCTTTTTTTTATTTTAAATTTTTTATCTTAAACGACGACGTTTTGGAATACCAAAACGTCGTCGTTTCATTCGTATAAAGAAAAAAAATTAACTGGAATAAAAAATTACCAAAACCTCATGCCAATCACTCTGCTTTCTCGGCTTCAAATCTATATTTAGGGCTTTCTCGGCATCAATTTGGAATTTGCTTTCTCGGCGACCTCTGGTTTCTTGGCGACCTCTGCTTGCTCGGCGACCTCTGCTTTTTCGGCGACGTTCAGCTTGCTCGGCATCGTCTGCTTTCTCGGCGACGTTCAGCTTCTCGGCGGCGTTCTGGTTTGTCGGCGGCGTTCTGGTTTCTCGTCTTGAAGGTAATGATTTCACTGTTACTGTTACTGGTTTCTCAGATATATGAGGAATGTAGTCCGTTAATTTATGTTAGGATTTATGTCACATATATATTTATATGTAAGCCCATTAGCACCTTGATCATTAATCCAATCTCTGCCATCTGATGATGACAGAGATTTTGACCCAAGCTTCATGCCGCTAGACACTAATGATAGCTTATTTAGGGATTAGTTATCAATAATTTTTTGAACATACTATGAATTATGAAGAAGTTAATGTATTTTGGATTAATTATCAATAGTTTTTTTAACATACTATGAATTATGAAGAAATGAATGTATTTTGGATTATTTTTCCGATTTACGATCGAGGCGCCCGCCTCACCGCCTCGAGGAGGTCCGCCTCACGCCTCAATGGTCGGCCGCCTCGAGGCGCCGCACCGTATTTTTAAACATTGGTCTGAAAACTCTTAACTTTTCCGGAAAATTGAGTTCTTTCTAAAACTCTTTCATAAAACTGTTTCTATGGAAAAAAATTTCATAAAACCACTGTATTTGAAAATCTCATCTGAAATATCTGATGATCTGTAGAAAACCTGACGCATGGGAGCATTACGTATCGCTGTCCCCCCATACGCCTATTAGTGGTCTTGGGGCGTTACGTATCGCCATTCCCCAAGCCCCTGAACTAGAGCCAGGTGTGCAAATCTATGACATTGGGGCATTACATATCGTCGTCCCCCAATGCATGCCACTATCATGTCCCTGGGTCTAGGGGCGTTACGTATTGCCATCTCCCTAGCCTGAAATCTGGTGATCTTGGGGTGTTGCGTATCGATGTTCCCCAAGCCACAAATCTAGAACCGAGGGTGTGGATCTATGCTACCCTCCAGACTCTGAATCTAGGATCTAGGGCAGTGTTTAAAAAAACGTATTGAGGCGCCAAATCGCCGCCTCTCAGCTTCGGCGCGACGAGGCGGTCGCCTAATTCGCCGTGTACTGTTTTTGCCGCCTTTCACCGATGAGGCGGCTGCCTCAGCCCTCCTCACATTAGCCGTTTTTTTAATTTTTTTGTTATCCAATTAAAACGATGACGTTTTGGTGTGCCAAAACGTCGTCGTTTTGGCGTCTTTATTTAAAAAAAAAAAAGGAATCAGCGTGTAGATGGACGTTTTGGCGTCTTTGATTTAGGGTTTCTCAACTTCGTCTCTTACCTTCCTCATCTCTCAGCATCAGCGTCTCTTCTTCGTCTCTGCTTTGCGTCTCTTGCTTCGTCTGTTTGCGTCTGCTTTGCATCTTCTTCGTCTCTTACCTTCCTCATCTCTCGGTTCCTACCTGTCGACTCTGTCTCTGCTTTGCGTCAACATCATCTCTGATCTTCAAGAATACCAGTTCCATTCGAAGGTTAATACCTCATTTGTATTTGATTCAAATGTTGT
Organism: Zanthoxylum bungeanum; assembly: GCA_019454045.1. NCBI lineage: Eukaryota > Viridiplantae > Streptophyta > Magnoliopsida > Sapindales > Rutaceae > Zanthoxylum > Zanthoxylum bungeanum. Next base: position 101,834 of record SKCR01033318.1, on the reverse strand, counting down.
TTGGCTTAACTTTATCATTAGTTTGTTAAAAAAATGCATTTTTTCAGAAAATGAATTATGTCTTCGTGTGTATTTTAAGACAAATAAAAATTAAATTAAATTAAAAATGCTAGAATGAATTATGTCTTCGTGTGGTTTTTAACTAAATGAATTATATATTTTCACTTTGATGTCTAAAGTTGCGGCTCTGTTTTTGCTTGGCTATAATTACAGTTGATAAATAATTTAGGGATTAATTATCAATAATTTTTTAAACATACTATGAATTATGAAGAAATTAATGCATTTTGGATTAGTTATCAATAGTTTTTTGAACATACTATGAATTATGAAGAAATTAATGTATTTTGGATTATTTTTCCAATTTTCGGATCGAGGCGCCTGCCTCGCCGCCTCGAGGAGTTCCGCCTCGCGCCTTAATGGCGGCCGCCTCTAGGCGCCGCCACGTATTTTTAAACATTGATTTAGGGGCATTTGTCATCCCTAGTCCTGAACTGCGTGTGCACACGATATCTGTATCCGTCAATTCCATATCTGAGTCAAGTTACATACTGAGGTGAGTTTTTCCTCCATGCCTCCAAACATCATAAAAATCATGCTATTTACTTCAAACTTTTCAAAACCTTTTTCATTTTTAAGATAACTATAAATCATCTTGGCTAACGCCCTAAAACATTTAAAAGTAAGTCTCGCGTCAAACAAATAAGTAAATAACAACTTGAAAAGAAAAGAGTCCACTCACTGATTTGGAGTCCAGCTAGTATTACTTCACTTCACCGAAGGAATTTGTGGTTCCTGTGATGATTTCTAATTGGTAACTTAATTAGAATACAAGTCGTGGAATACGCTTCGAAACTATTATCGTTATATGATGTTCTAAGATTGTGACATGATATATTGCGTGTTTATGAGCTAATACGAGATCCTGAAGATGGCCTCTAACATCCAAAGTTGGAATTGAAATGGCTAAAACCGATTCTGAAAAATTGGTCACGCATCGCGATGCCAGAGGTTGCGCGTCGCGAATCCCACTAGTTCAGACTTAGGCAGAAGCATTTCCTTGCTACGCGTCGCGACGCTGGGTGTTGAGCGTCGCGACGCTCACATAATCAAACCCGAGGCAGAGAGCAACCTAATGGTCCGCGTCGCGACGCCAAGTGTTGAGCTTCGCGACGCCCATACATCTAGAACCGAGGCAGAGTTTTCCCTTGATACGCGTCGCAACACAAGCTTATTAGTGTCGCGACGCTCTCCCAAATTTTAGGGCTGAACAACAACTTCTAATAACGAAGCTCAAGTAATCCCCAACATTATCATCCAAACTCTAACTCAATTTAACATAACTCTTTTCATATCCTCAATTCAAACTCAAACCATTTGTTTTAATATCAACCAATCACAAAAGCAATCCCCTAACATATTCATACACATATAGACTTCATTCCATATTTAAACTACCATGATACTTCTCAAGATGCATGATAACAACTTAACCAAAGTCAATTAAGCTAATCCAAACTCTAGGGTTTACTAAGTGCGAATTGGGGGTTTTAATTCCTTTTCTCAAAACTGAAAATTGAGAAGATAGAAAGAGAAAAGAAGCTTACCAAGCTTGGAATGAAGTGAAGATGAGAAGAAAAATTGGCATGAGAAAGCTCCCTTACAAGCCCTTCACGTTTTTGACAAAAAAGAGAGTGAATAGTGCCTTATTTATAGGCAAAATGTTGATTTTTTGTAATGAATTGGTTGGCTAGGATTGTGCCACATCATCCAATCTAGGCCATTCTCGAAATTACTGTAGCAGCCGTGGAAATCTCGATTTTTGACTTGTTTTTTATTCGAATTTGGTAAAATGTTCAACGCGGAAGTTGTAGGTCTCGGTCTTAGCTTTCCGACGATATGAAATTCATAAAAATCGGAGTTCGTATGAAAAGTTACGGCCTAAACACTAAGGGATGTCCAGAGTGGAACATCGTACATTTTCGTATCAGAATTGCGAAGAATTTACTGATTATCCCCAAAGTCATTTCGTGAGTGTATAAGTGTTCGAACATAATTTATATCATATATCATGCGTCCCATAACGTATTAATCATCAGGATTACCGGGGTGTTACAATAGTCTTGTTAGAATGTTATTATGTCATTATCTTTTGTGCGAATGTATAATGCTTAATTGTCAGTACCCATATTAAGGGAGTAGGCTTTCCTGCTGATCAACACATGACCTTTTTGTCTTCAATTGATTCTACTCTCCAAAACCTAAATGGCTAGTTTTGGCCATTATATACTAGCGCTGCACCCACAAATTCACACAAACATACACAGTTACACCTTCACATAGATGACGGAGAGAGGAAGAGGGGCATGTTGTTTGGCATATGTGATTATGCCAAGCTCTGAGCTTTAGTTCTCTAGTCAGATGTATCTAAAATTTATGTATATTTTGCAGCTTTTATGCCTGGTGGACTTGGAGTCTGATGATTTGAATCCTTTTGAAGCGTCATCTCGCATCAATTTTTGGATTGAGCCTGAGTTTCTTCTGCAAGGATTGTTCTGCATTCTTCTTCTTGTGACAGGCCACTGGATCATGTTTCTTCTTGCTGTTCCCCTTGTTTGCTACCATGTCAGCCTGTAAGTGTTTTCTCTGGTTGAATTAAATTTCCTGCATTGTTAGAAATAGTTCAAAATAGTAAGGTATACTGTATACCTTTTGTTATCGAACTGTCTGAGAAAAGCTTGCTCTACTTTGATATTGCTGAAGTGGCCAGGCTCCATTTAAGGAGCATGATTGACCAGATTTTAGAGCTATTAGTATGATGCGTTTGATTTAACTAGATCATTATGAGCATTTCTAAGACTGTTGAAGAGTATATTTCTTTATGTTATTTAAATTGAAATTGATTGGAATAATCTTTTCTTTATTGCTGTATCATTGTTGAATTTCAGAAGTTTAACTGGAATGAGTGTATTGTCAGGATATTAAGGACTTAAGCTATGTTCTCTATCCTGTTACGTGTCTTAGTTGATTTTTAATGCAGATGGTATGTCTCTGTTAGTGACATTCAGAACAATGAAACTTCTGACGTATGAATGAAATCCCCCCTCTTTTTTCCTCATATCTGTTCAGTCTGGATGTTAGGTATTGAACAAAGTGATGTTCCTGAAACAACATGATATATATGTGAAAACACCATTTCTCTTTCTTTTCAATGGTTATTACTATGGACATGTCCAAATGGCTCTTATTATGTAAATTTTCTGTTCAACTACTTTTGTTCTTTTGTTGCATCATATTACATGTTATTTAAGACAATGGCCTTGAACTCTAGATATTGAAGTGGTAATGTAGGAAATACTTGCCCAAGTATCAATGTTCTTTCATATTCATACTAATTGAATGTTTCAGGTATATGAAACGGAAGCATCTTCTTGATGTAACTGAAGTTTTCAGAAATCTCAAGGCTGAGAAGAAGTTTCGACTTGTCAAGCTTGGTGTTTACGTGATTTTCTTTGTTATGGTCGTATTCAAGTAAGTTTCTCACTTAGTATATAATTATCATTGTGGCTTATATTGTTGTTGACTAACCTTATTTTTTTATTATTCTAATTAAGCTTGTGCCTATTATTTGGGTGTAGAATTATTGCTGTTGGCAAATTTTGGGCCTACCATTCAGATTTTGGAGATTTAGACATACGCTTCTCTGTTTTAGAACACTAGGGAATAGCATTACAAGTTTTTTTTTATATATATAACTGGTTGCGCTTTGAAGTAGGGTAGCATTTGATCTACAAGACATTGTACATTCCTGTTATTTTGATATGCATGCGTTACTTTCTTATTTATTTTATCCTTATTATGATGCTGTTGCCTCTTTCTTAAACTTATTTTACCTGGTTGTGGACAATACAAAATTTGATGATAGCGTTCTTCATAAGGAATACGTTTTAATTACATTATTTTGAATTTAGTATTTAGATTTCTTAGATTTAAGCATTTGATCTTTGATTTGTATTCCCTGGGTGCTGGGGTTAATACTAATACGACTGTGGAATACTGGTTAAGAAGCTTTGGAAGAATAATTCAGTCTTCAGACCTTTTTGTATTATCCCTTAATAGATTAGGGATATGCTGATCTTTTGTGTGCTCACAAAGAAGACACACAAACAATTAACTTAGATTTCAGAAAGGTCGTATAAAGTGGTTCAACTTCATGGTTGCAATAAAATCTTGAGACAGAGATTGCAAGATTAAAAGAAAAGGATCTTAGCAATTTGGTGATGAAATCACAGTGATTTACTAACAGCCTGAAGATTTTATTTTTTCTAGATATAAATCATTTAGTTTAGGGAGGTAGTCTCTTTTGATCCGTTTCCTTATTTATTCTTTTTTGGCGGGGCTGGACATGGATCAATCATCAATTCCTGTTCCGAAATATACAATGATTTGTCTTAAAAGTCCTTTTTACTAGAGAATTTCTTTCTTCCCTCTCTTATTAGGTATTAATTCCTCTCTCAAGGAGGACTGGAGGACTCTCATAACTGTTTGTCTCTCCTATCCTATGCTGATGATAATTTGTAATGTGTTATCAGGCTTACACTGGCAGGTTTTGAAGCTTTAGCTGGCAAGGATGAAGACCCTCTTTCATTCTAATTCCCACTGCTTGAATAGAATTGTATCATGGCTTCTAAGCCAAATCTTCTATACTTGTAATCCATGTAAACAACAAACCTTCTCTCCCACAAATAGATTTGTTAGTACTCTGGAAGTTAAAATGAGATTCACTACACTTTTTGTCCGATTGGGTGTCCTTTGTTAGTCTTGATACCCAAAATGTAGTGAAATGTTTGTAGACTGATTCTCTATTTTTTCCGAATGCTGAGGACGTTCATTTGTCTTGGAATGAAATGGCACGTTTCATTTTCCATTTAAATGGACTTTACTTTATGTTTTTCTTTCCACTTATTATTAAATAGCTTTTTTGTCGTTCACCTCTTACCTTTTTGTTGATTCAAATCCTATTTTTAAAAAATAAAATAAAAAATAAAAAAATATTTATGTTTACTGTAGAAGCATATCCCGACAGTGAATGCTGCATAAATAATCTTATTGAATTTTATATCCTCTGCATAAGAGGAAGAGAGAAGGGATACTACTTTTTATTTTGTTTTCAGGGGGGAGAGGTGTTTCTTACGTGTAAGATTTTTGAATGTATCAAATTAGTTATTACGTATGCTTCGTTACTTTATCTTATATTGTATAAGTCCTTTTTTTGCTGCTTAATGTCTGTCTATTAGTTATTGTTAAACTCGAAATTTAAGTTTTTGAGAATAGATGTTATAAAATATTTTTTAAAGAGTAAATTGTGTAGAATTTTTTTTTTTTTTTTTTATTTCATAAAATTATTTCATTTTTTTTATACCATAACTTTCAAAAACTTATCTATTAAAATAATTTAATAATTTTTAATCAAAATTTTATTCACAATTAAAAACTCTATTCCAAACAATTCTACTTATATAAAAGCTCTAATTAAGGCGTTTGAATGAGTAGCCTATATAACAAACTTAGCTTAGTGTCGTTCTCTTTGCAACTCTTATAGAAGTTTGAGACTCATGATGCCACTAGCCCACTCCGTGGCATGAGAAGGTGCCCATAAGGAAATGTTTTGGGCTTTGATTTTGTTTCAATTTTCTCAAAATTTGGTCAAGCCCAAGATTTATGAGCAAGGCATTGATCTCATAATGCTTTTGAAGATTCTAAAGAAGATGTCAGACTTGCCATGTGAAATTTAAATTAATAAAAATACGACTTCTTTACATGTTTAATAACGGATGTCGATCGATTACTTGATTAAATCAATTTCTTGTTTGATATGATTAGTCGATAATAAATAGATCATAAACGAATAAATATCGAATAATACACGGATATGACAATATTAAACATGTCATTTCTTATCGTGTAATTATATCGGCCCATATTCCCACCCCTACTCTCATTCCATCTGGTAAATTACCAAAACTTCTTTTACATCGAGGGGGGAAAACTTCATTTACATCGGGCCCGAAAATGACTAAGGCCTGAAATTTTTGGGCCCACTTTATCCTCTGTCCTATATCCGACAGCTAGCCAGACCCGACATACTGTAGGCAGCTTGACAGCAGCTTACCTTTTCTCTGTAGAACCAAAAGCTACTACTAATAATTGATACTTGGGCCCATCTCAAGATACCATCAAGGCCAATGCAAGTGGGATCCATTTCTCTGATCGTAGATTTCTAACCACTTGATTTGCTGACCCCACAAAACCCAATTGTTGTCTGGACCTGTCGGGTTGTTTTCGGGTCCTGGACTAGACTGTAAGTTGTCTTCATGCCATCTCCCGTGTGGGCCTAGCATCATCAAAGGCTTTTGCACATGCTGGATGGGTCAATATCAAGTGGGTCCAACCAAGTTAGGACAATATCTGACCGTTGGATGTACCAGCCAGGCACTTTTCATCTTGATTAAAGGGGCTGTTTGGGGAAAAACGGAAAACAGTGTTTTGGGTGCCCACATTTTCTGCTGTCTTATGCTGTTTGGGAAACTTGATGATGTTAAGAGTCCTGACCATGAAAGTTTGCTTCCAATCACATGCAACTCCCCATGTTAAAGTATGGGCTTCTGCAGTTCTCTGCTTCTGTGTTCTTTGTTTGTCATGTTTTCAAACTCAATCTGCTTTTGAATTGTGTTTGTTTGGGCACATTGTGTATCAACGTTAGGGATGGCAACACGAATATATGAATTGAATTCCTGTGAAATCCTAAACGAATTGAATTAAAATGTATCAAATTCGTATTCAATTTGCTTAGTAAATTAAACAAATCCTGATATTAGAATTTGTATTCGATTAATAAATGAATATTAAATGAAAATTCATTTAATCCTGACATAATTCAACGACATAATTATTTTTTATTTTTTTAAAATCGTTGGAAATCTCACCGCCAAACAACTTATTTCGGGCTTAAACGGAGCAGGTAAAACTCCTGGTTGTCACAGACTCTTACAAGAAATACACTCTTTGGATTCGAACCTAGGACCTCAAGGTGAAATCTTGGGCCATACACCACCAAGTCATGCCCCTTGGGGACTCAACGACATAATTTATTATCACTTATTTACATTACTCCCTCATAAACATATATGTATGAAATACGCAATTAATAGATTTACTAAAAAAAATGACCGACAAATTTGGTAGGTTTTGTTGGTTCCAAGTGTGTTGGCAACTTCCGTAACAAAACAAGTTTAATTGAATTTTAATGAGTCTTGAAGATATCGGAGCAATTAGACGAGTATTTGAAAGACTTTGTATGAAGATATCATAATTTCGTCTCTGTTGCATTCGTTATTGTGTTCAAACAAGGTTTGTTAGCGTCACGTTGGGCTAACGTTCAAACGAATTTGGGCAGAGGTTTCCCGTGCATGGTGTGTTCTTCATCCCGTGCGAATGAAACCTTACAGAGAGTTTTTGTTCGTCATGTGTTTGTCAGGCCACTCTAACGGATTTACATAACATTGTGCATTCTAACGCGTGCATTGGGCGTTCGAACGAGACTGTGGGATTTTGTTATTTTGGATGCGTTCTCAAGGCATTTCTGGACTAGGAAAACCCTACCTATTTAAACACAACCTTAGCCATTTTACCCTTGGTTGGTTGATCTGTTGGAAACACAATTCTCATAGCTTACACAATTTTGTTTCCCGGCATCACCTTGAAGACTTCTTGATTCCCCCGTCTTTTATGTTTGATGATCTTATTCTTTGTTAATCATCAACATAAAGCACAACCCTTACCCAATACCCTAATCCTTCAGAGTTCTGATGAGGTGATTGGTGGTTGGAGTTCCGGCGTTGCGAGTTCGCAGATTGTATTCACTCAGAGACTTCAGAGGTTCTGAAGAAGGCTTCTTAGTACGAGCTCGGACAGTTCTTCGGGTTATTACAGTCTAGTGGTATTTGAGTCGGTAAAATTATTGTCATAGGTCTTACACCATCGCTATAAGTTCTCTCTATTATGGTGGATTCGGGTGGTAGCCTATAACCTTAGTGGTTTTTTACTCTCAATAGTTTTCCACTCCATCAATAAAATCTCGGTGTTGATTGCTTATTTTTTATCGCTATTTAATTATTGTTTTGATGGAGATTGTGAAAATTATTTAAACTTAAGTGTGTTTGATAAAATCATCCCATAGTAACTCTACCTTTGACGTGTCTTAGATATAGTAGATTTGAATAATTCTGCATAGCGATAGAACCATAAAACGAGTGAATTTTCAATTGGTATCACAGTCAAATTTTGATCATTGACTCGTTAACTATGGAAAGAAGTCAACTTTTAAACTGTCTCTCATTCTTTGATGGGACTGAATACCCATAGGATGGTTCGCATGAGAGATTTCCTCAAATTCCTATATGAAAAGGTACATGTCAGTAGAGTATGGGTGGAAACCTCTCATGTTCATGATTAATAGGGTATTTTTCCCTAAAGATAAACTCATTTGTACCAAATAGGAGTTTGAATAGAGCAATATGAATAGTAAAGACATTAAATGCTAATCATGCTGCTATTTGTTTTGTTGAGTTTAGGAGAGTCGTTTTGTGTGAAACTGTCAATGATGCATGAGACATCCTTTAGACTGTCTAAGAGGGCACATTGTCTGCTAGAAATAATAGACTTAAAGAGTTTTCTATTAGGTTTAAAGTTGCTAGGATGAAAGATGATGAAACTGTTGGGCGATGGGCGCAGCGGAAGCGCGAGTTCGGGCGAAATCGTATTTTAAAACTTTTTCAAAATACCGAATAAATGATTCAAGATCTAATATGAATAATTTATTCATATTTTACCTAAACCTATTTATTCAATATCAAATATTAACATAAAAAATGTTGAAACTTCACGAAACTTTTACGAAAATATTTTTTCCGTAAAATGGCCTAAAATACATTTTTGACCGAACCGACCACCCGACACTTATGAAAACTGCCCATGTTAGCTCCAATAGTATCGGGATAGTTCATGGGCTGCCCAAACAGTGACGGATTTACTGTTTGGGCAGCTGTTACCCAGTTGGCTCAAAATCCACTCGGTAACGCCGTTTTTGGCCGTTTTTGCTTATTTCACGTCGGAAACACTTTCCGGTAATTGTGCCAACTCCCAAAATGCATCCATAACATAATTTAACATCAATACATCAATATATACACTGAAAATTCTAGAGCTGATCCAGAAGGTAAATTGACCAAATTTTCATGCTTTAATCCAATTTTCACCAAGATTACTCAAATTAATCAAACACCAATCCAAAGTCACAAAAAATGAAGAACACTAGAACAATTCTAGGCATAATAAGAGTGTCTATCACACTCTAAAATGGCAATAAAGTTGTCCTACAATAATTTATTAAATTGGTCTAAAATTATATTAATTCCATCTAATCTACACTTCACACATGCATAATCTTCCAATTCCAACCACCAACACAAAAGCCCCAAATTGTAAAAGAAAAAAGGAACCCTAGAATCATACTAGTTCATCAAGAAAATAAGAAACATGCTTTCAAGCTCAAAGGAATATTGAATTACCTTTAACTCCCAAAATCCTCCAAACTTTTTCTTGATTTTTCTTGATTTTTCTTTCATGCTTTTATTAAACAAATTTGTAGCTTTTTATTCTTGTTGTTTCGGCCATTGGAGAAGACAACAAGAGAGAGAAAATAAATTTCCATTTTAAAGAAGTAGTTGTTGGAATCTATGCCCTGGAGCTACATGTGATGTAAACGGTTTTATGTGTTTTTGAAATAAAACGATGCATTATTCATTTATCAAATTGTTTGTTTAATTTTCTCATATTATATATCATCTTAAATACCCTAGATTACTTATGTACCTTCAGACTTAGTGTATGAGTGTCATACACAAGAGGATTTAAGTCTGAAGTTAGTAATCTTAAATAGTCCATAGAGAGCAAACAAAGCGAGTACTTTGTTTGTGGTTTATCTATAGCTGCGGTCCATTCTATATTTGTATGGCTATCTTGATCCGGATCGTCTATGTAGAGACATGAGAATGGAGACACCTTCTATGATGCGATCATATAGGACTGGACCCGGATGGAAATGACATTCTTATAATATCCGTTAAGCTAAGAAAGTCATTTCAATATACTAGATGGTCATATGTGGATTGATCTTAATCCTGAGTGTATTACGAACTCCTGTATGGCAGACTGGGTCCTTTGATTTACAAAGGTGAGGTTGGTGTAGCAATCCCGACCAATAGCTACGTACTTTGGGGGCATATTTTATTTTGTAGCTGGGAACATTTTACATAAACATGGAGTTCACTCATTCTTGCGAGAAGTAGATGAGTATCTTTCTTAAGGGTTGATTTGGCACTTGAACGATTTGAGCGCTCAAGTCTCTCTATTACGAATAGAAAGATTAAAATTCATAATAGTTATGAATAAATCGTTCATTAGAGAATCAATGGTACTTAAGGTAAAAATAATTAGAGGGGTATAACGGACATTATGACCCGGCTCTAATTACGAGATACTCGTGAAGGTCAATTCATATGTAATGACTATATCGGTGGATACCGACTTGGTTCGACTTAATATATCATCTGCGGCAAAGAGAGTGCAACTTCGGATTTTTAGTGGAATAACCCGGAGTTAATAATTCGGAATATTTAATTAAGAGCTTAATTAATATTTCGAGATTATTGGAGCTCGGAACTGTAGGTCCATTTGGTCCCCGTGCTAGCTCGATTCACTATAGCAGATTTAATATAATTGGATAGTCCAATTATATACTCACAAAGATATGCATATTATTAATATGATTAATAATATTAATTGTCACACTTGAAACTTTATATTAAAGTTAATATATAGTTTTATTAATATATGATATTTAAACACAAGTTATTTAATTATATTAGATATAATTAAATAGAAGGTTAAGTAAGTAATTTCCAATTTTGGGTTTTGGAAACCATTGGACTTAATTTGGAAGTTACACATGTTTAAATAAGATTTAACCTTTTTATTTTGAAACATATATTCCATTATGGTAATTGATATATTGATGTTACAAATATTTATTGTTTTTCTCATGGTGGCCGATTTTCACAAGCATAAAGGGAATGGATTTGTTTTGATTTGGAAACAAAATAATCCATGACATTAATTTGGAGATTATGATTTTCAAATGGTTAATTGCTTATTTAATTTTGTAACATCTTTTTCAATAATGGTATTGAATATTGATGTTTAAAAAATTAATCATTTTTCCTTGCTTGGCCGATTCTTTGATGATATGAATAGGGAGTGATTTGTTTGTTTTGGAAATAAAAAACCCTAGGTATAAAAAGAAGATTTTTATTTTCTTTTTGATAACTCTCATTCTTGGAACCCTAACCCTCCTTCTTCTTCTTCACCATTCTCTCAAAAGTTGAGAGATTTCATTGAAGAACAAAAATAAGAAAAATATACTAAGTGTGTGATTGAATCTCTAAATCGTTTAGGGATTTGTTTTGTGAATGTAGCCCACACTACTTTCCATTGGTTACGAGTCATAGCAAGGAAGACTTTGTGGTGATGACCAAATCTTCTTCTTCCTCTATTCTTATAGATCACGGCAGTGAGGTTTGGTATTACCTCATTGCCGCACCTTGCTTGGTTGATTCGGGGCTCGGTTTATTTTATTTTTATTCGGGTTTTTGGGAAACACCTTGGGGATATTTTGGGGCTGAGTTGAGACTGTTTTTGAATGAAAAAATCAGATCTAAATCACCCTTGCAGTTCACGCAAATTAGGGGCTGATTTGTGTGCAGTTCCGTTGTGTAACGGGTCCAAACAGTCCGGTTTTTCACTGCAGCAAAACCTTGTCCAGAACAAAAGTAAAATTTCAGTATACCCACTGGTTACATTCGGCCAAAGGAAGGGGAAAGCATAAAAAAATTTCAAGTCCGATCCGTGTGCCTAATCGCTTCCGCTGCGCGAGGAAAGCATTTTCTACAGTAGTGGCCGAAAAAAATGGTCAAAGAGTGCAATTTTATCTTTCCAAATTTAATCAAATTAAATAACATTTCACTTTATTTTAGCCAATCAAATTAGGACATAATAAAGTGTAATCAAACTCATGCCAAGTGGTCCAATTAAAACTCACCATGTATCATTCAATTATGACAAATGGATAAGCTTAATTTTAATTATTTAATTATTTAACTATTAAATAATTAAACAATTAATTAATACACATATATGTATTTTTATTTACATTAAATAAAAAATACATATATTTATGGCATGTGTCAAAATCCCATTTGACGAATAATTAAAGTGTATCTAATCATATTATGTATCAAATACAAATACATAATAATTATTAGCGGATAAAATTTCCTAATGCATGTATTTATCGTTTTAATATAATCGATTAAACGATCCAGATTAACTCATTTAATTCACTGAAGTATTATGAATAATCCGTATGATTCATATCGAGTTGCCCAAGTGACGAGTACACTTCATTATGGGACTCTCTAAGTTTAGATCTATCCGTCATGAAATCCAATTTTGTGTCCATAATCCACCCACTCATAGATTATGACGACCACATATAATCTCGCTAAACTATATAAGTTGAGGTCATAGCATACGTATAATCTCTCCGTCACCGGCTATCTGTATTATACCTGAGATATAGATCAGAATGTCAAATTCGTTCGGTATAAAACAATCGACTTTCAATTTACGATCTCTAAATAACACTCAGAACTAGTTTCCGATGTTATACTACGGCCATGGATTTACTAGATCGTAAACACGTGCTGGATGTCTATGTCTTGTATACAGGACTGACGGATCCTATCTTGATACACATAAGATATCATGAGCATCAGTCCATACTCAACGAACAAGTGGAGGTCTGATCATGACTAGATCATTGACGTGACTGCCATCAAAGTGTGAAGGATAGCTCATATATCCACAGTGGTATCTCAAGTCGAAGGACCACTATGCTCACTCAACTCGAGAAGGTTCCTATTGACGTTGGTGTACCATATATTAGGAAACCTTCTGTGAGTCGTTCAGTTTCTTATCAAATAAACACCTACATGTCTATACGAATCCCGAGACTCATGGTTCACTGGGATAAACCATCAGACCAAGTCACGATATAAGACATGTACTGGTCTCAGCGGATTTTACTAACTGACCCGTGTCAGTAAATCTTGACTAGAAACTTTATTTAAGGAATACAACTAATAGTGCGCTTCCCAATGTCAATTATAAACTACGTTGTAACTGCGCACTGTACTATAAATCCCAGAGTCTTTGTCTAATATACACATATCACTGAATCAGATTCAGTTTCGATCTAATCGTAATCAGATATCTAATCACAATTAGATCGAATAAGTGTATAAAAGACAAGGGTGATACCGTTGAATTAGTAATATTATGGAAAATATAATTACTTTTATTTATGAATCGGACAAAAATATGATCCAGATTGACACTCCGAGCACAAAACCCTAACAGAAATGTTTGACAAGTTTTTTAATGAGATTAATGATATTTTTTAATTCTAGTTTTAACCTAGGTTAGACTACTAATGTGAATATGATAGTTCGAAAAATCCTTAGATCCCTACATGAAAAGTTTTTGCCTAAAATCATAGCTATTAAAGAGAGTAAAGATTTAGATCACCTAAAATAAAAATACTTTGTAGGAAACCTTCAGGTATTATAGAAAACCCAAGAACATAGCAATAAAAATTATGAAAGCAATAAAAATCATGAAAGAAGTTATATGGCTCATCCGATGATGATGAGGATGATACAAATGCTGATATGGCTATGTTTTTTAACAAGTTTAAAAAGTTTCTTAAGTCAAAGAAAATTGGTTGTGGCTTTGATAGAAGTAAAGATGAGAAACCTAGAGAGCGTAGTAGTCACAAAAGAGAGTCTAGATAGAAGAATAGTAGGAAACCTCGAGTCGTTCAATGCCATGAATGTGAAGACTTTCGGCACATAAGATCTGTGTATCCCATATATTTGAAATATAAGAGCAAGAAAATTGAGACAACCTTTCATAATGATCCAGAAGGTGGCTAATCTTTTGATGAGTCTCCAAAGGAGAAGTGTAATTACATTGCATTCTCATCCAGTATGGTGAGTGAGAGAGAGGCCAATGTTAGTGACGGGGATACTTGTTCAAAGTTCTCTCATGATGGCTCAAAAATAAAGATGATCTTCAATTAGCGTATACTAAATTGTTTAATGAGAGCTTAGCTATCAAGAAGATGTATGTTGAGGTCAATAAGAGGCTGAAAGAAACAAAACTAGAAAAGAATGAAGTTCATGTCAAGCTTGACAAGAGCCTTGTTGTTTTGATGACCTCAATGAGAGGAATATAAAGCTAGTTAATAGAGTCAATTTATTAAAAAATGAACTTGAAAATAGAACACATATATCTGCATTTTTCAGTGAGACTGAGCAGTTAGACCATATATTAGGGATTGGTATGTCTCATTGTGAGAATATAAGATTAGGCTTCGTTGAGTCGGGTTGTGACAAAGCTTCATCTTCTAAAATTATGTTTGTCACGGCTCAGTCCATGTCTGTTCAGGTTGAACTAACTCCTCCACGTGACTTGGGAAAGAAACCCGTTGATGAGTGTCATGTGATCCCTCATGTTGTTCATTGTTCTGTGACCAGACCACATCTAGAGTTTTTTTCTAGTAGACCTCACTCTCATCCGAGGTTTGTGTCTATCTACCATCACTATTGTAATTAGGACATATTAGGCCTAAGTGTTTCATGTTGTATAAATAAAAGAAAAGGTCTAAGAGTGTTTCACATAAATTTAATTTTTAGAACCTAGCTCGTCAAGTTTCTGCATTAGCTAAATAGACTCGGTTCATTAGTGAGAAACTTGCTCTACTGACAAGGAGTTCTCAAGTGAAAGAGACTCCTAAGAAAATTTGGGTAAGAAATGAAGATATTTTCCCAATAATTTCTGAATGCCTTAATCATAAAAAGCATGATGAGAGTGTACTTCGGCGTGTCTCTACTTAGATGGTACATTCATATTCTTTTGTTGCATGTGTGTGCATTTTTTTAATTTTTTACATGACTGCATGTTTTTATTTTCACTGTATATGGGTGTGTGTGGTTTGTTTTATTTTTTTATATATCCATTGATATATAAGATGAAAACCCGAACATAAATTTCATAGCCTATTCCGAATGGACGGTAAAATGATCTACATTCGAGAAACAACTCCACATACTATTGGATAATGACAAGCCTTGTTGTGTCTTTTATTGTTATTTTTTTAAAGAAAAATATAAAAATATATATATAATGAAAAAGACCAAAAAAAATTTGTAGCTTGAAAGAGCATGTAAAAGCTTGTTACATATGATCATACTATGTAAGATATATGGTTATGCATATGTAATATGTTTTTAATTTTCGTAATGCTCTATGTGTATGAGTGTGTGTGATTGAGACCCTTTGTATATCTTGTGCTTTCATCTCACATACACTTTATTAATTTAAGGTTTGGTCACATGTATACGTTATTGGACTAACAGTCTAATCTCTGTCATACTTTGATCACTAAATAGTGTGACATTTGACTAGATGATATTATGTTATCCATATATATATATATAGTTTAATGAGTCTCAAATGCTTCAATTCAAAAGTACTCGAAAGAGCCAATGTGCCAATATTAAAAGATATGGGCAAAAAACACTTCACTTGAAAGAGGTTTATTGATGAGCTCATATTTATGAGGAGTGAATTATAGCATGTAACCAATGTTGCTTATTTTCAAGTCCTAGTGGTACTGAGTTTGAACACCTATTTTATGGACTTGGTATTTCATGAGAAATGATTTCTAGAGTTTTGTCATACTTATAAGATGTGCTTATTTTTTCAAGCAAGTGCTGGATATGCTTATGTGTCTACTGTTGGAGTTGGTGCTTGTAGCGCCAATCTGAATAATGTATTATACATTATATTTTATTATTTATTAATAAAATAACTATATTTTCATTTCAACATTGTTAATGTTAATGTCATTATGCATATTAGTTTAATATATAAATATATTAAGAATGATATCGACCTTAGAATAGCCATGCAGTAATATTGGATACTGGATACTGGATGGTTCGACATTGGGACAGTATTACTATTATAAACTATTCTTAAAGTAAATATTCTAAATCGTTAGTTTTAGAATACAGTCGAATTCCTATAACCTAGAAGACTAACACATGTCGTATATTAGAATTGAAATTCCAATGGTTTAACCCGATGTACCATGAGCAAAGGAAGCTTGTATAGAAATGTAGGTATTCGTTGGAGCGAATACTGAATGACTCACATGTGATTCCTAATAGTTGGAAGTATACACCACCGTCAATAGGAATCTCCTCGAGTCGAGTAGCATATGTGATCCTTTGACTATATGATAGCATTGATTTTGTGTGTGATCCTCCATACTTTAATACCATATATGTCAAAGACCTTTCATGATCTGATCGCTAGATGTTCGTTGGGTGTGGACCTATGTACTCGTTAATCAAGATGAAGTCTACAATACCGTAGCAAAAAATATATGATCCACAAGGAAAACTAACAAAATTGCAAAATAGGAAATAAACATGCCTTCATCAAAAGCAAATCAGTTTCTCCTTCCAAGTGTTAGTGTTCCTAGAACATGCCAAGGATCTCTAAGAGTGATTTGTGTGTGAATAAATCGAAGAAAGTTGCGTAAAAATTTACTTTGATCGGATGAGTTTCAAGACTTTTCTTTGTATTTCGGAAGCTCCAAGCTTTGTTTTAGTGTTTCCAACACTTGGGTGAGTCTCCCTATCACCTTCAATGACCCATTTTAAGTGCTAGCTTGTAGAATTTTGCAACAAAAATTCCATTATGGAGAGAGCAAGTTTCGGTTTTTACAAGAAGGAAGAAGATAAATAGTGCACACTTCAAAAGTGTGTTGACTTGTTAATTTATATAAAGTCGGTGTGTTGAATTGATTTGAGTGTAGAAAAAGCAATCCCAAGCTTTCACTCAACCAATTACCAAATTCCATCAAGTGTCAAACACATTGATGTAAGTTGGTGGGCCCCACTTCAAATTCCAAATTTAAGTCGGACAATCCAACACGCAACTTCGCTCGGGCCCGGGTTCGTTTAATTCCAAATTAAACGAATTTGCCGTTGCGTTTTAATTAAATCTAATTTAATTAAATAATAATGCATCGCAATATTATTACGTAATTATTACGTAAGTCGCTTACGAATTAATTCTAAATTAATTCGTTCGCTTGAATTAAAATCCAATTTTAATTGAAATCTAATTTCAATTAATATATCTAATATATCATTTTAGCCCAATTAAATAAATTAAATAGAGAAATCCAATTTCACTATTAATTTATTTTACCGATTAATTCCAAATTAATCGCGTTCTCTCATCTCGACGAATTTAATCCCAGATAATTCTCGACGCAATTAATCCCAAATTAATTCATTCTCTGATAATTAATCCCAGATTAATTTTTGCCGTAATTAATCTTAGATTAATTTTCTCTCTCATAATTAATCTTAAATTAATTCTGTTCGAGTCAAATATCATCGGTGAATCTTTGGGAGGCGACCCAAGAGATCTCTGGATATGTTGGCAGTAAATACGGTCATCGGACTATCCGAATACGTGCGTACCTAGCACCACGTTCTTACCGATTTACAAGACATGGTTGGCTTCTAGCAAAGCACTGTGCCTACCCAATTCTCCAGAAATATTCTTTTAAGGAATATATAATCTTTATCATGCGTAATATACAATATATTGTGTATAACGATCCAGTATCGGATGTCACATGCTAGGCCTGGGGCTGGAATTGTGTCTGCCCCGTACGAAACATATATCGGATTACTGGCAACTAGTCTCTATAATCGGATAATCATGACCTAGTCATATTATCCCGATGACTGCAGTACTTAAGAGTATCAGTTCCGTATCCCTGTGTGATCATCATCTCCATATGACTGAAGTGATACTTCCATCTTGACATCACACCCAATACACTATGATTCTCAGTATACCCAGAAGAGGCGTACACAAAACCTGTTAAAGCCCCGGACAACCAAAACCAAAGTATACTGATTGTCGCAAGTATTAGCGATGCAAGTCTCAAGTTAAGACCAAATACACCTACCCTGATTCGGATTCTCATAGACACATAGTCATACTACCAATGAGATTCTGATGGGTCTATCCATAGCGAAGCTGTTCTCGTACCACCGGTAAACAGAACCTCCTATCACACTTGCATAAGTATTCAATACTTAAATAAATGAGAACTATGTTGTTAAGCTTCCATAACGCGCACAAGTGCGATACTAGCCTATTCCGTATTATCGATGTCCAGTCTCGATAATACTACGACTAAATGTACTAATTTCACTTGCATAAATTTCCATGTACTAATTTTACAATATCATTGAGTTCAGGTAATATCATCTCAGATATGTGCTGCTTGAAGCAATATACATTGTCAAGAAAGTTGTTTAAATAAAAAAACATATTATAAATATGATACATAGTAATAGGAAAATAATTATTTTTGCTGTATATTTTTGAATGAGACTAATTTCTCGATTTCCAAGTTCATCCCTGATCAACTTCCAGATTTCACCTAGTAAAATGTCATTACTAAGTTCGTTGCTCTTTCGATCTTCCGTCCATTGATCATCGTCATTCCAGTAAAGGCCAGACAATCTTTACATTTTCAAAACTTTTGATTTGGATTCTGTGGTGTATTAGAAGTCCATAACTTTTGGTAACCGTTGGGGCATTTGCGACAACTTCGTTGTTCCACTGAATTTGCACTTGTGCTAGATGACATTATGATTACAAATCAACTGCAAAATACATCATAACCTAAACTTTAGGTAAGAATAAGACATAAAATGATAAATACATCATACTCATATTCAACCTACACTAAAAATATGACATAACATATTCAACCTACACAGCCATTCACAACATATTCATTATCAACCAGGGAAACATAAGGTTGCGAAAAACTAAATTAAACCACGACACACAAAAATCAAATTCAGCAGACAATGACTACTCCAGTGACTGATGTCATTCACAACATATTCATTATCAACCACGGAAACATAGGTTTGCGAAAAACCAAATTGAACCACGAAACCAACAAAATCTGGGGCTTGGACGCCAGTGATGGTGAGATTGACCGTACAACCAAATTCAACACACATTGACTATGTTGTGAATGGCATCAGTCACTGAAATATAGGTTTGCGAAAAACCAAATTAAACCACTTCAAACAAAAACCAAATTAAACATACATTGACTACTCCAGTGAGCTCCAGTTCTTTCTTTGTTCGTTCTTCGTTCATTCGTTATTCGTTCCTTTGGTCTCCGTCAGCGAGCTCCGGTTCTTCGTTCCTTCGTTCTCCGTCAGCGAGCTCCAGTTATTTACGATCGTTCTTCGTCAACGAGCTCTAGTTCTTCACGATCGTTCTCCGTCAGCGAGCTTCAGTTCCAGTTCTTCACGGTAATTCTCCATCAGCGAGCTCCAGTTCTAGTTCTTCACCTTCGTTCTCCATCAGCGAGCTCCAGTTCTTTACGATTACAGAGAATAAGTTGGAGGATGAAGAGATAGAAAAAAGAGTGAAATGTAAATTTGGGGATAAGGGTTTCGTTTTTCTAATTTTGGCTGACTAATTTATTGCATTCATGTTTGGCCATGGGTATGAGGGAATTCTTGGACAATCTCATTTAATCAAAATGCAAGCTTAGATGTCGTTCATGAGGATTGTAAGTAATTAAAGGAGTAAGTATATCGTTTAAAGACGCATGAATGGAAAATTCTAAATAAAAACCAAATGTTTTGAAAACATGTGTCCACAATAAAATAAAAATAATAATAAAAATAAAAATAATAATAAAAATAATAAAAATAATAAAAATAATTTGCAGCCATTATGAAATAAAAATTGCAACCACTCTGAACCAACTTGCCGCGACTCTGAGAGAGAAATCAATTGGCCGCAGTTGCAGTAACTCCAAATTGATTTTGATGTTAAGCTACGGGGATCAGAATTTATGCCATTGAAGAAGAGGACTTTTAAGCTACGGGGATCAGAATTTATGCCATTGAAGAAGAGGACTTTACACGTAATTCCTATTCCAATTAGGTGTTTTGGGACGTTACTAATTTATAAATTTTTGTGCAAAATAAACAAATTTAAATGTGTGATCATAGGCCGTTTTAAAAAGTGAACCATTACAATTTTCCATTATATATATATATTAGGACTAAAACATAAATTAGTGGCGTGATTCAGGCATATAATAAAACTATGGTCCCCAACCCGAAAAAGAAAAAAAGGCACATATGAAATTAAATTAACAAAAAGGCCTTGTAAAAAAAACATCACTTGCAGCCAAACACGACTTTTGGATTGTGTGTCTTCCTTTACATTAAACAACTTGTCTTGGAGTTGGGCCTTCAATTCATGAATAACGCGATATCCAATCATATTTTGACACCTGTCACTGCCTATCCGCGTATAAAGTTTTGTCTTTTTTTGATGCAGAAAGGAAATGTCATACAATATATAAAATAAAATAATAAAAATTGTTTTTGGACTAAATTAAAATATGGGCTATATTCACGTGTTTCGCACGCGGATCTGGGCCCACTACAGTAGACATTCTCTCAGTCATCAAAATCGTCTCGATGATCATTGATCCTGGAGGATTTTTGTGAAAATAATTTGTGGTCCTTTTCAAGTTCTCTCAACATCTAAACAAATCAATTTATGCAAAATCTTTGTATCTGTCATCAATTGTGTCATTTTCTTGCCAACCTTTTTTGAAAATTTAAAATTAAATTCAAAGATAATTATTCTTTATTTGGATTATGATATTTCGAAATTATTTCTTCTTCTTTTTTTTTTTAAAGGAAACAAGATGGTTAGACCAACCATTTAAGAAAACGAATATAAAATCCCCTCATATTTTTAAAAAGACTTGCAACCATTTATTTCTAAATAAATTTTGTTTGTTTGGATAATTAAAGGTTTAATTTAACATAAAAATGATATGTGAGGATGCATAATAAATATGCTAAATCACTTTTATTTCTATCAAAACTATTAAATTTAAATTATTAAATTTAAAATATTAGGGAGTTTAATGTCATCCATGTGTCCTTTTTCCTTTTTCAAATTATAAGTGTATAATGATGCTATTAAAAACAATAACTTATAAGTGTATAATGATGATACTTAAAAAAAAAAAACAACAACAACATACATACTGAGTACCCAATTATGAATATTTAAAATGATATCAAAAATACTTTTTTTAAATTAAAATTATTTAATAATATATTAAAAAAACGTTAGTTAAATAATATTCTCAAACAAACCTTCAATCTCTTGGACGAACCTTAAATAGATAAAACAAAATTTTTCTTCAATTTTTTTTTTTTTTTTTTCGGAGAAAAAACCAAAATAATGATTTTGGTTTGCACAACACCAGTCCCCCGGGGCTAGTAAAGTGAGAAAAAGTGATTATGCAATGCAAGGGCAATCTAATTTTAGGATTAGTCACACTTCTGTTTATGTCATAATAATAATTGGTGATGGTATCTTCAGGTCCTATGATATTTAAGCAGTACGATAGGGGTAAAAAGTAATTCTCTTCTCGGTCAAGATCACTAATGCCGACCCGACCACTAAAAGCCAACAGTAAGGGGCTGAGTACTTTATGATCGGTAACCGAGCATTATCAGATCGATAGCAGCATTCTCAGTTTAAAAGACCATTGTGACCGACCTCATAAAGACCGACCAGATAGCGAGATATGCTCCAGAGATAAGTTATCATATTCTTATGTGGTAAGGAGATAAGTTATCCTATTCTTATGGGGTAAGGAGATAAATTATCCTATTCTTATGGGATAAAGAAGATAAGTTATCATATTCTTATGGGATAAGGAGATAAGTTATCATATCCTTATAAGAAAAGGAATCTGATTTCTTCACTATTATAAATAGAAGGGGAAAGTGTAAGTAAGGGGTATGAGAATCATTACAATCAGACTTGTAAACACAAGAGATATCAGAGAAGCATATCTCAGTAATAAAAGTATCATTCATTTTGTGCCCGTGGACGTAGGTTGGATCTAATCCGCCAAACCGTGTTAAATCTCTTTGTCGATTGGCGTATTTATCTGTCTTTTGCTAAGTTTGCCTTTGGTTTCCCCATAACCGAACAAATTCACTATTGAGGGAGGATTGTCTCGGGAGTAATATCCCAATATTGCCCTGAGACAAAAATCAGCCGTCAACAGTTGGCGCCGTCTGTGGGGAATCCAATGAAAAGCAGCTCGCGTGGTAAGACAATGTCAGAAGGTGGAAATCGCCAGTCATCGGGGAGTTCAACAGCAGAATGAATGGAGAAAATAGAGGAAAATATGAGGAAAGAAGGGGAGGAAAATCAAAACCTGTTGAAGTTCATAATGAACAGATTGGAGAGGATATAAGAGACGAATAATGAGAGGCTTGAAGCCGGAGCCAGTCGGAGGAGAGGCGAAATAGCGGAAGGAAAAATGGTCGCAGATGTGAGTGATAACGATGAACCAAGGAGGAAGGGTCCCTATGAGATGAGGTCCGTAGTGGTAGAAAAAGATTTACAAACGGAGAATACGTGGGAAGAAGAAGAAGGGAGACAGTCGCCAGATTCTTCCTATGATGGCCCCCACGACACCAGAAGGGGAGATATGAAACATGGTGAAACTGGAAGGGAAGTCTCAAGTCATGAGGAACGTCGCACCCGTGGTGACAGACGCGAAGGAGGCCGCGAGAGGCGGTATAGTGACACAGATGGCAGTATAAAGTCTTGGTTCAGAAAAGAAATGGCCAAGTGGGGAATAAACCCCAAAACTGATACAGATGCTCGGGACGGTGAGGTTGAATCTCCCTTCACAGAAGAAATAAGGTCGGTAAAATTCCCAAGACATTTCAACATACCATCCATGACGCCCTACAAAGGCCATTCAGATCCAAAGTCTCATATTGAAAGTTTCGTCCTATTGATGGAGGTCCAATGGGTAGTAGGGGATGCCATTTGTAAAGTATTCCCCCTAACCTTGGGCGGGTCTGTCATCCTGTGGTTCAGAAGTCTTGCCCCGTGAAGCATCAGTAGCTTCGCTCAACTCAGAAGGTCATTTGTTTGGCACTTCAAAGGGGCCTGCGTCCCAAAGAAAATGGTGGGAGAATTGAGACTGATGAAGCAGGGGGATGATGAGCCCCTGAGGAATTTTATTGAAAGGTACCACAATTTGGTGCTCGAGGTCGGAGCGTACAAGTCATCGGAAGTGCTAGAAAGTCTCAAGGGAGGTCTGAAGGTCGGGAAGTTGTGGACTCACCTGATGATTCAAGACGTATCGGATTATGCCACTGCCCTGGAGTTGGCCAGGAGGTTTATCTTAATAGAGGAGGAGAAAAAGATTGCCCGGGGAGTAGACACCCGAAATGCTAAGATACTCAGGTCAGACAATCAGTGGGATTCGATCAGAAATTTGAGGAGACCAGTCACGGAGCAGAAGAAACTCAGACCGACACCTCCGAGTAGTTATGTTCAAGAGATAAAGTCATCTGTCCAAGTCAACTGTGTCGCAGGGAGGACAGTATACACCCCCCTGAACAAACCTATGGCCCAGATAGTTCGGGAAATCCAGGATAAAGGTCTGTTGGCCAAGCCTAATTTGAGGAGGTTCCCGATTGAGGAGGGAAATAGTAGGGCTTACTGTATCTACCATAACGTAAGGGGACATGCCACGATTGGGTGCAGAGACCTGCGGGAGCAGGTGGAAGACTTGGTGAAAGAAGGCTATCGCAGTGTGTATATAGACCATTCGGAATCTGAGGTCGACCAAAGTTGATAGCAAAAGTCATCCGGTAGGATGCGTGGAATGCTGAGATGCAGAGAGGATGTATTAAGAAGAGCCTTACTTGTAGTGACCTTTGTAGAGTTGCAAGAAATGCTACGGATCCCAAAAATGTGAGTAAGACATCTTCTGTTTTAGGCTGATATTTGATTATGCTTATTTGTTATGGCCCACACAATGGTTTTGATATTTGTTTTACGGCTCGGG
This sequence comes from Zanthoxylum bungeanum, assembly GCA_019454045.1. Classification (NCBI taxonomy): domain Eukaryota; kingdom Viridiplantae; phylum Streptophyta; class Magnoliopsida; order Sapindales; family Rutaceae; genus Zanthoxylum; species Zanthoxylum bungeanum. Next base: position 77,548 of record SKCR01033318.1, on the reverse strand, counting down.
TCTGCTCTTGTACCGCTGTATGGGCCAAATTTGGGCCAAGGGCAATTTCGACATTTTTGTCCAGGTCCACCGCTAAATACACCCCCGAAACTCTCTAATCAAACCCCAAAGGCATGGCGCAGGCCCAAGCCCAGTGAACACCATCACCCACAGCCGAAGGATCCTCCAAAGGTCAGTCCACATAATGCCCAAGCTCGCGAACACCACTCATAACGTTACCAGCCTACAAACGGGCAAACACAATAAACACCTTTTATGGAGTCATCCGTAACTGATGCCCAACGGACAAAGCAATCAAACAGCAGTAAATACACCCCCGAAGGTGTGTGTATATAAACGAAGAGTATCCAAGAGGAAGGGGGGAATCAACTCTCATAGTTCAACCATATTCTCTCCATAGCTTTCAGTATCTCACATCAACCGCCCTCACGGCACCCTACGAAGCTCAAGGTAGTATCTTACTTTGACCTTCCTCCTACTACTTCCTCAGTTCCTTCACTGACTTGAGCGTCGGAGTGCCCCCGGCACCCACCACACCAGTGGGTAGACCTCCTCCGTTCACCCTACTTCCTTTGTTTTGCAGGATCGCCAGTGCCCCCCTTACGAAATCTCAATTGTAGGCCTCGGGCGAAAACCAGCGTCTACAGTTTGGCGCCCACCGTGGGGCCTTAGCGATCCATAGCATGCAAAGATTTCTCCATCTACGATCCTTTCAGACACTCATACATATATGGCGTCGCGCAACGAGCAGACTCCAGATCTTATGATCACCAAATTTGCCATCCTCCAAAGATAATTACAAACATTGGAGCACATTTCTTCAACCTCCTAAAGGCCCGAGGCTACGGGTTACCCCAAAAATCCTAATAATTTGATATGATCTATTAGAAGCATTTCACAATGGGGCAAGCGGAAATCCACCATCAGACGACCGTCCACAAAATCACCAAAGAAGAAGCCATATCCCACCAGTAGACTAATCACAGTTAGCCATTCCCTTCCATGAAATTGTATTTCCCAGCATTTGCCACTGGTGACATGAATTTGGCATGAGGAGAGTGTCCTGATCGACGGTACCCGAATGAAGTCTTGGCTTGGAAATCCCTGTTAATATTGCCAGGTATGGCTTCTACTTTTTAATAGTGTCCCAATCGACATTAGAAAGATATGAAACTTGTGATAGATGTCATAGTTGGTATTACAATTTGTAGTATGCTATGCGTGTCCCAGTCGACACAACGATTTACAACTAGGTACAATTAGGTACTGGTTTAGGATGGCTCACTCGACATTCACAATGTCTGGTATATAACTTGTTCGGAGTGTCCGACTCGATATTAGAGTGTTATTGAAGATGTCCCAATTGATATTACCTTATGTAGCCTGTCACTTGTTAAAGATTCTACTTGACGCCCCACATAACGCTTGTTTAAGATCTCATCCGACATAAGATGGAAGAAGACTTGGCTTGACTAAGGTACCATTAGATAAAACATAGATCAATTTCCTATATGTCAAAATAGATTGCCAACAACTTCGTACTACATGTAATGATTGTTATCTTCCTCAAAAGACATAAGAGGATAGTTCTTTTCTCCATACGACAAGGTGGTCATTGACTCTTCACAACATACAAAGATTAACATCTCCTCCAAACAACGGAGAACATAGTTATTACTCCAGATGATAAGTATAACTTACCATCTCTTCCGGATGACATAGGAAGTTATTCTTTCATTCTTCAAACGACATAATAAATCTCTCATCTTCTTCATTCGACACGAAAAGATATTCATCTCTCTCATATGAGAAGAAGATCTCAGCCCAACAATCAGCTGAGTCGCATGGATAAAAAAAAACAGATTGCCCACCAGCCTAGAGATACAGGACGAGCACAACCACTCAAAGACAGCATACGCTGAACACCTATGTCGTCTCAACATACAGATCACCCCACAAGTCCATTCCATGACAAACCCATCACCAAATCCATTACCCACGCGACAATAAGCCCCAAAACACTTGACTAAGGGTGATCCCAAAGTTCATACTGTAAAATGTCGTGAAGGAGCTTTACTGGCTTTTGAGTGCCTTTGTGAAAAGCTTGTTCGTGAAGCTGCTGAGTGTGTTGCTTGTGCAGTGATGACTCGACTTAAGCGCACATGGGGTGAATCTTGTCATTCCATCGCTATTAAAGATAAAGCCTGGCAGAGCAGCGTGCAATTACTTGGTGCTATGGCTTAGTGTGCTCCCCTACAACCTTCTCAATGTCGAGTCAGATTGTGCCTAAGGTATTAACAGATACACATCCCAAAGTCGGCATGCTCAAAGAGTAGACTGCATCAGGAACCATGAAGCAGGCAGAAACCAGGGCCTCGTGTCTCAACCATTCACTCGCATATACAAGTCGCACTGAAGAGAACAAGAAGGTCCAGGTCTGGCAACTCCACCGACGATCTCAACAACACACAAACTATCCATTTTACCCCTCTCGCTCTCACTCTCCAAGCCATCTCTCAAACAAATTCTTAGCGATTCAACCACCTCGGAATCTCCGACAACTCCTCCACTTTCCCTCTCAACTTCCGAATGCGGCGACGCAGCCTCCTTCCACGCGAACGACGTCTTACAAACAAGTTCCGAAACCACATCACTTTCGCCCAAAATTTGATTCTCTTCGCAGAAGTTCAAATCGCACATTCCAGAGTTGAATTTCTCGAGCTGAAATTGAAGGTCTCTAGAGGAAATGAAAGATTTTGCGACGGATGCAGAGGATGAGAGGATTGAGTTGAAGAGGCGCATAGAGAAAGGGAAGTGACGGCGGGGGAGAGGGCAGAGAATTTGATTGAATGCAGCTTGATACCAAGAATATTGCTACTTACAAATTTTAGGACATAAATGTCCAGAATAGATTATTAAGGTTCTGCATTCTGTCACAGAAATTGAATGGTTGTTTTCATTAATCTCTTATTATGTAGGGGTGGTAAAATGAATTAACGAATTGAATTTATATCGAATCCTAAATCAATTGAATTAAAATGTGATTAATTTATATTTAATTAGTTTACTAAACGAAGCCTAATATCAAGCTTTATATTCGATTTGTGTTTAATAAAAGAATCTTAAATGAATATTAGTTTAGTCCTGAAATGATCCAATGACATAAATTACCGTAATTTATTTGCATCAATTCTTCGGGTATGAATTACACAACTAATGGATATACTAAAAATGCCCCACCAAAACTATGTAATATTATTTTTCTTATGATATTTGACAACAACATCTCACACTTAATTAAAAAATAACAAAAACTAGCAAAATGAAATAAATAAACGAATCATAGACGAATAAATGGATCAGTGAGTTCAAATTCGTATTTATTTCGTTTAATAAACGAATCGAATCTAATTGATCCATTTATTAATCAAACCAATTATTCCAAACTCATATCATTTTTAATGCGAATAAAATCGAACGAATATACAAATCTTGACCCAAATTACCACATCTACTATTATTACGATATTTGATCTTCTTTTTCTTTTCTTTTCCGGCCCTTAGTTAGGGGTGTATACAATTTTGACCCGACTCGTCCCATGTAGGTTTTGAAAATTAAAAAAATTATTTTTGAGTTAGGATTATGTCGAATCATGAGTTTTGATTTTTAAAATGGGTTGATCCAACATGCGATTTTATGAATAATTATGAATTTATCCTTATAATTTTAATATATTAATAATTACTCTTAATATTTTTTTTGTATTATTTTTATATTTTGACCCATAAATGTTTAATTTGTATTAAATAAGACCGACGATGGGTCTCCTCCTCATTTTTTTAAGTTGCGGGGTTAGGCTTTTGCTTGATTTCACCCATTGAAAAAAATGATCTGACCGACAGCCAATTGAACACCCATTCCCCTTGGTTTATAAATTTGTATGAGCTCAATACATTATTTGCAAAACATAAAATGTTAACTGAATATTCCAAATAAAGAAAAGGTTGTAAATTTGAAAAACAAGGAAATTTATAAAACTAGCTATTTTTTTTTTTAAAAAAAATTGTGATTTGTCAAAATGAAACACAACGTTTATGATTTGCCAATTTCTCCAAAGTGTACTTCGGAGAATTACATTGAAGTCACTGTGGACTTCAGAGATCTGAAGTCAAAACTTCGGATTTCCTATGTTTTTATTTTTTTTATTAACAACTTCGAAGATTCGAAGTAAGACTTCAGATATCCGAAGTAGTGATTTGAGTCACCGAAGTATTTCTTCGGATCTCCGAAGTTGGTAAAAATAATATAAAATCGGGCATTTTTCATTTGTTCTAATGGCATTGATTTTGATGTTCAACGAATTAGTTAATAATATCAGATTCTTACATATAAGTACGAAAGCATAGGTCCAAAAGCATCAATTTTCAATACATCAAATCCGTTTACATAAGTTAAAATTATTATTGACTTAGATTTTGGCTAAGGGTAGTCATGCATGAACGTCTATTATGTCAACGTTTCCCACATCGACCACATATGACTTGCACTGTTTGTTCGCCCTGTGAAGGCCTTCTATTTATTTTCGTGCATCCCATCGAAACATTTGGTGACAATACATTCAAACATGTATTGAGAATCAAAACATTAGTTATAATTATAATTGAATATTTTTCTAATAAAATAAAGTAATATTATACCTGATAACTCTTCTAGTAAGACTCAATCCAATTGGTCACCAACAGGATAAATAGTCTCCTCATATGCAGCACGAAGGGAGGCCGTTGTTGATCCTCGCTAGCAGTAATCTTTCACAACTTAAATATAGTTCAACCACACTACCTTGTCAAATGACATTTGAGTGTAAATTAAAAATTACTCTTGGTCCTTTTGACTACCAATTTCAATAACTAAAAGTCGCTGCGAATATGATAAAATTAAACTTTTCATACTTATTTTGTACTCCATTTTACTTCTCTGCATCCACACATACAATATTTCCACTAATTATTAATAAATTATGTCCGCAACAACTAATTCTAAAAAAATATATCCTCCCTTATATTCATCACTACCATTATCTAATTTATCCCAAGATCCCTCACGGTAGAAAGTTAGAGATATTTGTTTCATTTTAGACTTAGGAGAATATGAAGAAACTTTGGAAAATATGTTGGTAAAAAAATGATAAGTTTTTGTCGTGAGAATAAATGAAGAATGCCCGTTTTTATATTATTTTTTCCCAACTTCGGATATCCGAAGAAATACTTCGCGGATCCGAATCACTACTTCAGATATCTGAAGTCCTAATTCAGAGCTCTGAAGTTGTTAATAAAATAAAAAATAAAAACTTAGGAGATCCGAAGTTTTGAATTCGGATATTCAAAGTCCACATTGACTTCGGTGTATATTTCAGAGAATCGTGATTCTCCGAAGTACACTTCGAGAAATACAGATTCACAAATAATAAACATTGTGCCTCATTTTGGTAAATGATAAATTTTTTTTACTAGTTTTATAAATTCCCTTTAAATAATATGAACTCATAAAATTATTAGAATAAAATTCTAAAATAATAATAGTAGTAGTTGGGTAGTAGCTATTATGTTAACAAACATGTAGCAAGACAGTACAAAATGTTGGATGTGACAAATGGTGGTTTCAATTTTACTTAATTTTCATGCAGCTGGACTAGATAAAGCCCTGCGATTTTGTCTTTTTGCTTGTTTAAATTTTAGTATTCAATTTGTAGTAGCACTCCACCTATCATCACATTATTTCATATATTTTATATACACTAATTAGTTAAAAAGTACCAAATCAAACAAAACCGAGCCAAATAATAATAAAAAAAAATTCCTCATTAAATGGCATCGCTATATGAATATACTATATCCGAATTAAAAAAGATTAACTGAAGAGGATAAATGGAGTACACAAGATTTTATGCAAACGATATAAAAATCTTATTGCCTTGAATTGAGAAAAGATCAGCTCCCATAAAATTGATGATCCTGATACGTCCCTTTTCCTTGCTCAGCTTCCTTTTCCTATTTCTGGGTAAGAATGCTTGTTAAATCAAAATTCACAGAAAGATTCTTTATAAAATTCACAAAGCACTTGATTGTGCTTCACTACTTTGGACCCTCAGTGACAAAATTGGCTATAGCTAGCTTAGCTGTGGGAAATTTTGATTTAACAAGCATCCTTTCTCAATTTGAAAGTTCAAAACCACCCTTTAACAAACCCTTTTCATTTTCATCTTCATTGATCGAATGTAGTTATCATGTGATAAGAATATGTTATTTTTGTCTATCATGCTTATGCCTTTGGCTCCCAAGGGGTATAACTTGGTGGTAAAAAATTTAGAACTTTGTTGTTAGGTCTTGGATTCGAGTACATGGGTCTATTTTTTGTAAGAGTTTGGGGCGGCAAGATGTTTTACATGCTATGTTTAAGCTCGGATTTGTGATTTGGCGGCAGGGTTTCCAACGTTTCCAAAAAAATATTTTATGTCTTTGTATGAATAGGAAAAAGTACCAAGGGGCTTGTTTTGGTAGTGTATGACTCATGATTTCACCTTGAGGTCATGAGTTCGAATCCAGAGAATGTGTTCTTGTAAGAATCAGGGACAGCTGGGGATTTTACATGCTCCGCTTAAGCCCGGAAGTGGTGGTTTAGCGGTAGATTTTCAAACGATTCCAAAAAAAAAAGGAAAATGTCTAATTTCATAATATTTTTGGTAGATTGTGGTGTTGTTTTACAGTTTACATGCATTAGTCATATAATTAATTATAATGTTCTGGCTTGTTGGACAATCAATTCATTATTGGCATTAGGCTTATAGTGTTCTCAATCAGGTCCCAAAATGGGGCAATTCCTGAAACAAGCTTCAGCATCTTACCAAACTGGTCAGTCCAAATGTGACACAACTCTTCAAATTGTCATGTCAATGATGTCTACAATATGGCTTCAATACTTGTGGTTTCTCTGCTTTGTTGTTGGTTCCTTTTCTTTTCTCTAAGATATTTTTTGAGTTTGGTGTAAATTGTAAATGGTGAAAACTAATCTATTTGCTTTGCTGCAACTGCAATTTACCGTATATCTAAAATAATGGGCTAACAAGCCCAGCTTAAATGAAGAGGCTTAATTTGAGGGGAGGAAATGGTGATGTAATTTGATTCCATTGTTTGGTTAGCATAAGGAATTTGAGGAGGAAAAAACATTACATATTTTATATTGACAAATTTACCGTTATGTACTAAATATTAATATTTATTAAATCAATAAACTATAAATTACAAATAATCTAAAAATTGAAAAATATTTATTAATTAAAATTGTAATTTATTTAATCGATGTTATTTTAAATATCAAAGTTATTTTAATTCATTACAATAATTTTAAATACATTTATAATTAAATTATTATTAAATATAAATAATTTATTTTATATTAATAAATAGTAATTAATATGAAAAATTATCAACTAAAAATAAATAATATTATATTATTAATACTAGGATATGGAACCAGTCTCAGGTCCCGGGTCGGGTACTGATCCTGGGTCCCGACCCCAGCTCAGGTACCGGTATAGGTCTCGCCCCGTCCTGGGTACCGGCACCGGTCCTGTGTCGGGTATCAATACCGATCCCGAGTCCTGGCCCGAGTACCAGCACTAGTCTCAAATCGGGTATCGAATCGATCCTGGGTCTCAGCCAGAGTCTGGGTACCAGTGCCGGGCATCGGTTCTGGGTCCCTGCCCTGGCCTAGGTACCGGTAACGGTCCTGAAGTCAGCTTGGGTCCCGACACCGGTCCCTGGTATTGATACCAATCTCAAGTGTAAAAACTCCCCAAAATGAGTTATTCTATGGTGATTTATTTGCTGTTTGGAAAGTAAGAAAATGCAAGAAAGTAAAGGAAAACAAAAATGCTCAAGAGACTATATTTTCATAAATTGGAATGATTACAAATGATATAATATTATGGTTCCAAGTAATCTAAAATCAACCCACTATTTATAACTAGATTTGACGACTAAATTCTAATTATAAATATTTGAATTTTGAACATTGGCGTCAATATTTGAATATTTAAATTGAAGTATGGTGTCAGTGGCACATGTAATGTAAGCTCATGCTCATGTATCAGTTTATGTAACGTATCATCTTCACACCAATCACATGCTTGCTTGTTTCATGCTGAGTGATGTGCTGATTCTGTTTTGAGGTCTTAATTCTAATTCTGATGATGAGGGTCTGGTTCTGATTTTGATGCTGAGGTTCTGATTCTGAATCTGATGTTGAGCTGAGGTTCTGATTCTGAGTCTGCGATAGAATCTGATGAGAAAGTGGAGGTAGAGTCTAATTCTGAGGTAGTAGAGTCTGATTCTGAGGATGCAGGTCGGAACCTTATTTATCAACAAAATCTTTCTTGAATCAGAACCTTGGTTCAGAACTTTGTTTCAGCCTTTAGCTATCAATTGCATGCTTACGTAGCTGATCAATTTTAGATTCAGATTGTAACAGACATGCACAATATTTATCATATTATCTAATATCTAATTATCACCAGAACAACTCCTTTACACTTTCGTTTCAAGCTATGGTTTCATCATTTCATATTCAGTTTCTTCATGTCTTCATCATATACAAGTCACTTTCATAGTCCTTAAAAACCCCTCCTCAAGCTCAAGGTATTGTAAAGACGTTGAGCTTGAAAATGAAAATGAGGATATTGCATGGGAAATGCGGATAAACTGATCAATATGGAAGAGAATGTGATTTTGATCAAAATGATGTGAATTTTGGGGAAAGAGGTTGAAGTCTGAATGATAAATTGAAGTTTCATGGCTGTTTGTTTCTAGGGAAATTGGAACCAAAACTAATGAGCTGATGATGAATGAAAGATGAAATAGAAACTAATGAGTTGTATGTTTGATTCGAAAAAATGAAGAAGGAATTAATAATTCTAATGTTCTGTTTGTTTGAATGACAAACTTGAAAATAAAATGGAAGATCTACTTCTACTTATTCGACGTCTCATAGACGTTTCACTTCTACTTGTTTAACGTCTCATGGACGATGATATGATACAAGCATGAAGAAAGAACTTGTATAACATCTCATGGATGATGTATAGTACAAACATGAAGATAAACAAAATGTAAGCAAGACTGTTCTATTTGGAAACAAAGAAAATAAACCGAAATGTTTTTACTTGTCATTAAATTGAAGAAGAATCATTTATTTTGAATTAGAGCACTAAAAATCAGTCATAATAACTGAAAGTGACGAATATAGGTTTGAAGATGAAAGCCAAGGACCTTATAGCTCTGATACCATGTAAAAACTCATGAAAGTGAGCTATTCTTAGTAATTTATTTGCAGTTTGGAAAGTAAGAAAATGCAAGAATGTAAAAGAAAATGAAAAAGATCATGAGACTATATTTTCATTAATTGGAATGATTACAAATGATATAAGATTATGGTTACAAGTAATCTAAAATCAACTCACTATTTATAGCCAGATTTTGTGCCTAGATTCTAATTATAAATATTTGAATTTTGAACAATGGCACCAATATTTTGAATATTTGAAATTGAATAGTGGCGCCAATATTTGAATATTTAAATTGAAGTATGGTGTCAATGGCACATGTAACGTAAGCTCATGCTAATGCTCATGTTCGTGTATCAGATTACGTAACATATCATCTTCACACCAATCACATGCTTGTTTGTTTCATGCTGAGTGATGTGCTGATTCTGTTTTGAGGTTTTAATTCCGATTCTGATGCTGATGGTCTGTTTCTGATTCTGATATCGAGGTTCTGATTCTGAGTTTGATGCTGAGGGTCTGGTTCTGATTCTGATGCCGAGGTTCTGATTATGAGTTTGATGCTGAGATGAGGTTCTGATTCTGAGTCTGCGGTAGAATCTGATGAGAACGTGGCGGTAATGTCTGATTCTGAGGTGGTAGAGTTTGATTCCGAGGATTCGGGTCAGAACCTTATTTATCAACAAAACCTTGTTTGCACTAGAACCTTAGTTCAAAATCTTGTTTCAGCCCTTAGCTATCAATTGCATGCTTACATAGCTGATCAATTTCAAATTCAGATTGCAACACACATGCACAATATTTATTATATTATCTATAATCTAATTATCACTGGAACAGCTCATTTACACTTTCGTTTCAAGCTACAGTTTCATTATTTCATATTCAGCTTCTTCATGTCTTCTTCATCTCCCGATCCCTACCGCACCCTCAGTCTCAACCTCGACCCCGATTGTAGCGTCGACTTACATGAGGAGATAAAAAAAATCATACCATTTTGTACCGTTATAAACATTTAAGAAATAAATAATTTTTTAAACCAATAAAAATAATTGTTATAAATAAATATTTAAAAATAAAAAACTGCAAACATTTTTTAAATTAATATTACAAAATATTTTTCAGTAAATATTATAAAGTAAATAACTATAAATATTTTTTAAATGAATATTATAAAAAATCTGAAATAAATATTATAATGAAAATTAAATTAATTATTTTGTACATTAAAAATTTAAAAAATAATTATCATACATAATTAAACATAAAATTTTAATTATGGTATTATTGAAATTTCATGTATTTTTTAGCAGAGGAATTTGGAGGCAATTAAATTCCCTCATTGAAGGGAAATTGAATTCTCATGGAATTCAAATTCCTTCCCCACTTGTGTAACTAAACATTGGAAATAGGAAATGAATCTGAATTCATTTTCTCTCTCCCCCTCAGCCTCCAAAAAAATATGGGGTAAGAGCTCAATGGAGGATTTTTCTAATAGATGTACTGATTTTTACTTGTAATAAATTATATATAAATTAAAGTAAAAATATTATGTTGGGTTCTATCTATTGCACTATTCTGCTTCTATCCATCAAATTTTATTCACTGACACTAGTTGATTTTAGAAGATTAAATTGATCTTGTAATTCCTCCAATATCCTTATTAGTTTTTAGCAGTGAGTTCGACTTTTAATCGATTATGAGGAATGCATATTGCACATAATATAAAAAGACAAAGCCTAACTAGACTTCAGTTTTAGGGTATTCTAAATATTATATTTGACCTAAAATTGTCATATATTTGCATCCTTTGTGATGATGTCATTAATGAATTATTTCTCTACCTTTCCCAACAACAAAAAAAGCTGAATGGAGGACAATTAAATAGAATTTTTTCAAGTAGAATTTTTTATAGTAGAGTTTTTAACCAAAAAAATTAGACGTTTGGTTGTTGTTAATGGTGTTTTCAGGCACTATGTTATTTAAAGCAGCAAGACATGGGTAAAAAGGTAATTCACTTCTCAGTCAAGATTATTAATGCCGACCCGACCACTAAAAGAGTCAACAGTAAGAGGCCGAGAACTTTACGGTTAGTGACCGAGCACTTGAGTTCAAGATGACCGGGCAATTATCAGGTCGACAGCAGCATTCTCAGTACAAAAGACTATTATGACCGACCACATGAAGACCGAGCATAGGGCAAGACATGTTCGGGAAAATAAAGCATTCTATCCATACAAGATAAGATAATAAGTTATCCTACTTTCATGGGGTAAACTAGTAAGTCAATGTCCTAGTATGATAAAGAAAGTAAATGTAGTTTTGATTAGGAATCCTTATGGAAAAAGGGAATAGTTTTGACTAGGAATCCTTATGGGAAAAATGAATAGTTTCAACTAGGAAATTCTTATAGGAGAAGGAATATGATTTCTACACTATTATAAATAGGAGGGCAGAGTATGTGTAAAAGATCATCAAAAAAAGAGGGATCAGAACCATTACGATCTGACTTGTAAAAAGAAGAGGCAGAGCTGAGAAGCGTGTTCAAGTAATAAAAATATCATCATGTTTGTGTCCGTGGACGTAGGTCGGATTCAAATCCACCGAACCACGTTAAATCTCATTGTCGATTGGTGTGTTTATCTGTCTTTTGCTAAATTTGCCTTTGGTCCCCCATAACCAAACAAATTCACTATTGAAGGAGGATTTCCTCGGTAGTGATATTCCCATATTACCCTAAGACCAAAATCCGCCGTCAACAGTTGGTGCCGTCTGTGTGGAACTGGACAAAAAGCAACTCGTGTAGTAAGACAATGGCGGAAGGCGGAAACCACCAATCATCAGGAAATTCGGCCACAGATTGGATGAATAAGATAGAAGAAAGCATAAGGAAGGACATGGAGGATAGTCAAGCCCTCCTAAGAAACCATGATGGACCTACTGGAGAGAATGGAAGGGGGGAACCGCGAGAAGCCTGAAACCAGAGCTAATCAAAGAAGAGGAGATATGGCAGATGGAAAGAGGGTTGTGGATACAAGTGAGGACGATGGACCTAGGAGGAGGGGGCCTTACGGGATAAAATCCATAGTTGTGGAAAAAGATTCACAAGCAGATGACACATGGGAAGAAGAAGAAGAGAGACTTTCAACAAATTCCTTTTATGATAGTCTCCGCTACACTAGAAGAGGAGACACAGAGTACGACGAAACTGTGCGGGAGATTCCAAGGCGTAAGGAATATCGCACCCGGCGCAACAGACATGAAGAAGATCACAGAAGGCGACATGGCGGCCCAAATAGCGAGGTAAAATCTTGGTTAAAAAAAAAAGAGATGGCCAAGTGGAGGACAAATCTCAAAACAGATACAGGAGACACCCGGGAAGGGATCGGGATCGCATGCGGAGTCAGAAGGCAGCCCGCAGCTGCTTTGCAACTCTCTCACGAGAAACCCTCTGCATTAAGGAGGGTACCAAAAAACGGCAAAGGAATGAAGACGGAGGAAAAGCCAGTGGAGATCCTAGTCCTCGGCCAAACAGAATAACCCGGCTAGCGGCGGCTGAGGAATTAGAAGGGATAGAACTCTTCGGACCGGAAAAAAAAACATAAAAATAGGGGGAGGCTTGGACAAAACCCTGAGACATAGCCTACTAGAATGTCTAAAAGAGTATCCGGACATCTTCGCACGTGAGACATACTCAACGCCCATTACAGAGGACAGTTGGCGCCGAGACCCCTTCAACAATCAGCTCGGGGCTGGAGTTCGTTCCGCCATGGTCACTTTTTTCTTTCCGGCTCGGGTCTGCTCTTGTACCGCCGAGATCGATGTTTGTTTCAGCTCGGGGTCGGGTTACGTCCCACCGAGTCGGCTTCTTTGGACTGGGGACATAACATTCCCCCAAGTCCAAGTGATTTTTTCAGCTCGGGGTCGGGTTACGTCCCACCGAGTCTACCTCTTCGGACTGGGGACGTAACATTCCCCCCAGTTCCAAGTGCCTTTTTCAGCTCGGGGTCGGGGTACGTCCCACCGAGTCAGCCCTTCGGACTGGGGACGTAACATTCCCCCAGGTCCAAGTGCCTTTTTCTGCTCAGGGTCGGGTTACGTCCCACCGAGTCATGCTCATTGGTCTGGGGACGAGACATTCCCCCAGAACCTAGTATCTCTCTTGGCTCGGGGTCCTCAGGGACATACTCGATGCATAGGATCCGTGAGAAGCATAGCACGGGGAGGGATGATACCCCCGTGGCGATTGCTTACTCCAGTGTTACCGAACATAAGGAGGAATATGCCCTTAATGTGTCGAACACTCTTTGATCCGCACTTGCCCGATGTAATGGATCCGTGGGAAAGCATAGCACGGGGGATAATGATCCCCCCGTGACGATTGCTAGCTCCAGTGATGCCGGACCTAAGGAGGAATGTGCCCTTAGTATCCCGGACACTCTTTGATCCATTCGTCATCCGGATCCGCGAGAGACGCAGCACGGGGATGCGTTGTGCCCATGTAGCGTGTGCCTACTCCAGTGTGGTAAGGAGGAGCCCTCATACAATACACAGGCTCCCCAGTGAACCGACGTGTAGAGGATGTGCCCTTACCAATCAAACGCTCTTCTGATCCGAATCCTGGTTCGCCGGGACACTGAATTGAAAGATTCAGAATTATGTTTTGGAGACCTCAGACGGGACGCTGTTTTGAGGCATCCATGTTGTTATTTATGCTTGCAAAAACGTTTTTGGGATAGGTGCTAAGTCACCCCCACCTTTTAATTTTATTTTCCAGAATCTTGTTTTTGTTTTTCACCGATCTGGCAGATGGACGCCCATGCCAGATTCGTTAGGGTTTCAAAAGGTTGATTCACTTCCCTTCTGGGTAAATCCCACCTGATTAATCGGCTCGGGGCTGGATGCGTTCCGCCGAGGCCACTTGATTAATCGGCTCGGGGCTGGATTCGTTCCGCCGAGGCCACCTGATTAATCGGCTCGGGGATGGATTCATTCCGCCGAGGCCACTTGATTAATCGGCTCGGGGCTGGATTCGTTCCGCCAAGGCCACCTGATTAATCGGCTCGGGGCTGGATTCGTTCCGCCGAGGCCACTTGATTAATCGGCTCGAAGCTGGATTCGTTCCGCCAAGGCCACTTAGTTATTCGACTCGGGGTCGGGTTACGTCCCACCGAGTCAGCCCTTCGGACTGGGGACGTAACATTCCCCCAGGTCCAAGTGTCTTTCTCAGCTCGGGGTCGGGGTACGTTCCACCGAGTCAGCCCTTCTGACTGGGGACGTAACATTCCCCCAGGTCCAAGTGTCTTTCTCAGCTCGGGGTCGGGGTACGTCCCACCGACTCAGCCCTTCGGACTGGGGACGTAACATTCCCCCAGGACCGAGCATCTCTCACAGCTCGAGACATGATCACATGCCACCGAGCACATCATCGTTAGCTCAGAGGCAAAATTTTCTCCTCACAATCGAGATTGGATCAGTCATGGGTCAGGACCTCCAAATCTCTGGTACATATATTACAGAGGATGAGTCATTCTTAGTTTGGACAACAAGATGAACTTCATCTCCTGATGGGACGACCAAGTAAGCAAGGTGGAGAATCGTTCTGAATAGGATCAGCATCTCCAATAACCGAGGGTATGAAGATAGAAACAGAAGACTTAGTTGATGGCGAAGGCAATTTCTCTGTGATTTCTGGAGCGACCACCAGTAAGGCGATCAGCACACCATCTTTATATAGTTCCCGGCACCAACTTGCATACTCGTGGAACCGAGAACTAGGGGACAGATGTTGATGGTGTTTTCAGGCACTATGTTATTTAAAGCAGCACGACATGGGTAAAAAAGGTAATTCACTTCTCAGTCAAGATTATTAATGCCGACCCGACCACTAAAAGAGTCAACAGTAAGAGGCCGAGAACTTTACGGTTAGTGACCGAGCACTTGAGTTCAAGATGACCGGGCAATTATCAGGTCGACAGCAGCATTCTCAGTACAAAAGACTATTATGACCGACCACATGAAGACCGAGCATAGGGCAAGACATGTTCGGGAAAATAAAGCATTCTATCCATACAAGATAAGATAATAAGTTATCCTACTTTCATGGGGTAAACTAGTAAGTCAATGTCCTAGTATGATAAAGAAAGTAAAGGTAGTTTTGATTAGGAATCCTTATGGGAAAAGGGAATAGTTTTGACTAGGAATCCTTATGGGAAAAAGGAATAGTTTCAACTAGGAAATTCTTATAGGAGAAGGAATATGATTTCTACACTATTATAAATAGGAGGGCAGAGTATGTGTAAAAGATCATCAAAAAAAGAGGGATCAGAACCATTACGATCTGACTTGTAAAAAGAAGAGGCAGAGCTGAGAAGCGTGTTCAAGTAATAAAAATATCATTATATTTGTGTCCGTGGACGTAGGTCGGATTCAAATCCACCGAACCACGTTAAATCTCATTGTCGATTGGTGTGTTTATCTGTCTTTTGCTAAATTTGCCTTTGGTCCCCCATAACCAAACAAATTCACTATTGAAGGAGGATTTCCTCGGGAGTGATATTCCCATATTACCCTGAGACCAAAATCAGCCGTCAACAGTTGTCAATTAAAGTTTTTTCTAAAAATTATAAAATTACTTTAATAATTTTTTTTAAAAACTGTATTATGAAATGAATGAAATAATATAAAATAAAATAAGGGCATTCTATACATTTTAATTCTTTAAAAATTTTCCAACCTCTATACCCAAAAAACCAAAGTTTCGAGTTTTTATTAATAGAAGTAAAATAATCTTTTTAATTTTCAAAAGCTTTAAACACCATCACAAAATTTACAATGAACTTTTAAATTTTTTTTTTTAAGTGGCTTGGTAGTATAAAGCTTATGATTTGGTTATTCAAGTCATATGTTCGAATTAAGATGGTGCACTTCTTATAAGAGTTTATGATAGTTGGAAATTTTACTTATTACGCTTAAACCCGAGTCATGTGATTTGACGATGGGATTTTCATCGTTTAAAATAAAGCGATACAAAAACATACACTTATTCTCCAAAGACTGAATTGAAAGTTGAATTTATTCTAGCCAATTTCAACAGAAATTTCTTTTAAAAAAAAGTTAAAGAAAAATTGAAAATTTCAATTGTGATTTATATGGTTAGGAGAATCTCTATGCCCTTAGTATTCTACAACATCGTCGGCTTTCTTCTATGACTACAAAATATAATAGTGATTAGGGAATCGTCGGCCTAACGTTCTCTTTTTTATGCTTGGTGAATAGCATAGGAGAGATAAAGAATAAGCGTAAAAAATTAGGGTTTTAATTTTTTATAATTATTTTTATTATATATATTGTGTTAGTCATTTATTGTTAGTAGATTATGACGCATATATGTAGATTAATTTGTTTTGTAATTAAATAATTAATTAACCAAATATGTGTATGCTTAAATAAATAATTAATGAATTGATAATGTTGATGAGTTTAATATAATGTCTAATAATTATATTTTTATATGTAGATATTTGGCTGAAACAGATAGAAATTGGATGAGCTTGGTGAATAGATTGAGTGTTGAATACCGTAATGGAGTTTATGAGTTCATGGAATCGGCAAAGCAACATATTGATGCAGAAGGTCGTGTTCGGTGTCAATGTATAAATTGTTTGAATAAGAAAAGGAAAAGTGTTTGCGCAATTTTTTACTTGAAGAAACGTGTAAGGTTCAAACCTCCTGGGACAAAGTCCCAGCAAGAGGTGTTTGATTAAGTGAATAAGCCTCTAAGGGGCACAAGCACACAAATTACAATCCTAAGGATTATGAAACTAAGAAATGAAAAATAAAAATATGCTCGTTTGAGTCTTCATTTGATCGGGGGATCTAATCTTCGCATGAGTGAGCCTTTTATAGTGAAACTTGTAAACCGCTCGGGCAGCAACTGCTGGGTCATGCCTTCAACCGTTGAGTTGTGCGTCTTAACTGCCTGATCGTGGAGGGAACTGCCTAACTGCTGTAATCGTGGGATCAACTACATCATGTGTTCGGTCATCCCGAGTCCCTTGTCGTTCTAATCGCTGTTTCGGTCGTCCTGAGTTCTTTGTCGCTCTAATCGCTGTTTCGGTCATCCTGAGTTCTTTGTCGTTCTAATTGCTGTGTCATCTGGTGATTGCCCCGATCGCTCTTCCCTTCGTCGCTTTGCATGCCTTCGTCCTTTACTCCTTCACTCTAGGGCGATTCCGCTCTAGGGTGACTTTCTTTTGTCAACAATTGTCCCCCAAATTCACCTTGATTGAATTGGAAATGAAATCGAGGTGAATTTCTTCATATCAGGGTGATAGACATCGGCCTACAAGTCCTCGTGTTACGACACCTATCTAGGGCGACTTTATAATTTCTTCCTCATTTCCCCGCTCCTTCTTTTCGTTCGGCTGCACTTATTAAAGACTGGCGCTCTTTCTTCTCGTTCGGCTGCCTTAATTGAGGACTGGCGCTCTTTCTTCTCGTTCAGGGGAGGCCACATCACTAGTTGAGGACTGGCCCGATGGGCATTCCTTCTCGCCCTCGACTAGTTAGCTACCCGACCGATCTTTCAGTACAGGTAATCTGCGAGACCGAGGGGTGCAGTACCTTCCCACAGAGGAACTCGGTTAGCCGCTGCCAACGGGCGTAACCCATCCACACCATTACATTCCATTTCACTACTCAACCCATATGGATGGCCGTTGGCTAACCTTCTTACATTCCATTCCACAACTCATTAAAGAAAAGTTTTTGTTTCTGACAGTCCCTTTTCCATATAGATCTTTTCTTTTCCCGGCTCTGCTCTGCTCCTTCCGTTCCTTCCCCTTCCATCCATTCTGTTATTGAACTATTCACCAACCTACGGTCTCTACCTCTTACTATTTTCTTACTATGGAAGTTGCTTTTCGTCGATTCCTCACAGACGGTGCCAAATGTTGACGGCTGATTTTCATCTCAGGGGGCAATATGGGAATACCATTTCCGGGACAAATCCTCATTCAATAATGATTTGTTTGGTTATGAGAGACCAAGCCAAGATGTTTTGAGTAGGTTGGCCTATGGCCGAGCAGTTGAAAAATGTTACAGTCGTTATTTTTCTATTGTTTACAAGCTGCTATTCAGAGCATCTTCTTTAACCCCCTTCATATACTTCCAAAACATGATACTGTTCTCATTTGCAATGCTTCCCATATGCTACCTGACCGATTGACGGGTTCTCTGCCCTAGGCTTGACTTTACCGAAAGTAAGCCTGCAGCCTGATGGTTTTGTCACATCAACCCTGCTTTCTCATCTGCCACACGTAACAATAATGGTGACAGCCTGGACGATGCTGCTGGGGAACGACTCGTGTTGACACATGTAAAGGAAAATCATAGATTTTAGGTTTCTGTCGGTTGCCAAATGAGTGGCTAGATAAACTGTTGAGCTTTCAAAATCACTTCTGCCCTGGCTCGAGTTGGTTTTGAGAAGGGCTTGGTTGATCTAGTGAAAAAACGATACTGGGATGCTGAGAGAGTGGCGGAACCTGGGGAAGAAGTTCTCGCTTCTGAAGGATTCGCCTGACGAGCTTCAGCGATCTTCGGTCGGCCAATAATTATGTAATAATATAGGACGTTTCATCGTCCATGCGTTGTACTTTTGAGGACGTTTTCGTCCCGTGTTCTCATATTTCTCAGCTTTGTCCTTATTGCAAAGACATTACGTTCTCGTGCTCCCATAATGAGGGCACATATTTTTTCAAGTATTTACCGTTTATCGCTCTAACATGCACTTTTCCATTCAAATTTTTTAAATGATAGGCTCCGTTTGGCAATATATTTTTTTACCTCGAATGGGCCTTCCCAATTAGGCGACCATTTGCCATATGCCGGATCTTTGGCACCAAGTGGCAATATAGTTTTCCACACTAATTCGCGTTTTCTGAACGATTTAGCCATGACTATCTTATTATATCCCATGGCCATTTTTTTCTTTTGCGCTTCCAAACGATTTATGACATCGCATTTAATATCGTCCAATTCCAACAAATTTTGAATCATTGCCTCGCCGTAGTCTTCCTTTGTCAATTCCTTTTGCAACATCACTCTAGTGGATTCAATATTAACTTCAACTGGTAATACGGCCTCTTGACCATATACTAATTGAAATGGCGTGACGGAGGTACTCGTTCGCGGTGACGTCCTATATGCCCATAGTGTTGGGTTTCTAGTTAGTCCCAAGATCGATTTCAAGCAATGAAATATGTGCGAATACAACAATGAAATATGGCAGAATCATACTTACATTGATCGGATTGCGATGCGAGGAACAAAAACTTTTGGCTCCATGAGCTCTCGAAAATTGCTCCATTTTGTGCTCCAAAAATTCGGCCATGGATGTCCACCAAGCTCCAAGCTTTAAGTTTTGATTCCATGCCCACGGGTGGGTTTCCCTATCACCTTCGCAAGACCCCGAATGTGTGCTAGCACCTTGGAAATTTTGCCGCAAATCTTCCTATGCTTCTCCTACATCTTACGGCAATTGCAGTAAAATGGAGGAAGAAAATGGCCCATTGGGCGTGAGAGGGAGAAGAGAGAAGATAGAAAATGTGTTGGTTGATTTCAAAAATCAAAAAGCAAAAAAATGATATACCAAAAGTTGATTTGGTAATAGTCATTCAAAGCTTGACTTTGGAGTATAAATCAAGCATCCACCAACTTCACCAAAACCCATCACCAAAAAGCAACTTTAAAGTGACAAGTGATGTGATGTGACATATGGGGTGCACTTGAATTCGAAATGCGAGTGCGCCCGCAAACACTCCCGGGCTCGGGTTCGCTAATTCCGAATGAACAAATTTTCCATTGCGACGTAATTAAATCTAATTTAATTAAATAATTGTGCCTAGCAAAATTACTATTCACGTCGCTAACGAATTAATTCTAAATTAACTCGTTCGCCCGAATTAAAATCTAATTTTAATTCCGCGTCGAAATCCAATTTCGTATAATATATCGAATATATTATTTTATCGATTAATTCCAAATTAATCGTTATCTCTCTTTAAGTAATATTTTATCCCAGATAAAATATCTCCGCAATTAATCCCATATTAATTTTCTCTCTCTTATAATTAATGCCAAATTAATAAAGTGCGAGTCATACGTCATCGGTGAATCTTCGGGAAGCGACCCATGAGATCCCCAGATATGTTGGCAGTAAATCCGGTCGTCGGACTATCTAAACACGTATGTACATAGTACTACATTTTTACCGATTTACAAGACATGCTTGACTTCTAGCAAAGCACCGTGCCTACCCAATTCTCCAGAAATATTCTTACTAGAATATGTGATCTATATCAGGCGTAATATACATAGTATTGCGTATTTCGATCCAGTATCGGATGTCACGTGCAAGGCCTGGGGCTGGAAATAGGGGTGAGCAACGGTTCCGGGTCTACCCGGAACCGGTTGGAACCGGACCGATTTTTCGGGTTTGGAACCGGAACCGGTTGTAATCGGGTAGGTTCCGGTTCCAAAAATGAAGGAACCGATTTTATCCGGGTAGGTTCCGGTTCCAAAATGATTGGAACCGGAACCGGATCATGGAACCGGTTTCACATCAACTTCAAACATTACATATAATTTTTTATAATTGTTCATGACATATTAAGTTGTAGCTCAACTTTTTGTAATCTGCAGCATGCTGTAATTGTTCATGATATCATTCCCAGTAGTAGTGTCTCCAGTAGCATATGGTATCATACTTGTTGCTGCTACTGGGACCGTCCCTAATATTCCAATTTATCCATGCAGCATTATGGTGGCTTCACTAGCAGCAGTAGGTCTAGCATTTCTTTTTGCATTTGACTAGGATGATTGTGTTTCAGAAGCTTTTTCAATTGAATCTGACTTGTTCATGGTAGTGGATACGCATGGTTCTGTTGATTCAAGTCCTACGGACTCGTATTAGAATGTAGTTTTCATTAAAATATTTTAAAATAGGGTAATTCGAAACCGGACCGGAACCGGATTGGAACCGAATAATAGGGTACCCTGTTTAATTGGGTAGGTTCCGGTTCCACTTAGTGCGGAACCGAATTTTTCCGGGTAGGTTCCGGTTCCATGCGGAACCGGAACCGGTTTTGCTCACCCCTAGCTGGAAATGTGTCTGCCCCGTACGAAGCACATATCAGATCTCTGGTAACTAGTCTCTATAATCGGATAAACATGTCCTAGTCATAATATCCCGATAGCTGCAGCATATAAGAGCACCAGTTCCGTATCCTACGTGATCATCATCTCCACTATGACTGGAGTGATACTTCATATCGACATCACACCCAATACACTACGATTCTCAATATACCCAGAAGAGGCGTACAGAGAACCTGTTAAAGCCTTGGACAACCAAAACCAAAGTATATTGATTGTCGCAAGTATTAGCGGTGCAAGTCTCAGGTTAAGACCAAATACACCTACCCTGATTCAGACTTCCATAGACACATAGTCATACTACCAATGGAATTCCGAGGGGTCTATCCAGAGCGAAGCTGTTTCCGTACCATCGGTAAACACAACCTCCTATTACACTTGCATGAGTATCCTATACCCAAATATATGAGAACTATGCCGTTATGCTCCCACAACGCGTACAAGTGTAATACTAGTCTTTTACGCATTATCGATGTCCAATCTCGATAATACTCTGACTAGGGATATTTAATGATTAAACCTTCATTGATTGATACTGTCTCATATCATCTCAATCCGGAACTAATCATATGGACCTTCTATCATTTATACATCTTGGTAATTTAATTACAAATGATAAAAGAGCAATTTCCTTTGTCACATAGTTAATTTGTACAACAACACCATGATCTGTACAAATAGTGATGCTATGGGCCATAACTGTCCAACAATCTCCCACTTGGCCTATAGTCAATCACTCAAGTGTCCTACACCCGAACTATGTATGGTTCGCTCAAACTTCTGCTGAGAAAAAGCTTTCGTCGGCGGATTTGCATGACTATCATCTGATGCGATTTATTCGATCATCACATCGCCACGATGTATGATCCGAACGAATAAAGATGAATATTTGAAGTATATATCTGGATCGTTGATGAGACCATTAATTCTTTAGCCTGTGCTGTAGCCTAGCTCAGCTGCTAACATAACTACTCTTAATCTAATTAGGATTATTATCGATCCAAAAGGCTTCTATTGCTGCCTCAGCTGCATCAATATTCCACTTTTGTTGTTTATTCGGTAACAGTATCTTGCTTGGAAGATTTCCAGCTCACTGTTCCGTATTTAAACTGTATAATACTGTTTTCGACTTATAGTCGTTTTTATCAGTTAGGAAACTTGCAGTAGTGATCCCAGTCACTTCAAGTTCTCCTTCTCCGGAGTATAAGACAACATACTCAGTTCATCTAAGATACTAAAGGATGTTCTTAACATCAATCCAGTGACCATCACTTGGATTGGCCTGATTGTGACTCCATATGCTCAAAGCGTATGAGACACCAGGTTGCGTACATTTATTTCAATGTACGAGTTCTCGAAGAGTATCAACAACTTTAAATCTATCCCAGTAGATCTTTATTCCTAGAATAAAGGTTGTTTCTCCCAAGAATTCTATGGAGAATTTTCATGAAAGCCGAGCTTTCACCGATTGTTTTATGGGAATATCATTTCCAATAAATGATATATCATCATTTTATAGGACAGTCTCTGTCAGTGCGCTCCCACTAACCTCATATACACAAGAATCATTTTCATTTTGAATTAAATCATACACCATTATGATTACATCAAATCAATTGTTCCAAGAACGCAATGCTTGCTTCAATCCATCCATGGATCGAGTTAACTTGCAAACCTTGTTTGCTTGTTTTGGTACGACAAAACCGTTAGAATGTTTTAAACATCCTCCAAAAGGTTTCCGTTAAGGAAAGAAATTTTGACGTTCCTGCTGCTATATTTCGTGAATAAAACATGCAACATTAGCAAGTATTATCCAAATGAATTTAACAATGGCAACTGTTAAAAGGTTTCATCGTAATCGACACAATGTTGATAACAATACCTTTTTTTTACAAGCCTAGCTTAGTACGTTGGTATGTTGCCTTCCATGTTTGTCTTCCTTGAAGACTTATACAGTACCAATAGGCACAATGCCTTCCGGTACATCAACCAGTGTCCAAACTTGGTTGGTATACATGGAATCCATTTCGGACTTTATGACACTTTGCCATAATAGGGAGTCGATACCTTATATCACTTCCTCATACGTAGTCAGTTCGTACTCTGAATAAGATTAACATCTTTATGAGGTAAGATCAGAAACCCATACGTTCCAGGTTATTTTCTGACTCTCTCTGACTTACGTGGTTCTTGTGTATTCGAAGATTATTGGTATAGTTTCATCCTTGATGAACTATTTGTGTTCCATTAAAGAATCAGTGCCTGGAATAATATTATTCTGATTTTCATCGAGTTTTACTTTCCTCCCACTTACCACTGCATATAGGTATTCCTCTTAGGAAAACCGCATGGCGAGCAACAATTACATTGTTCTCGTGTGAGTTGTATAAGTACTATACTTTGGTTTCCCTAGGATAACCCACAACTTAGGCACTAATCCGATTTGGGTTTTAGTTTGGTATCATCCAAACATATGCCTAGCATTCCCAAATCTACAGGATTGAGAAAACCTAGTTTCTTTCCTGTTCATATCTAATATGAAGTCTGTCTAACAGATTTTTATGGAACCTTATTCAAAATAAGTCTTGCATTGTTTAATGCATATCCGTTTAAGGAAATGGTAGCTAAGAGCGACTCAGGATTATCCTTACTATGTCCAACAAGGTTCGGTTTCTCTGTTCGGACACACCGTCAGACTGACGTGTTCCGGGAGGAGTCCTCATTGAAAGAATATTATACTCTTTCAAGTATTTGAGAAACTTATTGCTTAAATATTTTCCACCACGGTCTAACCGTGACGTTTTAATACTTTAGCCGATCTGTTTGTTTACTTCATGTCGAAACTCTTTGATTCATCAAAAGTTTCCGATTCGTGTTTCAAAAGAAACACATAACCATAACGCGATGCCACATCCGTGTAGATCATGAAATATTCATAACCACCTCTAGCCTAGCTAGACATGGGCCCACTTACGTCACTATGAACAAGGGCTAACAGATCGATGACACTTACACTTTTACCAAGTAAAAGATGTTTTATGCACTTTGCCCAATAAACTAGATTCGTAGACATTATTTGAATAGAATCAAATCTGTGCTAGTATACACTCTTCAAAAGTGTGGATATACGAGTCTTGTTAATTGTGTCCCAGACAACAATGCCACATATAAGTCTCAACTGATTAATTCAGTTTGAGCTATTTGTTTGTCATGTCATATGTTTGAGATTTATTTATATTCAAAATATAAATATTGTTATTCACATCTAATGTGTTTATCTCAATATCATCTTTATAAAATAAAACACTATAGTGTTATAGAATATAAAGGTATACCTGCAACGGGTTAAACCCTGATATAGAGATAATGTTTCTAGTCAAACTAGTTACATTTAAACAGTTTCCTAATTTAAGTACACACCCGAATGGTAGTTCATAAACTTAGGTTTCTACGGTTAAAACAGCGACTGTCGTCCTGTTTCCGATTCGCAGGTAAATCTCAACTGAAGTCAGTATCCTTCTTATCAGCAGATTCTGCACATTAGTACATATATTTATGTACCACATTTAGTATCTAAAATCCAATTTTAATATTAGTAGTGAACATGTTTATGACAAACATATTTGAAGCCGGAGCCTTGCACCATCTTCACTTCCTTCATGTCTGCCTTGTCCATAAGGCAGTCACGCTTCTGTGACCCCGTTTACCACAGTTTAGATAGACATTTTGGGATATGTCATTTGTCTTCCCAGAAGATTATAATGGCTTTGCCTTTGCCTCTTTTCCACACTCAGAAGCCTTTGGCCAAGCATTGGCCTTCTGGAATGTCGAAGTAAGATGTGTCTTGCACTTCTTGCCCTATTGCAAACTCTGGCTTTGTCTCCTTGAGTATAACCATTAACTCTCCAAGAGTTTTCTATTGCAATTTGTTCTTCTAAGATCTAAGGATAGATCTATGAAGATCCTTCAATTTCAATATCATACTATAAGGATCTAATCCTTAGTTCTGATTAAGAAATTAAGGAGTCTTTGCGGCAAGCATAATGGATTAAGCACTTAGGTTATCATCACATGAATCTTCCAAAGATCATGCTCTACTATTTGCTCAACTCTGGGCTTAGGCCCAAGATGTTATTCTATCAAATAGAATAACTTCTCAGTTCCCAGGACTATCCTGAGGTTTTATTCTCAATTTGAAAATTAAAGTCGTTTAAAATATTTTCACCCAGGTTTATATTTTAAACACTAATCTTTCATTTATCTTGATTCCAATAGTCCAACTATCGAATCAACAATTTTAGGTACTATTTATTATAATGATTACTATAGTTCAACTATATAATCAAATATAATTTAATTGGTTAAATTCAATTATATTGATTACTATAATCCAATTATAAAATCAACTATTAATTGAAATCATTAATTCAAATATATTGATTGCTATAATCCAATTATATAATCAATTATAAATGAAATAGTTTGAATACATTCCAACTGTTTAATTTAAAACAACATTAAATATTATTCCAACTAATATATTAATTTATTTGACGAAAAATTTGAATGAGCGTTATGGCAAGTGACTAAACGAATATTGCAAATTTAATACTTGCCTCCCACTATTTTTCGGCGAGCCTCTAACCCTCTGTTGAGTACTCGGGAAACCTTGTTTCCTAGTGGGCTAGGATCCCGTTAAATAACACACAATCTTGACTTTGGCCAACAAATCACAACTTGGACAAGACACCGATATGGAACAAAGCCTTCATGATTCAAACACATCCGCGATGGACAAAGGTCTTGACTTTGGTCAACAAACCAGTGCCAGTCTTGGATCTTGAGTAAGAATAACTCAATGGAAGGAAAAACGCTTAACATGTAGTGAGTGTTTTTCCGCGTAATTGGCAACCAATTAATTATCTTTGTTAGGTCTCATCATCATACACCCTTAAACATGCATTCTAAACATATAATAAGGCGTGTAAGTAAATAAATATAATAATGATATGCGGATGAATATTTAAACACATTGTTCCTAGAACAAATCTCTCCATTTCCTCTCTCCCGCTAGCACAAGTATTACTTCTACCCGATTACATAACACTTCTAAAGAAACCTCATTTACATTGAGGGGAATATGTGAGAAGAGAAATACACAGAGTCAAGAGGTAATAGGCTGGACACGCAGGTCCAATTAATAAATTCTAAATTTATTACAACAATTTCCAAAATTGCCCTCACCCATCTAATATCCATCCGATATGCATTATTCATACATCGCATCCATGTATTCACACAAGCATGTTATCAATCAATCTAATCCAATTAATTAATCTGAAAATTAATGACCATCCAATGTTCAAACAATGATTTGATTTTGCGCGAGTCAAACTCGTTTTGCGAATAAGTACTCAAAGTACGAATTCTCAAATTATATTAAACTACAACATTAAATCTAATTTAATTTTTATTTAATACTAATTCATTATTTAATTCCAAATTAAATATTACACTTTATTAATGAACCTTTACGACTTAGATTCTAAATCTAATCGTTACGGGTCTCAAATCCCGATTAACATCCAATGTTAATTTAATTTAAAGTCCAATGGGCTTTTAATTAATTTCTTAAGGCATGGACTTTTGGTCAATATGGGTCAAACCCAAATACCAAAGCCCATTTAAAGAATCACCCTTATTTGCCAAGAAACCAATTTAGGCCCATTAGGCCCAATTAAAATTAAAGGTCCATTAAGTCATAATTGGACTTTATGTATATGGTTTTGGGCCCAATTGGATCCAACAAATTAGCCTAAACCAAACTTGGCCCAACCAAACCCATTAAGCCCAATTACAACTTTAAAAGCCCAATTCCAAATTTGGCCCAATTAATTTAATTTCAAAATTCCAAATTTCATAATTAAATTAACCAAAGTGTATGCCATAATTAATTAACCAAATTAACATTTCCAAAATACTAATTCACTCAATTAATTATGCTCATTATCATCAACATATGTCCAACACATTTGAATAAAAAAAAATCAATCATTTTCATGCTTCACATGTCACAACATTTTAAGGTTTTTCATGTCTGATTTCGTTTTCAATCCAATTGAATTATAAATCAACATTTCCCAAATAATTTCAACTCATCCAATGATCAAAATCAAAAATCACCATGACTTAGGGCAACATCAAGTATTCGGCCAAGCCAAAATATTGGGGAAAATTTGACCCAATCCAATTTTCATCAAATTGATCATGCATAACACTATGTTATCATAATTTAAGCATACTCAAACAATCAATTTCACTCAAACATGCTCAAATCAATTTTGCCCAAATTTTACCCTAATTTCATTTCATGCTCAAAATGGCTCTGATACCATTGTTGGGTTTCTAGTTAGTCCCAAGATCGATTTCAAGCAATGAAACATGTGCGAATACAACAATGAAATATGGCAGAATCATACTTACATTGATCGGATTGCGATGCGAGGAACAAAAACTTTTGGCTCATTGAACTCTCGGCAATTGCTCCATTTTGTGCTCCAAAAATTCGGCCATGGATGTCCACCAAGCTCCAAGCTTTAAGTTGGGATTCCATGCCCACGGGTGGGTTTCCCTATCACCTTCGCAAGACCCCGAATGTGTGCTAGCACCTTGGAAATTTTGCCGTAAAACTTCCTATGCTTCTCCTACATCTCACGACAATTGCAGTAAAATGGAGGAAGAAAATGGCCCCTTGGGCGTGAGAGGGAGAAAAGAGAAGAGAGAAAATGTGTTGGTTCATTTCAAAAATCAAAAAGCAAAAAAATGATATACCAAAAGTTGATTTGGTAATAGTCATTCAAAGCTTGACTTTGGAGTGTAAATCAAGCATCCACCAACTTCACCAAAACCCATCACCAAAAAGCAACTTTAAAGTGACAAGTGATGTGACATGTGATGTGACATGTGGGCCGCACTTGAATTCGAAATGCGAGTGCGCCCTCAAACACTCCCGGGCTCGGGTTCGCTAATTCCGAATTAACGAATTTTCCGTTGCGACCTAATTAAATCTAATTTAATTAAATAATTGTGCCTAGCAAAATTACTATTCATGTCGCTAACGAATTAATTCTAAATTAACTCGTTCGCCCGAATTAAAATCTAATTTTAATTCCGCGTCGAAATCCAATTTCGTATAATATATCGAATATATTATTTTATCGATTAATTCCAAATTAATCGTTATATCTTTTTAAATAATATTTTTTCCCAGATAAAATATCTCCGCAATTAATCCCAGATTAATTTTCTCTCTCTTATAATTAATACCAGATTAATAAAGTGCGAGTCATATGTCATCGGTGAATCTTCAGGAAGCGACCCATGAGATCCCCAGATATGTTGGCAGTAAATCCGGTCGTCGGACTATCCGAACACGTATGTACCTAGTACTACATTTTTACCGATTTACAGGACATGGTTGGCTTCTAGCAAAGCACCGTGCCTACCCATTTCTCCAGAAATATTCTTACTGGAATATGTGATCTATATCAGGCGTAGTATATGTAGTATTGCGTATTTTGATCCAGTATCAGATGTCACGTGCAAAGCCTGAGGCTGGAAATGTGGCTGCCCCGTACGAAGCACATATCGGATCTCTGGTAACTAGTCTCTATAATCGGATAAACATGACCTAGTTGACCGGCGTAAACACACACGTATAACGCAAGCGTACGTATCGTTCAAGTAGTATAAAAAGTATCGATCCCACGAGGACTTAAAACCTTTTTGTTATCAATTTATTGGGCCAAATGATTACCAGTATCTAACAAGTTGTTTGATTGATTTGGAATGACGACGATTCTAAATTTAAAGACAAATAACTAAAATTGCTTAAAAGTAGATTTTAAGGAAATTCAATATTAAAAACTATCCAGGGTTGTGATTTATTTCAATATTATTTAAAAGATGAAGTAGTTATCTTATAGTTGGGTAAAATATCAATTTATTAACCTGGAACACTAACTTATGTAAAAGCCTCTTCCGATGGTCAATTACAAATACCCAGTATAACCCAATTGAACCATATTCCTATGTCAACCACATTACCTGGATTCATTAAGTCTAAGTTCCATTATGGCTACCCCCGCCCTACAGGTATATTCCTATCCTGTAAGGAAATCTATTAAAGGGTTATCTATCCGCAAGGAAGATCGTGGGCTATTGAGTCTAAGGTCTTAAACTTAAAATCCCTATGTCTAGTTCATTTTAAGTTTACCTAATCAGTTTAATTAATGGCCAGTTAATTAAAGAGCTTTAAGATTAAGACTCAATAAATAAATCTTTAATTTACCCAAACTATAATCTAACCCTTATAAACCAGTTTAATTGAAATTCATCACAACCCTAGATAACTAACTTAGCTATGACACATAATTAGGGCTAAAAACTTAAAAGACTTAAAATAAAATTGCATAAAGTAAATGTAGTAAAATAACTGCTGAAAGTAAATTAAAATAAAATTGCTAAGGTAAAAAGGAATTACTTCTACTATATACTAATTAGATTTCTCCCATAATATAATATAAGCTTTGCAAAACATTTTCATCCAGCCATATAGGCGGTATTTTGATTTAATTAGTTTAAAAACAACCAGCCATAAAGGCGGAATCATTTTAAAACAACCAGCCATAAAGGCGGAATCAAAATAACCAGCCATATAGGCGGAATGAAAATAAACCAGCCATAAAGGCGGAACTTAAAATAAACCAGCCATAAAGGCGGAATATGAATTTTATTACCCACCGACCAATCTGGCGGTATCCTGATTAAGTCAATTTAAAACTTGAATATATTATAATTATGGGAGAATAATATAAGAAGTAATAGTAAAAGAATTACCTTTTACCTTAACAGAGGAAGTTACCTCCTCATAATGAGTAGTAAAAACTGTAAAATAAAGAAAGTAAATTATTATTATTACAGAACTTAGTTAAAAATTACAAAAACTAAATAAAAAGAACTTAGAGAGAGAGAAACTCCCTAATTACATAGGATTTGGGAGAGGAAATGGTACAACAAAACTGAACCATCGCGCTCTATTTATAGGCGCGGATGGCGGTTGGGCGTCGCGACGCTGAAGCCTTTAGCGTCGCGACGCGGGATACAGTTCAACGTGCCTCAATAACGGCTTGACACGTGGCAAGGCGGCTAAGAGATCAGATCCTTATCCGATGACGTGGCACTGTTCATGACGTCATCGCTTACGTCATCATGATGTGAGATTGTCGGCAACGTCTGATCTTGACACGTGGCATGGGCGCATTTTAGCAAATTGTTGAGATGTCGACACGTGGCAAGGCGCACAATAGCGTAGATGATGATTGTCGGCGCCGTAGGATGATGACACGTGGCAGGCGCACGTTAGCACGTCTTCTGTGATGGTGACACGTGGCACGGCGCACGTTAGCAAAGTCAAACTTTTCAAATTGTTGACCCGTTGACCATGGCGCATTTTAGCAACTTCGGCGCAGGCGGGGCGTCGCGACGCCAAGGATATGCGCGGCGCGACGCGCAGAAGACAAAATAATTCCAGTTGACGCATTTTTGTCCGGATTTGCCCCAAATTGCCTCCAGTGCTGTCCAAACTTTATTTATCTGCAAAATAACAACAAAACACATCAAAACGTTCATAAATCTCGAGAAACAATACAAAACATTAGGTCAAATGAGTAGGAAATAGTGGTATAAATACCACTCATCACTAGTCATAATATCCCGATAGCTGCAGCATATAAGAGCACCAGTTCCGTATCCTACGTGATCATCATCTCCACTATGACTGGAGTGATACTTCCATCTTGACACCACACCCAATACACTACGATTCTCAATATACCCAGAAGAGGCGTACACAGAACCTGTTAAAGCCCTGGACGACCAAAACCAAAGTATATTGATTGTCGTAAGTATTAGCGGTGCATGTCTCAGGTTAAGACCAAATACACCTACCCTGATTCAGACTTCCATAGACACATAGTCATACTACCAATGGAATTCTGAGGGGTCTATCCAGAGCGAAGCTGTTTCCGTACCATCGGTAAAACAACCTCCTATTACACTTGCATGAGTATCTTATACCTAAATATATGAGAACTATGCCTTTATGCTCCCACAACGCGCACAAGTGTAATACTAGTCTTTTACGCATTATCGATGTCCAATCTCGATAATACTCTGACTAGGGATATTTAATGATTAAACCTTCGTGGATTGATACTGTCTCATATCATCTCAATCCGGAACTAATCATATGGACCTTCTATCATTTATACATCTTGGTAATCTAATTACAAATGATAAAAGAGCATTTCCTCTGTCACATAGTTATTTTGTACAACAACACCATGATCTGTACAAATATTGATGCTATGGGTCATAACTGTCCAACAATCTCTCACTTGGCCTATAGCCAATCACTCAAGTGTCCTACACCCGAACTATGTACGGTTCGCTCAAACTTCTGCTGAGAAAAAGCTTTCTTCAGCGGATTTGCATGACTATCATCTGATGTGATTTATTCGATCATCACATCGCCACGATGTATGATCCGAACGAATCAGATGAATATTTTAAGTATATATCTGGATCGTTGATGAGACCATTAATTCTTTAGCCTGTGCTGTAGCCTAGCTCAGCTGCTAACAGAACTACTCTTAATCTAATTAGGATTATTATCGATCCAAAAGGCTTCTATTGCTGCCTCAGCTGCATCAATATTCCGCTTTTGTTGTTTATTCGGTAACAGTATCTTGCTTGGAAGATTTCCAGCTCACTGTTCCGTATTTAAACTATATGGTACCGTTTTCGACTTATAGTCATTTTTATCAGTTAGGAAACTTGCAGTAGTGATCCCAGTCACTTCAAGTTCTCATTCTCCATAGTATAAGACAACATCCTCAGTTCATCTAAGATGTTAAAGGATGTTCTTAACATCAATCCAATGACCATCACTTGGATTGGCCTGATTGTGACTCCATATGCTCAAAACGTATGAGACACCAGGTTGCGTACATTTATTTCAATGTACGAGTTCTCGAAGAGTATCAACAACTTTAAATCTATCCCAGTAGATCTTTATTCATAGAATAAAGGTTGTTTCTCCCAACAATTTTCATGAAAGCCGAGCTTTCACCGATTGTTTTATGGGAATATCATTTCCAATAAATGATATATCATCATTTTATAGGACAATCTCTGTCAGTGCGCTCCCACTAACCTCCTTATATACACAAGAATCATTTTCGTTTTGAATTAAATCATACACAATTATGATTACATCAAAACAATTGTTCCAAGAACGCAATGCTTGCTTCAATCCATCCATGGATCAAGTTAACTTGAAAACCTTGTTTGCTTGTTTTGGTACGACAAAACCGTCAGGATGTTTTAAACATCCTCCAAAAGATTTCCGTTAAGGAAAACGATTTTGACGTTCCTGCTGCCTTATTTCATGAATGAAACATGCAGCATTAGCAAGCATTCTCCAAATGAATTAAACAATGGCAACTGTTAAAAGGTTTCGTCGTAATCGACACAATGTTGATAACGATACCTTTTCGTTACAATCCTAGCTTAGTACGTTGGTATGTTGCCTTCCATGTTTGTCTTCCTTGAAGACTTATACAGTACCAATAGGCACAATGTCTTCCGGTACATCAACCAGTGTCCAAACTTGGTTGGTATATATGGAATCCATTTCGGACTTCATGACACTTTGCCATAATAGGGAGTCGATACCTTGTATCACTTCCTAATACGTAGTCAGTTTGTATTCTCAATAAGATTAACATCTTTACGAGGTGAGATCAGAAACCCATACCTCCCAGGTTATTTTCTGACTCTCTCTGACTTACGTGGTTCTTGTGTATTCGAAGATTATTGGTATAGTTTCATCATTGATGAACTATTTATGTTCCATTAAGGAATCGGTGCCTGGAATAGTATTATTCCGATTTTCATCGAGTTTTACTTTTCTCCCACTTACCACTGCATATAGGTATTATTCTTAGGAAAACCGCATGGCGAGCAACAATTACATTGTTCTCGTGTGAGTTGTATAAGTACTATACTTTGGTTTCCCTAGGATAACCAACAACTTAGGCACTAATCCGATTTGAGTTTTAGTTTGGTATCATCCAAACATATGCCTAGCATTCCCAAATCTACAGTATTGAGAAAACCTAGTTTCTTTCATGTTCATATCTAATATGAAGTATGTCTAACAAATTTTTATGGAAACTTATTCAAAATAAGTCTTGCACTGTTTAATGCGTATCCGTTGAAGGAAATGGTAGCTCAGAGCGACTCATGATTATCCTTACTATGTCCAACAAGGTTCAGTTTCTCTGTTCGGACACACCGTCAGACTGACGTGTTCCGGGAGGATTCCTCATTGTAAGAATACTATACTCTTTCAAGTATTTGAGAAATTTATTGCTTAAGTATTTTCCACCACGGTATAACTGTGACGTTTTAATACTTTAGCCGATCTGTTTGTTTACTTTGGGTCGAAACTCTTTGATTCATCAAAAGTTTCCGATTCGTGTTTCAAAAGAAACACATAACCATAACGCGATGCCACATCCGTGTAGGTCATGAAATATTCATATCCACCTCTAGCCTAGCTAGACATGGGCCCACTTACGTCACTATGAACAAGGTCTAACAGATCGATGACACTTACACTTTTACCAAGTAAAAAGTATTTTAAGCACTTTGCCCAATAAACTAGATTCGTAGACATTATTTGAATAGAATCAAATTCGTGCTAGTATCCACTCTTCAAAAGTGTGGATATACGAGTCTTGTTAATTGTGTCCCAGACAACAATGCCACATATAAGTCTCAATTGATTAATTCAGCTTGAGCTATTTGTTTGTCATGTCATATGTTTGAGATTTATTTATTTTCAAAATATAAATACTGTTATTCACATCTAATGTGTTTATCTCAATATCATCTTTATAAAATAAAACACTTTAGTGTTATAGAATATAAAGTTATACCTGCAACGGGTTAAACCCTGATATAGAGATAATGTTTCTAGTCAAACTAGTTACATTTAAACAGTTTCCTAATTTAAGTACACACCCGAATGGTAGTTCCTAAACTTAGGTTTCTACGGTTAAAACAGCGACTGTCGTCCCGTTTTCGATTCGCAGGTAAATCTCAACATGGACCATTTCAGTTGCTAGTGCCCTCTGAATGGGCTCATGCTTTTGACAAGCGATGCACCCATTGGCATATGATATGCAAAACTCTCCCATTTTCGGCCAATAATATCCACTCCGTATGATTAGCCACCTCATCTTTATTCCGGCCTGGTGAGCTCCACAAACACTCTCGTGTATTTCGGCCATAATAGTTTTGGATTCTGATGACCTCATGCATTTCAACAACATATCGTCTTCTTATTTTGGACGAGGTTTGAATTCTCACTGTAGAACCTCGGCGCGAAGGTTCTCGGTTGCCATGCTACTGGCTCATTCTTTACTGGCCTTTCACAGGTATCTTCCAACTCCCTCATCCACTCCACACTATTCTTGCACCGTGCACACAAATTTTGCCGATCCTTCATTTCTTGGGGTGTTTCGATCCTTTCCAGAGCGCTCGGACGATGACAGTCATGATCTTCATCCAGGACCAATTTGAACTTTGGCAAGTTCATTTTGGTAAGGTTTGAATCGATCATGTTTAATTCTATCGGTTTTGGAAAAAGGTTGTCGTCTACCGCCATCCTTTTTTCGAACGTTATTCGTCCAAATTCTATGGCATCATGCAAAACATTCTGAAAAACGAGACAATCATTAGTTGAATGGAACCGTGCATTATGCCACTTGTAATATTTTTTCTCACCGATTTGCTCAGCGCTTGGCAATGTGTGGCGGTCGCTCAAACTAATTTGCTTGTCTTTATATAATTGATCGAATATGGCATCGACTTTCGTGATATCGAACGAGAAGTTCCCACTCTTTTTGTCGTCTTTTTCTTTGGCTTGGGGTTCAGCCCACACCTTACAAATGTACGGCTTCCCTTTAACCAATTCGGCCAAACATACGTCGGCCGATTCGAT
Organism: Zanthoxylum bungeanum; assembly: GCA_019454045.1. Taxonomy (NCBI): domain Eukaryota; kingdom Viridiplantae; phylum Streptophyta; class Magnoliopsida; order Sapindales; family Rutaceae; genus Zanthoxylum; species Zanthoxylum bungeanum. Next base: position 41,863 of record SKCR01033318.1, on the reverse strand, counting down.
GTCCATTTCGCTTATTTCATAATTGATGTTCCTATAATAAGTTCCTTTGCTGGAATTTTTCATTTGTTCTTCCTCTCTTAATAACTGTTCATAACACACCACACTAGTGGTGAGTTGGGGGAGATCCCAAAATCCGCGATCTTGAAATTTCTTTTTCAGATCGAAATTGAGACAGCTTTGAGCGATTCTCACAAATTCTTTCTCTGGCAAAGACACGTAACATCGGCCTCGAGCCACTTTAAACCTTTGTAAGAATGTCTCGGCCCATTCTCCTGGTAACTGTCTCAGGTTCGCCAAGTCGGCCAAGGCCACTTCAGATTCGGCCTTGTAGAATTACGCATGGAACAACTGTTCCATTTGTTGCCAATTCTCTACCGAGTTGGGTGGCAGGCTGACATACCATGAGAAAGCTACATCTGACAGTGAGTCATGGAATAACCTCAACTTATGGAAATCAGTGACTTCTCCACACTGAAGAGTAAATCGCCCTATGTGTTCCATGGTAGAAACTTCCCCAGACCCTGTAAACTGAGAAGAATCTGGTATTTTGTAATTTCTAGGCCACAGATACGCCACATCGATCCAATCTGGATATGGTTTCTGATACCTTGTCTGAATTGGCCGTACTCCATACCGAATTGATTTTGAAGGATCTCGGTCATCTATTCTCTCAACATATCATTGCCATTAAATGTCATTGCTATGGGTGGCAGTTGCGGTCCTCTCACAAGTGGGACATAGTCGTGTTTCTGTCCCTGAGAAGCCTGGAGACCTTGGGGCAACAGCACTTCATGTTGTACTATATTTGGCCCTTGGTGTAGGTTTGGCCCTAGATATAGGCCATTGCCCACATGACTTATTCCCTCCCTGGAGGTCGTAGGGACAATGACCCATTGCAGAGGAATATTACTCGGGCCAGCCTCCTGACTGCTTGGTACAGGAGGAGGCGTAGTCCACGGTAGGGCTGTCCCTCCGTTTACACATTTGGCCATTAACTCATTTAATGAGCTTAGGTGTTTGGCCATATTTTCATAATGTGAGTTACTAGTCGAAGTAAACATCCTGCTTGAATTCACCGAACAATGCATGAACCGCGTTAGAGCTGAGCTCTCGCATAGGCTCATATCGACTAGTGTCTGCCAGACCCTCGAAATAGCCCACTACGGTTGGAACATGGGGCTGTTTGGTTTGCTCCAGTCCCGCTTCCTCCGTACTTGAGCCAGTTTGAGTGTTTCTTTTCGGAGGCATCTCCACTTTTACACCAAGTCTCCCACTGTGGTCGCCAAAAAATTATTTGCGAAATTTTTTGCTTGAAGAAACGTGTAAGGTTCAAACCTCCTGAGACAAAGTCCCAACAAGAGGTGTTTGATTAAGTGAATAAGCCTCCAAGGGGCACAAGCACACAAATTACAGTCCTAAGGATTATGAAACTAAGAAATGAAAAATAAAAATATGCTCGTTTGAGTCTTCATTTGATCGGGGGCTCTAATCTTCGCATGAGTGAGCCTTTTATAGTGAAACTTATAAATCGCTCGGGCAGCAACTGCTGGGTCATGCCTTCAACCGTTGAGTTTAGCGTCTTAACTGTCTGATCGTGGAGGGAACTGCCTAACTGCTGTAATCGTGGGATCAACTGCATCATGTGTTCGGTCATCCCGAGTCCCTTGTCGTTCTAATCGTTGTTTCGGTCGTCCTGAGTTCTTTGTCGCTCTAATCGCTATTTCGATCGTCCTGAGTTCTTTATCGTTCTAATTGTTGTGTCATCTGGTGATTGCCCCGATCGCTCTTCCCTTCGTCGCTCTGCTTTCCTTCTTCCTTTACTTCTTCACTCTAGGGCGATTTCGCTCTAGGGTGACTTTCTTTTGTCAAAAAAAGGTTAGATGAAGTTGAGAATCATTTATACATGCCGGGAATATCACCAACTTACCATACATGGATTTATCATGGTGAGCAGTATAATTCTCAATCACGGTTTATTGATTCCGGTGAAGAAAGTAGTAGTTACAATCAACCTGCAAATGATGAGATAATACAAGGTCCACAAGTCGGTCATAATGTTGGCGGTGACATACCAGTGTTAGGTGGAAATGATCAAAATTTATTTAGTCAACTACTTGATGAGGCACAAGAAATACCATTTGAAGGTGCTGTGATATCGATCTTGAATTTCATTGTGAAATTATTACACATTAAAGTGATGAACATAATGACCAACAAAAGTATTGATATGATGATAGACTTACTTGGCCAGATGTTACCGGTTGGCAGCGAATTGCCTAAGTCATATTACGAGGCAAAGAAAATATTACGTGATCTGGGAATAATGTATGAATCAATTGATGCTTGTAAGTAAGACTGTGTATTATTTCATACCGAGTATGAATCACTTGAATATTATTCGATATGTGGTGAAAGTCGGTACAAAGTCCGTGGTCTTGGGAAGAAATTACATCAGAAGATATTACGATATTTACCATTAACACCCAGGCTGCAGAAGTTGTTCATGTCACGACACACAGCGACTGACATGAGGTGGCATCACGAAAAGAGGATCGGTGCGGAGGGCATACTTAGACATCCTGCGGATGGAACCGAGTGGAAGAAATTTGATGACATGTACCCTCATTTCGCCGATGACCCCCGTAATGTCAGGTTAGGCCTCACCTCCGATGGTTTTAACCCATTTGGGAATATGTACAACTCTTACAGCATGTGGTCCATAATTGTTATTCCATATATCTTACCTCCATGGAATTGTATAAAGGATTCATTCATGTTTATATCATTATTTATCCCTGGTTCACGTTCCATTGGTAAATATATAAATATTTACTTGAGACCATTAATCGATGAGTTACAAACATTATGAAATGTCGGTGTGTATACCTATGATGCAGCTTCTCAATAGTATTTTCATACATACATGCCGCATTATTATAGACCATTAATGATTTTCCAGCTTATGGTTCATTATCTGGATGAAGAACTAAGACATATATGGCGTGTCCAATTTGTGCGGGTGAAACACCTTCGCAATGGTTACGGAATAAAATAGAATACACATGGCACATGCGATTTCTTGAGTTAAGTCATCCTTGGCAGAGAAGTCAAATATTCAGTGGTCAACCAGAACCTCGGAGTATGCCCAGTCCATTGTCTGGATTTGACATACTCTGCCAACATCAACATCTCAGAGACAACATACCAGAGAAATATCCTAATAATAGAGATAAAAATCGAAAACGTCAATCTGAAGAGTTGAATTGGACAATAATAAGTATTTTCTTTGAGTTAGAGTATTGAGGGAGTCTGAGTCTACGACATAATTTGGATGTAATGCATATAGAAAAAAATATGCGAGAGTTTAGTGGGCACACTATTCAACATTCCGGGTAAGACGAAAGACACTGAAAATGCTAGATTGGACCTACAAGATCTTAGAATTCGCAGTGAATTGCACTTACAGGCCACTACCCGAGGTCTTATTATACCACCTACTAGTTACGTGATAACTCAATCAGAGAGAAAATCATTTTGTTGGCTGAAAATGGAGAAATTTTCTAATGATTATGCATCGAATATTTGGACGTTGGGTCATGGATGACACGATAACTGGGTTAAAGAGTCACGACTGTCATGTGGTTCGTGAGATTCTCCTTCCTGTTGGCATTCGACCTTATATGTCGTCAAATGTATACGACATTGTACTTGATCTATGTGGATTCTTTAAACAATTGTGTCAATAGACATTAACCACATATGTTATTGAAAAACTTGAGCGAGGAATTGTGATAATCCTATATCAATATATTTACCGCCCATTTGAATTAATATTTTGTTTAGTTTCTCGAGTATTGTGAATATTTTTGTGTTTTATGTTATTTTTCAGATAAATAAAGTTTTGAAACTCACTGGAATTGAATCGGGGCTAAAATAGTGAAATTCGGATCAAAAAGGGCAAATTAAGAAATTTTATGTTCACGCGTCGTGACGCGAAACATCATATGCATCGCGACACACCACAATTATGCAGCCACCGACATACGTCATTGCTGACGTCATCCCTACGTCATCACTGTAGCCCGCGTCGTGACGCCAAGCCAATAATTCTGTCGACAGCCACGTGTCATCATCTCGTTGAATCAACGGCGCGTCGCGACCGCAAGTGTTTTGCGTCACGATGCGCGGGGCATAATTTTGCCTATAAATTGAAGATCAAATCAGAAGGAAAATTCATTTATTCTTCTGGGGATTTCCTTAAGAATACTAAGAAGATTGTATCTTGTTTGTTTATTTACAGCTTTCTTGTATTTAATTTTTATTTTAAGCAATATGTCTTTCTTTATTTTACTTTTCAGTATTAGGAGGTAACTCCCCTCTATTGGGTGAAAGGTAAAGCTTTTAGTACTAATATTTAGATTAATCTCCCTTAATTATAATATATAAACTATTTTAAAACCTGACTTAATGGGATACCGCCTTTATGGTCGGTTGGACTTAATTAAATTGATTTTAACCTGATTTAATGGGATACCGCCTTTATGGTCGGTTGGAATTAATCAAAAGCTTAATCAGGATACCGCCTATATGGTCGGTTGGTAATGTCATGCAAAATTTATATATTATAATAAGAGAGATAACTAAATTAGAAGCAATAAAGTGGATCCTCTAACCCCTACATTTTCTTTAAAATTGAACTTGGAAAAAAGGATTTTAGGTTTAGCCTTAGACTCAATAGCTCACGATCTCACTTCGGGGCAAATGACTCTTAGGTAGATTTCCTTACAGAAGAGGAATATCCCTGTTGGGCTGGGGTAGCCATAATTGGAACCTAATCTTAATTAATTCAGGTAACTTGATTAACATAGGAATATAGTTAATTGGGTTATTTTGGGTGTTTGCATCTGACCATCGGAAGAAGCTTTTGCATATTTTCGTATTCCAGGTTAATAAACTGATATATTACACAAACATGAGATAATCACTTCATTTTTATAAGATTTTGGAAGGATTCAAAACCCTAGATAGTTTTATAATATTGATTTTTCCTTTAATTCACTTTCGCACTATTTTAATTACTTGTCTTTCGTTTAAAAAAACACCATCCAATCAACAATCAATCTATTAGATACTCGTAAACATTTGGCTTCATATATTAATAGCCTAGATATTAAGTCATCGTGGGATCGATGTTAGTGTGCTAGTCATGCCACAAGATCTCTAAGATGATTTGTGTGTGAATGTTAAAGAAGTTTGCGGAATAAACTTACAATGAACGGATTTGAGATTTCAAAAAATCTTTGATGTTTGTGAAGAGCTCCAAGCTTTTCTTTGTGTTCCAAACTCAAGGAATTGGTTTCCCTATCACCTTGATTCACTCTTGAAATGCTAGCTCAAAGAAATTTTGCAACAAGACTTCAAAATGGGGAGAGGGAAGCTCACATCAGTGAGCTTGGAGAAGAAAGAAAAAGTGTTGTGAATAGTAACAAATCCCACTTCCAAAGTTGACTTAGCTAATTTATACAAAGGTTGAGTGTTGGTTTTAGTTTGAGTGTTTCATAAGCAATCCAAGCCTTACTCAAGCCAACAACAACTTCCATCAAATGTCTAACATATTGATGTAAGTGTAGTGGGTCCCACCACTTTTAAATTCCAAATTTAAGTCGGCTAACTCAACACGCAACTTCGCTCGGGCCCGTGTTCGTTTAATTCCGAACTAAACGAATTTACCGTTGCGATATAATTAAATTCAATTTAATTAAATAATTATGCCTCGCAAAATTATTACGAAAGTCACTTACGAATTAATTATAAATTAATTCGTTCGCCCGAATTAAAATCTAATTTTAATTCCGCACTGAAATCTGATTTCAATTAATATATCCAATATATTATCTAATCGATTAATTCCAAATTAATCGCGCTCTATCTTCTATTCGAATTTTATCCCAGATAAATTTTTGCCGCAATTAATCATAGATTAATTTTTTTCTCTCTCATAATTAATCCCAGATTAATTATGTTCGAGTCAAATGTCATCGGTGAATCTTTGGGAAGCAACCCATGAGATCCCTGAATATGTTGGCAGTAAATACGGTCATCGGATTATCCGAATACGTGCGTACCTCGTACCACGTTCTTACCGATTTACAAGACATGGTTGGCTTCTTGCAAAACACCATGCCTACCCAATTCTCCAGAAATATTCTTTTAAGGAATACATAATCTTTATCAAGCGTAGTATACTAAGTATTTCGTATTATGATCTAGTATCGGATGTCACATGCTAGGCCTGGGGCTGGAATTGTGTATGCCCCGTACGAAACATATATCAGATCAAAAACAACTAGTCTCTTTAATCGGATAATCATGACCTAGTCATACTATCTCGATAGCTGCAGCATATGAGAGTACTAGTTTTGTATCCCTGCATGATCATCTTCTCCATATGACTAAAGTGATACTTCCATCTTGACATCATATCCAATACACTACGATTCTCAGTAAACCCAGAAGAGGCGTACACAAAACCTGTTAAAGCCCCGGATGACCAAAACCATAGCGTACTGATTATCGCAAGTATTTGCGATGCAAGTCTCAGGTTAAGACCACATACACCTACCCTGATTCGGATTCCCATAGACACATAGTCATACTACCAATGGGATTCCGAGGGGTCTATCCAGAGCGAAACTGTTCCTGATCCAACGGCTAACAGAACCTCCTATCGCACTTGTATAAATATCCATTACTTAAATATATGAGAACTATGCTATTAAGCTTCCATAACGCGCACAAGTGCAATACTAGTCTATTCTGCATTATCGATGTCCAGTCTCGATAATACTATGACTAGGGATATTTAATGATTAAACTGTTCATGGATTAATACTGTCTCATATCTTATTAATCCGAAACTAATCATAAGGACTTTTATCATTTATATATATTTAAGTAATCTAATTACAAATTGATAAAATATCAATTTCCTTTATCACATAGTTAATTTGTACAAAAACCAAAATGTCTTTTACAAATAGTGATGCTATGGGTCATAATTGTCCAACAATCTCCCACTTGGCTCATAGCCAATCACTCAAGTATCTAACACCTGAACTATGTCCGTGTCGCTCAAACTTCTGTTGAGAAATAGCTTTCGTCAGCGGATCTGCAATGTTGTTATCTGAAGTGATCTTTTCGATCTTCACATCGCCACGATGTATGATCTCACGAATCAGATGGAACCGTCGAAGTACATGCTTGGATCGTTGATGAGACCGCATTTCCTTAGCCTGCGCTATAGCCCCGTTTTTGTAACAATACAAAGGAACGAACTCAGCTGCTAACGGAACTACTCCTAATCCAATTAGGAATTTACGGATCCAAACTGTTTCTTTTGCTGCCTCAGCTGCAGCGATATATTCCGCTTCTGTTGTTAAATCGACAACAGTCTCTTACTTGGAAGATTTCCAGCTCACTGCTCCGTTGTTCAAATAAAATATATACCCAGATTGCAACTTAGAGTCGTCTTTATCGGTTTGGAAACTTGCATCGGTGAACCCATTCACCTCAAGTTCTCTATCTCCATAGACTAAGAAAGTATCATTAGTTCGTCTAAGATACTTAAGGATGTTCTTAACAGTAATCCAGTGACCATCACCTGGATCGGCCTGATAGCGACTGCACAAGCTCAAAGCATATGAGACATCAGGTCGTGTACATATCATGACATACATGATCGATCCGAATGCAGAAGTGAACGAGATCTGACTCATGTTATCTCTTTCATCTTGAGTTTTAGGACACATGTCCTTAGATAAAGAGACGCCATGTGACACTGTTTCAACATTTTGTCAATGTACGAGCTCTGAGAGAGTCCAAACAGCTTTCTGGATCTATCCTAGTAGATCCTTATTCCCAGAATAAAGGCTGCTTCTCCCAGATCTTTCATGGAGAATTTTAATAAAAGCCAAGCTTTCACCGATTGTAGCATGAGAATGTCATTGCCAATAAGCAATACATCATCAACGTAAAGGACAATGAATGTCAGTGCGCTCCCACTAACCTTCTTATATACACAAGAATCATCTTTATTTTGAATGAAATCATATTCTTTTATGATCTCATCAAAATATTGATTCCAAGAACGCGATGCTTGGTTCAATCCATAAATAGATCGATTTAACTTGAAAACATTGTTTGCATGTTTTGGCATGACAAAACCATCAGGCTGTTGCATATAAACATCCTCCAAAAGGTTTCCGTTAAGGAAATCGATTTTGACGTCCATCTGCCATATTTCATAATCGAAATATGCAGCAATTGCAAGCATTATCCGAATGGATTTAATCATTGCAACAAGTGAAAAAGTTTTGTCGTAATCGACACCATGTCATTGACGATACCCTTTCGCTACAAGCCTAGCTTTGTACGTTTGTATGTTTCCATCCATGTCGGTCTTCCTCTTGAATACCCATTTACAACCAATCGGCTTAATGCCTTCTGGTGCATCAACCAGTATCCAAACTTGGTTGGTATACATGGAATCCATTTCGAAATTCATGGCATCTTGCCATAAAGCGGAGTCGATACCTTGTATCGCTCCATCATATGTAGCTGGCTCATTATCCTCAATAAGATTAATATCTACGTGAGGTGAGATCAAAAACTCATACCTCTCAGTTTTTTTTCTGACTCTCTCCAACCTACCGGTTCTTATGTATTAGAAGATTATAGTACAGTCTCATCTCTGATGAACTATTCATGTTCCGTGTGGAAGTCTGTGCCAAGAACAGTATCACTATGATTTTCATCGAGTTCTACTTTCCTCCCACTTACCATTGCATTTATGAATTCCTTTTCGAGGAAAACCGCATGGAGAGCAACAAATACCTTGTTCTCTTGTGGGTTGTAGAAGTAATATCCTTTGGTTTCCCTAGGATAACCTACAAATAGGAACTTATCCGATTTGGGTTCTAGTTTGGTACCATCCAAACGTTTAACGTATGCCAAACATCCCCAAATCTTCAGGAATGAGAAACTCGGTTTCTTTCCTGTCCATATTTCATATGGAGTCTTTTCAACAGACTTTGACGGAACCTTATTCAAAATAAGTATTGCACTGTTCAATGCGTATCCCCATAAGGAAATTGGTAGCTCAGTGCGACTCATCATAGACCTTACCATGTCCAACAAAGTTCGGTTTCTTCGTTCGGACACACCGTTTAATTGAGGTGTTCCGGGAGGAGTCCACTGTGAAAGAATACCATACTCTTTCAAGTAATCGAGAAACTCATTGCTCAAGTATTCTCCACCACGGTCCTACCGTAATGTTTTAATACTTTTTCTGGTCAATTTTTCTACTTCGTGTCGAAACTCTTTGAATTTCTCAAAAGTTTCCGACTTGTGTCTCATAAGATACACATAACCATAACGCGATGCATCATCCATAAAGGTTAGGAAGTATTCATATCCACCTCTACCTGGCTAGACATGGGCCCACATATGTCACTATGAATGAGGGCTAATAGTTCAGTGGCACGAACACCTTTACCGCTAAAAGGTGTTTTAGGCATCTTGCCTAATAAACAAGATTCGTAGACATAATATGAATTAGGATCAAATCCGTCCAAGTATCCACTTTTCGAAAGTGTGGATATGCGAGTCTTGTTAATGTGTCACAGACGACAGTGCCACAAATAATTTTCATCTGTTTTACTCATTTTGAGCCTTTTGTTTGTCATATTATATGTTTGAGATTCATTTATATTCAAAATATAAAGACCATTATTGGCATCAGCAGTACATATCTCAAAATCATATTTATAAACAAAATACCCAGTGTTTCGTAATACAAAAGTGTACCCGCATTGGGTCAAACAAGATATAGAGATAATGTTTCTAGTCAAACTAGGTACATAATAAACGTATGATAAAGTAAGTACATGCCCCGATGGCAGTTCCAAAATATAGGTCCCTACAGATAAAACAACGACTCTGGTCCCGTTTCCAACTCGTAGGTCAATCTCGCATGAGGCCAATCTCCTACTTTTCCGTAGATCCTGCACATCAGTATATATATGAGTACCACACCCAGAATCAAAAATCTATTTTTTAAAACTAGAAGTAGACATGTTTATTTCAATAACAAACATACTTGAAGCCGGAGCCTTGCCCGCCTTCACTTCCTTTATGTGCGCCTTGTACTTACGGCAATCACGCTTCCAGTGACCCCGTTTGTCACACTGCATGCATACATCTTGGGATTTTTCCGTTGTCTTCCCAGAAGACTTTGATGATTTGGCCTTGCCTTTTCTTTTCTTCTTCTTCACACCTCCAGAAGCCTTCGGCCAAGCCTTGGCCTTCTGAGATGTCGAAGCGAAGTGCGCCTCGTGCTTCTTGCCATTCAGAAGCTCTTGCTCTGCCTATTTCAGCATCGCCATCAACTCTCCAAGAGTCTTCTCTTATTTCATCATATTGTAGTTCATGGTGAACCCGCCCTAGCATTCAGGTAGAGACTGTAAGATCAAATCTATGGAAGTCTCAGCCTCAAAGGTTATGCCCAGCTGACCTAGTTGTTCGATGTCAGCAATCATCTGCGACACATAGTGCTCGATAAATGTACCCTCTGACATGCGAGAGCGAAAGAGCTTCTTCGGAAATTCATACTTCTGAGGTCTAAGGTTAGATCTATGAAGGTCCTTCAATTTCAACATCATGTTGTAGGGATCCAATCCATTGTTTTGACGACGAAATTGAGGGGGCATTGCGGCAAGCATGACGGACTGAGTAGTTGAGTTGTCATCACTGTGAGTCTTCCAAAGCTCATAATCAATAACCCGCTCATGTCCAGGCTCAGGCTCGAGAGGTCTGTCTAATACATAGAGCAACTTCTCGGCTCCCAGGACAATCCTGAGATTCATATCCCAATCTGGAAAATTAGAACCATTAAAGACATTATCACCCATGATGATGTCTCTAACGTTAATCTTTCCAGTCATCTTGTTCAATAAAAACAATAAAGTATTAGTCCAACTAATAAATATATAACGACGAAAATAATTTAAAAGCGCGTATTTGGTAAGTATTAAACGAAATTACAAATCTAATACTGGCCTCCCACTATTTTTCGGCGAGCCTCTAACCCTCTGTTGAGTACTCGGGAAACCCAGTTTCCTAATGGGCTAGGATACCGTTAAATAACACACAACATTGACTTTGGCCAACAAGCTGTATGAAACTTAACTAGGTAGATCTCTAAGATCAATTGGATCCCATCCAATTCTTAGATCCGGTAGGTGGACCTTGATGAGTGGTAAATCTATCACTACTTCCCACTCATTTAACCTAAAATTTTGTATAGTTTCTTGATTTTTGTAAATATTTTGATGTGTTTTGTGTTATTTTGTAGATAAATAAAGTTTCAGGACATTCTGGAGGTGATTTGGAGCAAAACAGTGAAAATTGGAAAAAAAGGCATTTTTGTAATTTAGCCGCGTCGCGACGCGAAAGCCCTTGGCGACGCGATGCCTAAAATGCACCAGAGCTGCTAACATGCACTGGGTCAACGAGTCAGAATTTGAAAAGTTTGACTTTGCTAACGTGCGCCGTGCCACGTGTCACCATCACAGCCGATCTACTAACGAGCACCGTGCCACGTGTCATCATCCTACGATGCCGACAATCACCATTGCCACGTATGCCACGTGTCACTCCACGTCACCGCCACGTCATCATCAACCAATCACGCCTTGCCACATGTCGCAATCCTACGGTGCCGACACTCCCTTTCGCCACGTGTCGCCATGTCAGCGCCACGTCATCGCCACGTCAGCCCAATCATTCAGCTCTCAGCCGCTTTGCCATGTGTCACCTGATCTCCTTATCCGAATTACCACGTGTCAAGCCCTAAAAGTGCCACGCCAAAAAGAGCCGGAGTCGCGACGCCAAGACCTTCAAGCCTATCCGCGCCTATAAATTGAGCTCGAGATTTCAGTTTTAGATGTACCGTTCTCTCTTATTTCTTTGATGTAAATAGGGAGTCTTCTCTCTAGTTTCTTTTAATTTCAGTTTTGTAATTAAATTTTAATTACGTTTTGTAATAATAGTAATTTACTTTCTTTATTGTTACAATTTTTACTATTCATCAGGAGGAGGTAACTTCCCCCTGCTAGGGTGAAAGGTAATTCTTTTACTATTGCTATTTAGATTAATCTCCCTTAAATATAATATATTCACTATTTAAAATTTGACTTAAAAAGGATACCGCCGGATTGGTCGGTTGGTAATTCATTTTAATCTGGTTTAAACCTGACTAATCAGGGATACCGCTAGATTGGTCGGTTGGTAATTAAATTTTGGTTCCGCCTATATGGCAGGTTAATTTTGGTTCCGTCTTTATGGCTGGTTTATTTTGTTTCCGCCTTTATGCTGGATTATGGACAAATATTACCGCCTTAATGGCTGGTTGGACTTAATTAGACTTAATTAGGTTACCGCCTATATGGCTGGTTGGTAATGTTATCACAAGTTTATATATTATATTATGGGAGATATCTAAATTACTAGTAGTAAAAATAATTCCTTTTACCTTAGCATTTTATTTTACTTTTCAGCTTTTACTTTACCGCAATTACTTTCAACATTTTTACTTTATTTCTTTTAAGTTTTTACCTACTCTACCTATGTGTCGTAACTAAGTTAGTTACCTACGGTTGTGATAAATTCTAATATCACCGGTTTATAAGGGGTTAGATTTTAGTTTGGGTAATATAAAGATTTATATATTGAGTTTTAATCTTAATGCTTTTTATTAACTGGCCACTAATAAAATTGACAAGGTAAACTTAAAATGAACTAGACATAGGGATTTTAAGTTTAAGACCTTAGACTCAATAGCCCACGATCTTCCTTGGGGATAGATAACCCTTTAATAGATTTCCTTACAGGATAGGAATATACCTGTCGGGCGGGGGTAGCCAAATTGGAACTTAATCTTAATGAATCCAGGTAATTTGGTTGACATAGACATATGGTTCAATTAGGTTATACTGGGTATTTGTAATTGACCATCAGAATAGGCTCTTACATAATTTAGTGTTCCAGGTTAATAAATCAATATATTACCCAACTTTAAGATAACCACTTCATTTTTAAAATGATATTGGAAGAAATCACAACCTTAGATAGTTTTAATATTGAATTTTCTAAAACCTACTTTTGACAATTTTATTTACTTGTTTTTAAATTTAGAATCGTCACCATTTCAAATTAATCAAACAACCTGTTAGATACTAGTAATCATTTGATGTCATAAAATTAATAGCTTAGGTGTTAAGTCCTCAAGGGATCGATACTTTTTATACTACTTGAACGATACGTGCGTTATACGCGTGTGTTTACGCCGGTCAAGTTTTTTGCGCCGTTGCCGGGGAGGTATTTATCTTTCATTATTAGTTTTGAGGTTAGATTCGTTACTTGTATCTAATTTTCTTTTTTACTTATTGTTTTTGTTTTCTTGTGTTTCAGGTTCTCAGAAACTTCATTAGATGAACCAGAAGCTTTGAACTACGACCGTTTGACCCAGAGATTGAAAGAACCATCAGACAGTTGAGAAGGGAAAGGCGAGAAGGCCAAGAAGCAATTGTTGACATGGAACCTGAATCTTTGGAGGTTGCACCACCAATTCCCATTCGAGACAGAACCATTCCGGTGGTTGATGGCCTCATTTCCTGTATTGTACTTCCTCACTTACCAGAAAATGCAGGTGACATCAAAACTTGCATTCAGATGATTCAGCAATTAGTGCAGTTTGAGGGAAAAGCAACTGAAGATCCTAATACCCACATCAGCAACTTCTTGGAAGTTTGCGGCACTTTCAATTACAACCGAGAAGCTGAAGAAGCAATGAGACTGCAAGTTTTTCCATACTCCTTGAAGGACAAAGCTAAAGCTTGGCTTCATTCACTACCAGCAGGTTCCATCACAACTTGGAACACTTTAGCCACCAAATTTCTTGCAAAGTACTTTCCACCAGCCAGAACCGGAAAGCTGAGGAATGACATCACATCCTTTGTGTAACAAGAATCAAAAACTCTCTACGAAGCTTGGGAAAGGTACAAAGATTTGCTCCGGAAATGTCCTCACCATGAGATTCCAAAATGGCTTCAAGTCCAAACATTCTATAATGGACTTTCTGGAATAATGAGAACCACAATCGATGCTGCTGCTGGAGGAGCTTTAATGGCAAAATGAGAAGATCAAGCCTGAGACCTAATCTAAGAAATGGCCAACAATAATTCCTTGTGGCCAACAGAAAGGAGCATGATTCAATGAATTGCTGGAATTTATGAAGTTGGAGCCAATTCAGCAGTCAGTGCCAAACTGGATCAATATGCAAATTCATGGAGACTCTCGGCATGCAAAGCAATATTGGATCCACAAGTTTACCATATGGAGGAGCACCAGAACTAAACCAACTTGAAGAGACGGTGAATTATGTCAACAATTTCAACAGACATGAGAACAATCCATATTCCAACACCTACAACCCGGGGTGGAGGAATCATCCCAATTTCTCATGGAGCAACAATTCAGGGCAAAAGAACTATCCACCACTTGGATTCTAGCAACAGAACAAAAGCCAGGAGTTTGACAAGCAGCATATGATGCTATATTTCAAAGCCAATCTGCTTCTATCAAAGCATTGGAGAATCAGATCGGACAACTGGCCAATTCTCAGAGTTACAGACCACCAGGAAATCTTCCCTACAGAACCAAATCCAAGGAACCGAGGGAAGGAGCAATCTCAAGCCATCACCTTGAAAAGTGGTACTGAAATCAACAAAGATGTTGGAGTCAAGGGAACCATTGAAGATGTTCCAAAAGAAGCAGAGCAACAGATGGAGGAAAAAGAAGCAAAGGAAAAAGAAGCAAAGGAAAAATAGCAGATCACTCCACCTCCACCTTTTCCTCAGCGTCTTCAGAAAAACAAACTGGATAAACAGTTTGCTCCATTCCTGGAGGTTTTCAAAAAGCTGCACATCAACATCCCATTTGCAGAAGCCTTGGAACAAATGCCCAGCTATGTCAATTCATGAAAGATATTCTTTCACGAAAATGGAGATTGGGAGACTACGAGACAGTAGTATTGACGGAAGAATGCAATGCCATCATTCAGAGGAAACTTCCCCAGAAATTGAAAGATTCTGGCAGTTTCACTGTCCCATGCACCATTGGAGAACATTACATTAGTAAGGCTTTATGTAATTTAGGTGCAAGTGTTAATTTAATGTCTTTTTCTATTTACAAGAGACTGTAAATTGGAGAAGCAATGCTTACCTCAGTCTCACTGCAACTTACTGATAGAACGCTCACATTTCCAAGAGGAGTCGTTGAAGATGTGCTGGTCAAAGTTGATAAACTCATTCTCCCGGAAGACTTCATTATCATTGGCATGGATGAAGATAAAGATGTGATGATCATCCTTGGGAGACCATTCTTGGCAACAGGTTGAACTGTGATTGATGTACAAAAAGGAGAATTGACCATGAAAGTTCAAGACACAAGAAGTTACCTTCAATGTTTTCAAAGCCATGAAATTCCCAATTGAAGAAAAAGAGGAAAAATGCTTCAGAGTTGATGTTGTTGATAGTATCGTTCAAAATACTGAGCCAAATCCCACAGATACACTTGAAGCTTGCATCACCAACATGACTGACAGCGAGCTAGATGCTGAAATCCTGGAATGTATCAACTACCTTGACAAACCATTTCGATTCAAAGCAACACCACCAGTTGAAAGCTTGGAACTGCCAAAGAAAGATCGAATCAACCCTTCGATTGAAGAACCACCACAGCTGGAGTTGAAGTTACTTCCGAGCCATCTCAGGTATGCATTTCTTGGAAACTCTTCTGAATTACCTGTTATTATTTCATCTTCACTAACATTGGAGCATGAAGAAAAGTTGCTGAGAGTGTACGAGAGCACAAGAAAGCCATTGGCTGGACTATAGCAGACATTCGAGGCATTAGTCCATCATTTTGCATGCACAAGATCCTAATGAACGATGAGTACAAACCCACAGTGGAACATCAACGGAGACTCAATCCAATCATGAAGGAAGTCGTGAAGAAAGAAATCATCAAATGGTTGGATGCTGGCATCATTTACCCCATCTCAGATAGTACTTGGGTGAGTCCTATGCAGTGTGTGCCAAAGAAGGAGGAATTATTGTGGTCACCAATGAAAAGAACGAGCTGATTCCAACAAGAACGGTGACTGGATGGAGAGTATGTATAGACTACAGGAAGCTAAACAAAGCCATGAGGAATGATCATTTTCCACTTCCATTCATTGACCAGATGTTAGACAGACTGGCAGGACATGAGTTCTATTGATTTCTTGACGGATATTCAGGGTACAATCATATTTCCATCGCACTAGAAGACCATGAGAAAACTACATTTACATGTCCCTATGGTACTTTTGCTTTCCGCAGGATGCCATTTGGATTATGTAATGCCCCTGCCACATTCCAGTATTGCATGATGGCCATCTTCTTAGACATGCTGGAGCAGAGTATGGAGGTTTTCATGGATGACTTTTATGTGTTTGGAGATTCTTTTGACCATTGTTTGCAAAATCTGGAACATGTGTTACAAAGGTGCGAAGATACAAACCCGGTACTCAACTGGGAGAAATACCACTTTATGGTGCAGGAAGGCATTGTTCTTGGACACCGGATCTCACAAAAGGGAATTGAGGTAGACAAAGCAAAGATTGAACAATTGAAAAACTACCTCCACCAACATCAGTAAAAGTATTCAAAGTTTTCTTGGACATGCAGGTTTTTACAGGAGATTTATCAAAGACTTTTCCAAAATTGCAAAACCTCTTTGCAATCTTCTGGAGAAGGATGTGTATTTCAACTTCACCAAAGAATGCCAGGAAGCTTTCGAGATCTTAAAACAAAAGCTGGTTTCTGCCCCCATCATTGTAGCACCAGACTAGACCATTCCATTTGAAGTGATGTGCGATGCTAGTGATTTTGCTGTAGGTGCAGTTTTGGGACAACGTAAAGTAAAGATTTTCCACACCATTTATTATTCCAGCAGAACTCTAAATGAAGCTCAACTCAACTACACAACCACCGAAAAGGAATTTCTCGCAGTTGTGTACGCTTTTGACAAATTCCGCTCCTATCTGCTGGGTCCCAAAGTGGTGGTCTACACAGATCATTCAGCAATCAAATATCTGATCATAAAGAAAGATGCCAAACCCAGATTGATCCGTTGGATACTTCTTCTGCAAGAATTCGACGTGGAGATCAGAGACAGGAAAGGAACAGAAAACCAAGTGGCAGTCATCTGTCGAGGCTCGAGAATGAAGAAACAGCTTGCAAAGAACTGTCAATCAAAGAAAATTTTCCAGATGAACAACTGTTTGCCATAAAATAGCAGGAAGTCCATTGGTATGCTGACTATGTCAACTACATTGTGTCAGGAAAATGGCCGTTGGAATAGACAACTCAGCAATAGAAGAAATTTTTCAAAGAAGTTAAGCATTATGTTTGGGATGAGTAGTACCTATTCAAACGATGTGCTGATCAACTACTGAGACGGTGTGTTCCACAGAATGAAGTCAACAGTGTTTTGCAGCACTGTCATTCATCACCATATGGTGGACACTTCAGCGGAAACAAAACTACAGCCAAAGTCCTTCAATCAGGTTTGTTCTGGCCCACTCTTTTTAAAGATGCTTATCTTTTTGTTTTTCAATGTGACAGGTGCCAGAGAACGGGAAATATTTCCAGGAGAAATGAAGGACCGTTGCAAAACATTCTGGAAGTGGAGATATTCGATGTGTGGGGTATTGATTTCATGGGTTCGTTTATTCCATCATTCGGAAACCTGTACATCCTGGTTGCTATAGACTACGTCTCCAAATGGGTTGAAGCAATTGCACTGCCATCCAATGATTCAAAAATGGTGATCAAATTCCTGAAAAATAACATTTTCACTCGGTTCGGAACACCTCGTGCAATCATCAGCGATGGTGGCTCATATTTCTGCAACAGATACTTCGATGCACTCCTATCCAAATACTGAGTTACTCACAAGGTTGCCACAGCTTACCATCCACAGTCAAATGGACAGGTTGGGGTTTCAAACAGGGAAATCAAAAGAATCTTGGAGAGAACTGTTGGATCAATAAGGAGTGACTGGTCTACAAAACTAGATGATGTATTATGGGCCTACCGGACAGATTACAAGACACCCATTGGTATGTCCTCATATCGATTGGTGTTTGGGAAAGCATGCCATCTGCCAGTTGAGCTTGAACACAAGGCGTACTGGGCACTGAAGAAGTTGAATCTTGATCCACAAGCTGCAGGTGAAAAAAGACTTCACCAACCTAATGAATTGGAGGAATTTCGTCTACAGGCTTATGAGAATGCCAAATTGTACAAGGAAAAGACCAAAAAATGGCATGATAAAAAATAGTGCACAGACAGTTGGAACCAAGGCAGCAGGTGTTGTTGTACAACTCGAGGTTGAAAATTTTCCCTGGAAAGTTGAAATCTAGGTGGTCAGGTCCATTTGTGATCACTTAGGTTTTACCTTATGGAGCTGTTGAGTTACTGGATCCCAATACCAACAACACATTCAAAGTTAACAGTCAGCGTGTTAATCACTACTGGGGAGAATTATTTGAGCGACAAAAAGAAAGTGTCACACTTTCAGATCCAGCATAGCGTTCAGGCAGTCACGTATAGCTGACGACTTTAAACTTAGCGCTCGCAGGGAGGCAACCCATGCAATTTTTGTATATATTATGATTTGGTGTGATTTAATTTTGTGTGTTTAGTTTTTGCAGATTAAGACATTTCAAGATGGAAGAAGCTCTCGCAAATCTTCACAAGCAATTTCCTTCTCTCCCTCAAAAATCTCTGATGAAAGTCTACAAAGCTCGCTTGGAACGGATGAGACTACTAACAATCCATGGTGTTCCTAAAGACATTCGATGGGTAATTGAAGCATGAGTCTGATTGGCAGGTGAGTCTTCTGACTCTTTTATTTCACATCTGCCTGGTTTTAGAAGAAGCTATACAAATAAACGTAGAGCTAAGCAAATGGGTGTTTGTTATAAATGTGCACGCTGGAATTGCAATACTCGTTGTCGTTCTTTAGGAATGGTGTCTGATAATCGTGAAGACAAAATTAAATTCATTAGGGATTGCTTGAGTAAGGAGTCTTTAGATGATATATCTTCGACTCTTGAGACGCATCCCAGTGGATATGTTCACATAGCCTTTCGAAAATTACATACACAATTTTAAAAAGAAAGACAACAGTTAAGTCTTGGGAATCTGACTAAAAAAGACTTTGTTTGCCAATTTATAAGAAAATTGGATGGGAAGCTTGTCCTTGACGCATAGACGTCAATCAAGCTCTAAATTCTTGTACATATTATATCTCTTTGTCTTTTCCTAATAATTATGATTTGTTTTATTATTTTCTTTTATTTTCTCCGACAGGATCCATACCTTTTTTACTCACCTTTTTTCTAATAATTATCATTTGACAGGTACTAGTGCTATTATTTTACTCACCTTTTTTTCAGGTGTTATAGTTCTGGATAAAAAATAAGTTAGTTTCTGGACTCTGAAAGTATGATCTCTTTGTCTTTTCCTAAATTCTTTTACTGTTTAACTAATAATTATCATTTGGCAGGTACTAGTGCTATTATTTTACTCACCTTTTTTCAGGTGTTATAAATTCAATTCATCATTGCACTTTTGAAGACATCCAGAGTAAAACATGGAAGCCACTTCAAGAAGACGAGTTGAAAATATTTGTGTGTTTTGCGGTAGTAGTGTTGGTACTAAACCACAATACGTAGAAGCAGCACAAGAATTGGGTCGAGTCTTAGCTGCAAGAAATATGCACTTAGTATATGGCGGAGGCAATCTTGGACTAATGGGGATCGTTTCAAAGGCCGTACAGGAAGAAGGCAGTCGCATTTTAGGAATCATCCCAAAACCCTTGGCAGAGGCAAATCTTATTGGATCATCAAACGGAGAAGAACTGATCATGCCAGGTATGTCTGAACGACTGGTAGAAATGATTAATCATGCTGATGCTTTTATTGCTTTGCCAGGTGGCTTGGGTACATTGGAGGAAATTTTTATAGTTCTATCTTGGGCGAACTTGAACATACACCAGAAACCAATTTGGCTGTTTAACGTTGATGGATTTTATGATTTTCTTTGTGTGTTTCTTGATGATGCCCAGAGGAATGGGTTCGTGTCAAAACCTTTGAAAGAACTACTCGTTACTACCAGAACTGCTTCGGATCTAATTGACCAACTCTTAGCCTATGAACCATAAGTTGACCATATCCTTTCAAAGATAAAGTGGTCCGAGGACGATCGTGGTAAGAGGCGTCGGATTAATCTGGATCTTAACCTTTAATTTCATGTAGAATTTCAGCTAACCAGGTATTATCTTCTAAACTCTTCTTCTACTGTTTAAGACATTGGGGACAATGTCTCATTTAGGTTTGGGGGAGGGAATTAGTTGATTAATATCTTCTTTTTAGTTGTGTGTTGTTTTTATTTTTAGTCCAAAATTTTTCGAAAAATACAAAAAAATTGAAATTTTTTCAAAAATTACAAAAATATTTTGCGTTTTTGTGTTTTTATTTTGACTAAAAAGGTGAAATTGGTAAGAGATAGCCGAGTAAGGATTTTCCACTCCTGAGACGTATCTCAAACCTATTTCGGAACAAGTTAATTTTTGTTTATTTCATTTTGAATTATTTAATTTTTGGATTCTCCATAATATTGACTAAAATGGATCTTCATATGCTCAGTTGGTAGGTATTATCAACAACCATAGTAACATACAGACATGAGCTAAAATTGAAAAGTTTGTAATATTCGGTGCTCTAGTTTAATTGGAGGAAACATCTCAAAAGGTGATGGAGTAAAAAAAAAAAAAAACGTCTGAGATCCGAGTTATTAAGTTTATAAGGGTGTTTTAACACCTAGTGCCCTAAAACCAACTGGTTTGGGAGTCACTGGCTCAAAGCTCGCTACATGGATCAAAGATGCTACAAAAATATATATATGAAGTCTGAGTAATTAAGTCCGTATGAGTGTCTTAACACCTGTTTCCCTAAAGCCAACTGGTTTGGGAGCCACCGACCCAACACTCGCTACATAGATGGAAGATATTGTATATAAATAAAAAAAAAAATCAAAGAAAAAATCAGAAAAATGAGAAAAATTATTCCATTGCTACAAAAAGGTGTGAATTCTGATAAAACTTTAGGACAAAAATATTACTCTCTTATCAACTACACTTGTGACTGTTGTGGGCAAAAATGAGTTGATTAATATTTTGTTGGCTGTTTATATGGAGAATGGTAAATATAATCGGAGAATTTACTTATTCAGTAATTTAGAATGAAACAAAACAACTAGTAACTTGGAGTAGAAATTTCACATGATTAGTCACTAACTTCTTTATTCTCTTTTTGCTTTTGTGTGCATTAGTTTCACTACCTTTTTACTTTTATAAAATGTTTGTGGGTATCATAGCTGTAAACCCTCACGAGACTACAACTCGTCCACTAGGGACACCTAGGGGTTTAAAGGCTTGTTGCATACGCTAAATGCAACCGTGATCCCTACGAAAGTAGCTTAGTTAAATTTTATTATGTTATTTTATTTTATGTTTTGCTCGAGGACTAGCAAAATGTTAGGTTTAGGGGTGTGATGAGTGGTAAATCTATCACTACTTCCCACTCATTTAACCTAATATTTTGTATATTTTCTTGAGTTTTGTGAATATTTTAATGTGTTTTGTGTTATTTTGTAGATAAATAAAGTTTTAGGACATTCTGGAGGTGATTTGGAGCAAAACAGTGAAAATTGGAAAAAATGGCATTTTTGGAATTTGGCCGCGTCGCGACGGGAAAGCACTTGGCGTCGCGACGCCTAAAATGCACGTGTCAGAATTTGAAAAGTTTGACTTTGCTAACGTGCGCCGTGCCACGTGTCACTATCACAGCCGATCTGCTAACGTGCGCTGTGCCACATGTCATCATCCTACGGTGCCGACAATCACCATTGCCACGTGTGCCACGTGTCACTCCACGTCACCACCACGTCATCATCCACATCACCAGTTGACCGAGTCAATGTGACACATCACCACCACGTCATCATCAACCAATCACGCCTTACCACGTGTCGCAATCCTACGGTGTCGACACTCCCTTTCGCCACGTGTCACCATGTCAGCGCCACGTCATCGCCACGTCAGCCCAATCATTCAGCTCTCAGCCGCTTTGCCACGTGTCGCCTGATCTCCTTATCCGAATTGCCACGTGTCAAGCCCTCAAAGTGCCACACCAAAAAGAGCCGGCGTCGCGACGCCAAGACCTTCAGGCCTATCCGCGCCTATAAATTAAGCTCGAGATTTCAGTTTTAGATGTACCATTCTCTCTCATTTCTTTGATGTAAATAGGGAGTCTTCTCTCTAGTTTCTTTTAATTTCAGTTTTGTAATTAAATTTTAATTACGTTTTGTAATAATAATAATTTACTTTCTTTATTTTTACAATTTTTACTATTCATCATGGGGAGGTAACTTCCCCCTGCTAGGGTGAAAGGTAGTTCTTTTACTATTGCTATTTAGATTAATCTCCCTTAAATATAATATATTCACTATTTAAAATTTGACTTAAAAAGGATATCGCCGGATTGGTCGGTTGGTAATTCATTTTAATCTAGTTTAAACCTGACTAATCAAGGATACCGCCAGATTAGTCGGTTGGTAATTAAATTTTGGTTCTGCCTATATGGCAGGTTAATTTTGGTTCCGCCTTTATGGCTGGTTTATTTTGGTTCCGCCTTTATGGCTGGATTATGGACAAATATTACCGCCTTAATGGCTGGTTGGACTTAATTTAACTTAATCAGGTTACCGCCTATATGGCTGGTTGGTAATGTTATCACAAGTTTATATATTATAGTATGGGAGATATCTAAATCAGTAGTAGTAAAAATAATTCATTTTACCTTAGCATTTTATTTTACTTTTCAGCTTTTATTTTACCGCAATTACTTTTCAACATTTTTACTTTATGTCTTTTAAGTTTTTACCAACTCTAGCTATGTGTCGTAACTAAGTTAGTTATCTAGGGTTGTGATAAATTCTAATATCACCGGTTTATAAATGGTTAGATTTTAGTTTGGGTAATATAAAGATTTATATATTGAGTCTTAATCTTTATGCTTTTTATTAACTGACCACTAATAAAATTGACAAGGTAAATTTAAAATGAACTAGACATAGGGATTTTAAGTTTAAGACCTTAGACTCAATAGCCCACGATCTTCCTTGGGGATAGATAACCCTTTAATAGATTTCCTTACAGGATAGGAATATACCTGTCGGGCGGGGGTAGCCAAATTGGAACTTAATCTTAATGAATCCAGGTAATTTGGTTGACATAGACATATGGTTCAATTAGGTTATACTGGGTATTTGTAATTGACCATCGGAATAGGCTTTTACATAATTTAGTGTTCCAGGTTAATAAATCAATATATTACCCAACTTTAAGATAATCACTTCATTTTTAAAATGATATTGGAGGAAATCACAACCCTAAATAGTTTTAATATTGAATTTTCTAAAACCTACTTTTGACAATTTTATTTACTTGTTTTGAAATTTAGAATCGTCACCATTTCAAATTAATTAAACAACCTGTTAGATACTAGTAATCATTTGATCTCATAAAATTAATAGCTTAGGTGTTAAGTCATCGTGGGATCTATACTTTTTATACTACTTAAACGATACGTGCGCTTGCGTTATACGCGTGTGTTTACGCCGGTCAGACCTCCAAGTCCAAATATATATCCAATATATATATCCTAACATTTCCTCTTGATCAATTAAGCATTGGCTTTAGCTCAACAAGTTTAATGATTCCAGTTAAGCGCGACCCATTGACAGTGGGAAACTTCGTAATCCACGTCGATAAACAGAAGTGAACTTGACTTTGGCCAACAAGTCACAACTGCCCAAGACATGCGATATATAACAAAACCTTTGTGGTTCAAACACATCTGCGATGGACAATGATCTTGACTTTGGCTAAGAAATCAAAGCCAATCTTGGATCTTGAGAGAGAACCACTCAATAGAAGGAAAACACTTAATATTTGAGTGAGGGTTTTTCGCGTAAATTGGCAACCAATTTATTATCTTTGATTAGGTCTCATCATACACCCTTAAGCATGCATTCTAAAAGCATAATAAGGCGCAGAATAAATTAATAATGATATACTGATGGATATATAACAATTTGTTCCTAGAACAAATCTCTCTCTTTCCTCTCTCCCGCTAGCACTATTCTTACTTCTACCCAATTACATAATACATTAAAGAAACCTCATTAACATTGAAAGGAATTGGTGAGAAGAGAAATACAAAGAGTAAAGAGATAATAGGCTGGACACGCATGTCCAATTTAATAAATTCTAAATTTATTACAACAATTTCCAAAATTGCCCCACCCTTCTAATATCCATCCGATATACATTATTCATACAATACATCCATGTATTCACACAAAGTATGTTATTCAATCAATCTAATCCAATTAATTAATCTTTGAATTAATGACCATCCAATGTTCAAACAACGATTTGATTTGCGCGAGTCCAACTCGTTTAAGAATAAAACTCAAAGTACGTATTCTTGAATTATATCGAACTACAATTTTAATTCCAATTTAATTTGTATTCAATACTAATTCTAATTTAATTCCAAATTAAATAATTACACTTATTTATGTGCCTTTTAGACTTAGATTCTAAATCTAATCTAAATGGGTCTCAAAGGCCTAATTAGTATCCAATACTATTTTAATTAAAGTCCAATGGGCTTTTAATTAATTCTTTAGGCACGAGCTTTGGCCAATATGGATCAAACCCAAAATGCCAAGGCCTAAATAGGAATCACCATATTGCCAAAAATCAATTTAGGCCCAATTAAATATTAAAAGACCCAAAAGTTATATTTGGACTTTATGGAAATGGTTTTAGGCCCAATTGGGATCCAATCCAATTGTCCAAAACCAAGCTTGGCCCAACCAAGCCCATTAAGCCCAAATACAACAAATTAGCCCAATCTAATTTAAAGACTAATTTATATTAATCATAATATTCTAAATATCATATTAATTTAATTAAAGTGTAATTGCCATAATTAATTAATTAAACTAATATTTCCAAAACATCAATTAAACTAATTAATCATGCTTCGATTATCCAACTCATGTCCCACACAAATTGAAGCAAAACAATTCATTCCAACATGCTTAGGGTTCACGGCAATTTGGGGAAATAATATCCAATTTTGATTTCAATCAAATTAAATCAACAATCAATATTCATTTCATGTTTTAAACATATCCAATAGTCTAAAATCAAAAAATCACTATGATACAACAATGGCTTATATTCGGCCATTGTGGGATATTTAGGGAAAATTAATCTAATCAATTTATCACAAAATCAATCATGCATAACTCCAAGTTATCATCATACAACCATAACCAAACTACCAATTTGGAGGAATCATGCTCAAAACACAAAATCCCCAAAATAAAGTATATAAACCCTAAACTTAAATCATGCTCAGAAAAGGCTCTTGATACCATTGTTAGTGTCCTAAATATGCCACAAGATCTCTAAGATGATTTGTGTGTGAATATTAAAGAAGTTTGCGGAATAAACTTACAATGAACGGATTTGAGATTTCAAAAAATCTTTGATGTTTGTGAAGAGCTCCAAGCTTTTCTTTGTGTTCCAAACTCAAGGAATTGGTTTCACTATCACCTTGATTCACTCTTGAAGTGCTAGCTCAAAGAAATTTTGCAACAAAACTTCAAAATGGGGAGAGGGAAGCTCACGGCAGTGAGCTTGGAGAAGAATGAAAAAGTGTTGTGAATAGTAACATATCCCACTTCCAAAGTTGACTTAGCTAATTTATACAAAGGTTGAGTGTTGGTTTTAGTTTGAGTGTTTCATAAGCAATCCAAGCCTTACTCAAGCCAACAACAACTTCCATCAAATGTCTAACATGTTGATGTAAGTGTAGTGGGTCCCACCACTTTTAAATTCCAAATTTAAGTCAGCTAACTCAACACGCAACTTTAATCGGGCCCGTGTTCGTTTAATTCCGAACTAAACGAATTTACCGTTGCGATATAATTAAATTCAATTTAATTAAATAATTATGCCTCGCAAAATTATTACGAAAGTCGCTTACGAATTAATTCTAAATTTATTTGTTCGCCCAAAATAAAATCTAATTTTAATTCCACACGGAAATCTGATTTCAATTTATATATCCAATATATTATTTAATCAATTAATTCCAAATTAATCGCGCTCTCTCTTCTATTCGAATTTTATCCCAGATAAATTCTTGCCGTAATTAGTCATAGATTAATTTTTTTTCTCTCTCATAATCAATCTAAGATTAATTCTGTTCGAGTCAAATGTCATCGGTGAATCTTTGGGAAGCAACCCATGAGATCCCTGGATATGTTGGCAGTAAATACGGTCATCGGATTATCCGAATACGTGCCTACCTTATGTGTGGGCAAAAAAACCAACCAAACCGCAAACCGAACCAAACCGGACCGAATTTACGATTTTTTTCTAACGGTTCGGTTTACGGTTCGGATTGGCCCACCCCAAATGGTTTACGGTTCGGTTTGGTTCATGAGCTAATCCGAACCGCACCTGTTATACCGAACCGAACCGTTATAATTAAAAAAATTATATTTTTCTTTTAATTTTATTCTATGTTTTCTTTTTATTAGTATGTTAATACTTTTATTCTTAAATTTTTTGTTAATATATTTATTTGTTAATACTTTTATTCTTCAATTTATTTGTTAATAATTTTATTCTTAAATTTTTTGTTTTATAGTAGCATCATTATTCTTGAAAGTAAGATGTTGGATTTGTCTCTTAATTAGAATGATGGTAGCATCATTATTCAAGGTAATTTTTAAAAAATACAAGAATTAATTGTGCCTCATTTCTCAATCCTTAATGGAGTGCATGTGTTCCCTGGAGTCACAGCTTACACCCTAGCACTTCATACTATTTGTTGGATAGACTAATTTTTTTCTTTTTTTGTCTTCACTTAAGTGGATGAAAATTTGTTTTAAATATAATAATCCGTAAACCGAACCGAACCAATCCGTAAACCGCTGGTTTAAAAAATTTTCAATCCAAATCAAACCGTTATTTAATGGTTTGGTTTAAGAGGTAAAAAATATGAACCGTAAAATATGGTTTGGTTCAATTTTTAGCAAAAACCGAACCAAACCGAACCGCGCCCATCCCTAGCGTACCTCGTACCACGTTATTACCGATTTACAAAGCATGGTTGGCGTCTAGCAAAGCATCGTGCCTACCCAATTCTCCAGAAATATTATTTTAAGGAATACATAATCTTTATCAAGCGTAGTATACTAAGTATTGTGTATTACGATCCAGTATCGGATGTCACATGCTAGGCCTGGGGCTGGAATTGTGTCTACCCCGTACGAAGCATATATCAGATCACAAGCAAATAGTCTCTTTAATCGGATAATCATGACCTAGTCATACTATCCCGATAGCTGCAGCATATGAGAGTACTAGTTATGTATCCATGAGTGATCATCTTCTCCATATGACTAAATTGATACTTACATATTCACATCATATCCAATACACTACGATTGTTGCAAGTATTAGCGATGCACAGAACCTATTTAAGCCCCGGACGACTAAAACCAAAGCGTACCGATTGTCGCAAGTATTAGCGATGCAAGTCTCAGGTTAAGACCACATACACCTACCCTGATTCGGATTCCCATAGACACATAGTCATACTACCAATGGGATTCCGAGGGGTCTATCCAGAGCGAAGCTGTTCCCGATCCAACGACTAACATAACCTTCTATCACACTTGCATAAGTATCCAATACTTAAATATATGAGAACTATGTCGTTAAGCTTCCATAACGCGCACAAGTGTAATACTAGTCTATTCCGCATTATCGATGTCCAGTTTCGATAATACTATGACTAGGGATATTTAATGATTAAACCGTTCATGGATTAATATTGTCTCATATCTTATTAATTCGGAACTAATCATAAGGACTTTTATCATTTATATATATTCAAGTAATCTAATTACAAAATGATAAAATAACAATTTCCTTTGTCACATAGTTAATTTGTACAAAAACCACAATGTCTTTTACAAATAGTTATGCTATGGGTCATAATTGTCCAACAATTGATACATTTTATACTATTTGGGCGATACTTGCGCTTGCGTTACGTGTGTGTTTATACGCCGATCAAGTTTTTCATTGTTGCCGGGGACTTATTTATCTTTCACTATTAATTTTGAGGTTAGATACCTTTACTTGTGTCTAATTTGTTTTTACTTATTATTTTTATATTCTTGTGTTTCAGGTTCTCAGTCACTACATGAGAATAACCAGAAGCTTTAAAATTCGTCCGCTTGACCTAAAAATTGAAAGAACAATCAGACAGTTGAGAAGGGAAAGACGAAAAGGCCAAGAAGAACTGATCAACATGAACATTCAAGAACCTAAATCTTTGGAGGTTGCACCACCAATTCCCATTCGAGACAGAACTATTCCAGTGGTAGACGGATTCATATCATGTATTGTACTTCCTCCCTTACCAGTAAATGTGTGTGACATCAAAACATGCATTCGAATGATACAAAAACCAGTTCGGTTTGGGGGAATGAAACTGAAGATCCTAATGCCCACATCAGCAACTTCCTAGAAGTTTGCGGCACATTCAATTACAACCAAGCAGCAGAAGAAGCAATGAGACTGCGTGTGTTCCCATATTCTTTGAAAGACAGAGCTAAGGCTTGGCTACATTCACTACTAGCTGGTTCCATCACAACTTGGAACACTCTAGCCACCAAATTCCTTGCAAAGTACTTTCCCCCAACCAGAACTGCAAAATTGAGGAATGACATTACATCCTTTGTACAACATGACTTAGAATCCCTCTGCGAAGCTTGGGAAAGATATAAGGAGTTGCTCAGAAAATGTCCTCACCATGAGATTGCAAAGTGGCTACAAGTCCAAACCTTCTACAATGGACTTTCTGGACTGATGAGAACCACAATAGATGATGCTGCTGGAGGAGCGTTAATGGCAAAAAGAGAGGATGAGGCTTGGGATTTAATTGAAGAAATGGCTAACAACAATTCTTTGTGGCCAACAGAAAAGAGCATGATTCAACGAATCACATGAATTTATGAAGTTGGAGCCAACACAACAATGAATGCCAAGCTGGATCAGATATGCAAATTCATGGAAACTCTTAGCATGCAGGGTAATGCTGGATCCACAAGTTCACCATATAGAGAAGCACCAGAATCAGAATTGTACAACCAACATGATGAGACGGTGAATTATGTCAGTAATTTCAACAGATAGGGGAACAATCCATACTCCAACACCTACAACCCAGGGTGGATGAATCATCCTAATTTCGCATGGAGCAACAATTCAGGGCAAATGAATAACCCACCACCAGGATTCCAACAGCAAAACAAAGGCCAGAAGTATGAAAAAAAACCAGAAATAACAGAAGTGTTAGCCCACTTGAAAAAGCTAGAGGAAAAATACGACTCTCAAACAGCATTAATTCAAAACCAAGCAGCTTCTATTAAAGCACTGGATAATCAAATGGGACAACTGGCCAATGCTCAGAGTTACAGACCGCAAGGTACCCTTACTAGAAACACATAACCAAATCCAAGGAACATGGGGAATGAGCAATGTCATGCCATCACTTTGAAAAGCGGTACTGAGATCAACAAAGATGTTGGAGTGAAAACATCCAATGAGGAAGTTCCAAAAGAAAGCAGCGAATTAGAACCACAGATGAAGGAAAAAGAGGCAAATGATCGAGAAAGATTCACTCCACCTCCATTTTTTCCACAGCGTCTCCAGAAACATAAACTGGACAAATAGTTTGCTCGATTCCCGGAGATCTTGAAAAAGCTGCATATCAACATACCATTTGCAGAAGCGTTGGAACAAATGCCCAGCTATGTCAAATTCATGAAAGACATTCTGCCACGAAATATAAGATTGAGAGATTACGAGACAGTAGCATTGACAGAAGAATGCAGCGCCATAATAGATCCTGGCAGTTTCACCATCCTTTGCACCATAGGAGAACATTACTTCGGTAAAGCTTTGCGTGATTTAGGTGCTATCATTAACTTGATGCCTTTGTCCATTTACAGGAAACTGCAGATTGGAGAAGCAAAACCCACCTCAGTTATTCTGCAACTGGCTGATAGATCACTCACATTTTTGAGAGGTGTAGTTGAAGATGTATTGGTCAAAGTCGACAAATTCATTTTCCCTGCATATTTCATAGTCCTTGACATGGAGGAAGACAAAGATGTACCAATCATCCTCAGGGGACCATTCTTGGCTACAGGTTGAACTATTATTGATGTACAAAAATGAGAACTAACCATGAAAGTACAGAACCAAGAATTTACATTCAATGTTTTCAAAGCTATGAAATTCCCGAATGACGAAAATGAGGATGAATGTTTCAGAATTGATGTTTTAGATAGTATCATCTAGGATACTGATGCAATGCAACTTTTCGCAAACAAACTTGAAGCTTGCATCACCAACATGACTGACAGTGAACTAGATGATGAAATTCTGGAATGTATCAACTATCTTGACAGACCCTCTCGCTTCAGATCAACACAATAGGTGGAAAGTTTGGAACTACCGAAAAATGAGTGAATCAAGCCCTCGATTGAAGAACCACCGCAGCTGGAACTAAAGCCACTTTCGAGCCATCTCAGGTATGCATTCTTAGAAAACTAATCTGATTTACCTGTGATTATTTCTTCATCGCTAACATTGGAGCTAGAAGATAAGTTGCTGAGAGTGCTACGCGAGCACAAGAAAGCCATTGGCTGGACTATAGCAAACATTCGAGGCATTAGTCCATCATTTTGCATGCATAAAATTATGTTGAACGACGAGTACAAAGAAATAGTGGAGCATCAACAGAGACTAAATCCAATCATGAAAGAGGTCGTAAAGAAAGAAATTATCAAATAGTTGGATGCCGGCATCATCAACCTCATCTTTGACAGCACGTGGGTGAGCCCTAAACAATGTGTGCCAAAGAAAGGAGGAATGACTGTAGTCATAAATGAAAAGAATGAACTGATTCCAACAAGAACGGTGACTGGATGGAGAGTATGCATGGACTATAGGAAGCTGAACAAAGCAACAAGGAATGATCATTTTCCGCTGCCATTCATTGACCAGATGCTAGACAGACTGATGGGACATGAGTTCTATTATTTTCTGGACGGATACTCGGGTATAATTAGAATCCATCGCCCTAGAAGATCAGGAGAAAACCACTTTTACATGTCTGTATGGTACTTTTGCTTTCCGCAGGATGCCATTTGGACTATGTAATGCTTCTGCCACATTTCAACGTTGCATGATGGCCATATTCTCAGACATGCTGGAACAAATTATGGAGGTTTTCCTGGATGATTTTTCTGTGTTTGAAGACTCATTTGACCACTGCTAGCAAAATCCGGAAAAAGTGTTACAAAGATGCGAAGATACCAACCTGATACTCAATTGAGAGAAATGCCACTTCATGGTTCATGAAGGCACTGTCCTGGGACATTGGATCTCAAAAAATGGAATCAAGATAGACAAAGCAAAGATAAAAATAATAGAAAAATTACCTCCACCATCATCAGTCAAAGGGATTCGGAGTTTTCTCGGACATGCATGATCTTACATGAGATTTATCAAAGACTTCTCTAAAATTGCTAAACCTCTATGCAATCTGCTGGAGAAAGACGTGATTTTCAACTTCACCAAAGAATGCCATAAAGCTTTTGAGATTTTGAAACATAAGCTGGTTTCTGCCCCCATCATAGTAGCACCAGACTGGACCCTTCCATTTGAGGTGATGTGCGATGCTAGTGATTTTACTGTAGGTGAAGTTTTGGGACAACGCAAAGTAAAAATTTTCCACACCATTTACTACTCCAGAAAAACTCTGAATGAAGCACAACTCAACTACACAACAACTGAAAAGGAGCTTCTCGCAGTTGTGTTTGATTTTGATAAATTATGCTCCTATCTGCTAGGTCCCAAAGTGGTGGTCTACACAGATCATTCAGCAATCAAATACCTGATCGCGAAGAAAGATGTTAAACCTAGATTGATCTATTGGGTGCTTTTACTGCAATAATTTGACGTGGAGATCTGAGATAGGAACGGGACATAAAATCAAGTGGAAGATCACTTATCGAGGCTCGAGAATGGAGAAACAACTGGAAATGAGATGACAATCAAAGAAACGTTTCTAGATGAACAATTGTTTACCATCAAACAAGTCCATAGGTATGCTGACTATGTAAACTACATAGTATCGGGAAAATGGCCGTTGGAATGGACACATCAGCAACGAAAGAAGTTCTTCAATGAAGTCAAGAATGTCTAGGATGAGCCGTACCTATTCAAACAATGTGCCGATCAATTACCGAGATGTTGTGTTCCACATTAGGAGGTCAATAGTATCCTGCAGCATTGTCATTCATCACCATACGGCGGACATTTCAGCGGAGATAAAACTGCAGCCAAAGTCCTACAATCAGGTTTGTTCTGGCCCACTCTGTTTAAATATTCTTACTTATCCGTTCTTCAATGTGACATGTGCCAGAGAACGGGGAATATTTCGAGGAGAAATGAAGGACCTCTTCAAAACATTCTCGAAGTGGAGATATTTGATGTATGAGGGATTAATTTTATGGGACCCTTTGTTCCATCATTCAAAAACTTATACATTATGGTTGCAGTAGACTACGTCTCCAAATGGTTTGAAGCAACAACACTACCATCAAATGATTCAAAGGTGGTGATAAAACTCCTTAAAAATGATATTTTCACTCGCTTCGGAACACTTTAGGCCATTATCAGTGATGGTGGCATACATTTCTGCAACAGATACTTCGATGCACTCCTATCCAAATATGGAGTTACTCATAAAGTTTCCACTGCCTACCATCCACAGTCAAATGGTCAGGTTGAAGTTTCAAACAGGGAGATCAAAAGAATATTGGAGAGAATCGTTGGATCAACAAGGAGGGATTGGTCTACAAAACTGGATGATGCATTATGGGCCTACCGGACAGCTTAAAAGACACCCATTGGTATGTCCCCATATCGAATGGTGTTTGGGAAAGCATGACATCAACCAGTGGAGCTTGAACATAAAGCGTATTGGGCACTAAAGAAGCTAAATCTTGATCTACAAGTAGCTGGCAAGAAACGGCTCCACCAACTCAATGAATTGGAGGAATTTTTCCTACATGCTTATGAAAATACCAAACTATACAAAGAAAAGACCAAGAAATGGCATGATAAAAAAATAGTGCGCAGACAACTGGAACCAGGACAGCAGGTGTTGTTATACAATTCAAGGTTGAAACTTTTCCCTAGAAAGCTGAAATCAAAGTGGTCAGGTCCATTTGTGATTACTCAGGTGTTACCTTATGGAGTAGTTGAGATATACAACTCCAAATCTAACAATACGTTCAGGGTAAACAGCCAGCGTGTCAAGCACTACTGGTGAGAATCATTTGAGCGACAAAATGAAAGTGTCACACTTGCAGATCCAACCTAACATTCGGGCAGTCATGTCTAGCTAACGATGTTAAACTTAACGCTAACAAAGAGGCAACCCATGCAATTTTTGTGTGTATTAAGATTTGGTGTGTTTTATTTTTGTGTGTTTAATTTTTGTAGGTAAAGTCACATTTTAGGATGGAAGACGTTCTCATAAATCTCCACAAGCAATTCTCGTATCTCCCTCAAAACTCTCGGATGAAAGTCTACAAAGCTCGCATGGAACGAATGAGACTTCTGATGATCAAAGGTATTCCTAATGACATTCGTTGGATTATTGAAACACAGGTCCGATTGGCAGGTGAGTCTTCTGACTCTTTTGTTTCATTTCTTCATGGTTTAGGAAAAATCACCTATGCTAAGAAAAGAAGAGCTAAAAGATTAGGTGTTTGCTATAAATGTGCACGCATGACATGTAATACTCGTTGTCGTTCTTTAGGAATGATGTCTGATAACCGCGAAGACAAAATTAAATTCATTAGGGATGGCATGAGTAAGGAGTCTTTAGATGACATATCATTGACTCTTGAGACGCATCCCAATGGATATGTGTATCACGCAATTTGCATGTTACATACACAATTTCGAAAAGAAAGACAACAATTAAGTCTTGGGAATCTAACTTTAAAAGACCCTGTTAGCCAATTTATAAGAAAATTGGATGGGAAGCTTGTCTCTGACGCATAGACATCATTCAAGCCGTTATTATTATCTCTTTGTCTTTAACTAATAATTGTAATTTGTTTTGTTATTTTCTTTTATTTTCTCCGACAGGATCCAGAATTTTTGACTTTCACGATTTATTTTAATATTTAGCTAATAATTGTCATTTGGCAGGTACTAGTGCTATTATTACTCACCCTTTTTCAGGATCTATAAATTGAGCTCGTCATTGCACTCTTGAAGACATCCAGATTTGAGAAATTAATATAAAAAAAATGGAAGCAACTTCAAGAAGACGAGTTGTAAACATATGTGTGTTTTGCGGTACTAGTGTTGGTTCTAAGCCATAGTTCGTTGAGGCAGCACATGAATTGGGCTGATTCATAGCTAAAGGAATATGCACCTAGTATATGGCAGAGACAATCTTGGACTAATGGGGTACGTTTCAAGGGCCGTACAGGAAGGAGGTAGTCAAGTTCTGGGAATCATCCCAAAACCTTTGGCAGAAGCGAATCTTATAGGACCATCAAACAGAGATTAATACATCGTTCCAGGTATGTCCGAACGACCTTTCTGAACTATACAAGTCGAGTTCATCACATATGTTTAACAATCCATCCGTCGTAGGCTATCCGAGTTGTGCTTAGGAAATATAGAATATACCGTCAAGTTTCCAAGACGCACATCTCATGACGACATGTCCACGATTCTTCATAACTGATGCGATCCACCCTAGGTGATCGAATTTGGCCAAAGATTTAAGAATCATGACTTTACTAACATGGATACCTAAACCTCTTATGGTACACATACGGGCCGACGGATCCTATCTTGCTTTGCACTTGATTACTGTGTGCATCGGTCCACACCCAACGAACATCTAGAGGCCAGACCATGAAAGGTTTCTGACATACATGGCATCTAAATGTGGAGGATCTCACACAAAATCAATGATATTCTATAGTCAAAGGATTACATATGCTACTCGACTCGAGGAGATTCGTATTGACGGTGGTGTGTACTTCCAACTATTAGGAATCACCTGTGAGTCATTCAGTATTCGCTCCAACGAATACCCATATGTCTATACGAGTTTCCAAAACTCATGGTACATCGCGTTAAACCATTGGAACTCCAATTCCAATATACGACATGTGCTAGTCTTCTAGGTTATAGGAATTCGACCGTATTCCAAAACCAACGACTATGAATATTTACTTTAAGAATAGTTTACACCTAGTGTCAAAACTATTCTAAGGTCGATGTCATTCTTAGCATAACGATACGTCAATTTAATACGCGTAATGACAATACCATTAATAGGGTATGAAATGAAAAATTTAGTTATTTTATTAATAAATAATAAAATGCACAATTCGGATTGTCACTCCAAGCACCAACTACATCAATTCTTACGTATGTATGTTGCGTAGACTTGGTTATATTATCACATAAATCCGTTCATTACAAGTGGCATAAGTAAGGGACCATTCCGAACCCAACGGTTTGAGTTCTTCCCTTGCGAGGGATGAGTGCGGCCTTAAATCAGTTCCCAGTTCACACTGGGTGGCGACTCCATTATTCTCCGGTTTAGTCCACCGCGGGCTACTCCGTACTCCCGACCGGGCCACGAGTCTGGAATAGCGTCGCCGATTTCTGTGTCCTACACCAAGGCTTTTTTAGTCAGGTATTTTCCAGCTGCTTCAGGCACTCGACCTGACGACCACTATTATCGGCTCTGCCTCACCCTCATTACATCATGGTCAATGCATTCGTTGAGGTAGCCATTCGTCACTAGATCCTTAACTTGCTCTTGCAGGTCTCTGCAACTCTCGGTGACGTGTCCCCTAATACAGTGATGTAAACAATAAGCTCTAGCATTTCACTTATCCAAACGAAACCTCATCGGGTCAGGTTCTGTTTATAGCCCCTCATCATGTATCTCCTGAGATATCTAAACCAAAAGCCTATTTAGGGATGTCTACGGAGAGTCCCATGTAACATGAGAAACTCTAATCGGAGGCCTCGGTTTTGGAGCCAGTCTCCTCAGGTTTGTAAGCTTGAACTCCTAACGGCTCGATCATGGTATCTCTCATCCACCGACTCCATCACGGTGAGTATCTGACCTTAGCTATTTCTATTCCTGATCTTTTGACCTCATTTTCGAGGTTTTCTTTTCCCAACCATTTCCCCTCTCTATAGCAACCAACTTCTTACCACTAGGGATATATTCCTTCCTTCAACTAGGCCTCATATGTGTCTGTTCTCCCGTCATTCTCTCTTCCAACTTTCCAATTCTCTCCATCATGCCCCCTAGAAAGGCTTGAGTTCCCTCTCTTTCTATTCGCAAGTTCTCCTTCATTTTCACCATCCACCTCGCCACTGAAGCCTCCAGAGCTCTATAATTTTCATCTCCTACCATCGTCTTAGTGTGTTTGCTGATTTTTATACTGCTTCCCCATAAATGGCGCAAACTATTGACGGTTATTTCTCGTTCCAATGATAATTTGGGAAATCAACCCCTCAAACAAACCTCTCCTAGCAGAAAGCAGACAGATAAATCACAGAGACAAAAATTTACGTGGTTTGGCAGAGAATGACTCAAATCTACATCCACGAGATAAATGAGGTATTATATTACTGCTCAGGATCAAGACCGACCCAAGCTACAAGTGGCGTGATGAGCTTACAAAGAGTGTATAACACCTCGGGTCTTAAGGTATTCCATTACAAATCTCTCAGTTGATCGGGAACTGGCCAACTTTCTCTCTCTATCACTAGTTTTTAAGCTTTTAGTTCCTTTACAACTTGCGTGATGCGAAAATTGCTAACCAAATCTCCCTGAATGTGAATCTTCAACCCCTTTATATAGGTTTCCAAATTCACTATTCTACCGCCCATGATGTCGGCTCATGTCATTTCCATCATTGTAGTAACATCTCTCATTAACTACCCACAATTCGGACAATCAGAATTGTCTATTTTACTGTCATTGTACCGGCCTATGGCGGCTCTTCTCTGCCACTTCACCGCCCTATGGTGGCTGCCAGAGGTTATTTCCAATGAGAACCGTTGATTTTCCCACAATCATCATTAGCCTTCGAGAAGCTCATCATTTGAAGTAGGGATATGTCACATACCCTTAAACACAAAATAATCTGTGATCCATGCTCCGCTCCTCGGGTCAGCATACCGAGGTGAATGATGCTTGATCAAACTTCTTGACTTCTTTAACAGGTCGGGTTGTAACATATGGACCACCTCGAGTCGGGTTCCACAAACACTCAAATGCTGTCAAATCTAACACTTCTTTTTTGGGTCAGGTCGGTATCTCAACTTACTTCATCACCGGCAAGTTCTGCCTTTGAGAGAACTCCTCTATATATTGGGGTCGGGCCCCTCTGTGTGACTTCAGTCTCTCCGAACCATTGGACCTTAATCATCCTCTTTTGGTCAAGTAAAAACCTCATTCTACCCCTTCTCGGTATTTAAACTTTTTCGGGATGAAAATCCACCAATGATACGCATCTCGACACATTTTTCAAAGGACAATTCTATCCAAATTTTTCTTTATAGGGAAATCTTTTACTTGAAAAATAAATAGACTTTAACACCAATTTTAAAGTTTAAAAAAATTTGCAATTAATGAAATATTATTACGTTATGGGAGTTTTGTAAATTTTAAAATATGGAGGGAAATAATTAATCTCACCCAACAATAGAGGGTTTTTCCCACCATTTTCTTCTAATAAAAAAGCGATGATTTTGTATAAACTTGAAAATCTCCCAAATTTAACATTGTACTATTGGTTTAAAATAAAATTTGGTTTTCCAAAAAATACAAATAAATAATTAATCCACTATCTTTATTAATTTGTACTTGAACTTCATGTCTTCAGCAATGAAACTTTATTAGCCAGACACTAGCCATTATGAAATCACTTTGAAAGATATACAATTAAAGATTTGCCTCAAAATTTTCCCACACTTCACATCCTATGAACAATGAGATAATTTTGTCCATATGCCTTGCCATTTCAAGATCTGTGACCTCATCTACATATTCTTTATAGTCTCCAGATGTGTTCTTGTTTTTCTTTTTATAATCACAACAATTTCTATGTGTACAGTGTCTCTGAAGCAAGGTGTTAGGTTAATTTAAGGCATAGACTACATATTTCATAAGAACATTTGCAGAGGCACATATAAATAAGTGGGGACTGTCGCCCCCATTTAATTTAAAATTTTATTAAAATATATCATATAAATTCTTGAGAAAATTATTTTTTAATGAGATAATTTTACTTTATCTTCATTAAAATAAAGAATTTCTATCATTTTTTATGAAAATTAAATTTTATCTCTACTGAATTATTTTTCCGACTCCGCCGACTTAGAAGAGTCCCCATTTTTCCAACATTTTAATATTTTTGGTGGTCTTTTTTTTTCCTTCAGAAATTAATGACACCCCTTTAAAGCAATTTCAATGAAAATAATAAGTGGTGTGTGACTGTGAATGTTCTCTACAATAATAGATGGTTATAAAGTTTAGTACTATAAGTTTAATTTAGCTAGGTTGAGCTTGGACCAGATCTAGTCATGCTTATTGCTTAGGGCTTTTGTTGACTTCCATTGTTCACTCATTTAGCATGACCGGAGCTAGTCACTCTATAAGCTTAGGGCTTTTATTGACTTCCATTTTGTGAAAATTTTAGGAACAGTCTCATAGGTTTCAATGATTAAAATTGGTACTATAGGCTACTTAAATCTAATACATCAAATTGATTGGTGATATTAATTTATTATGCTTTCTGACTTGCATTTTTAGGTTATAATAGTCTAATGGTATTTTTTTTTCCTTATAGATTGTAAGAATCTATCAAGTTTTTAATGTCAATATTCAAATCTTAAACTTTATATTTTATAAGAGAAGCTTTTATCTGAGAACAAATAGTGTTGAAAAATGGACTTAAATCTCACGTACTCTAAAGCCAATAAAATTGATTTTTTGATTTATGCTAGTCATCAATATTTCAATGTTTGTGTGTTTTTTCCCCGTAAACAGTGTAGCACCAACAATTAATTAAACTATTAAATTTTTA
Organism: Zanthoxylum bungeanum; assembly: GCA_019454045.1. NCBI lineage: Eukaryota > Viridiplantae > Streptophyta > Magnoliopsida > Sapindales > Rutaceae > Zanthoxylum > Zanthoxylum bungeanum. Next base: position 2,246 of record SKCR01033318.1, on the reverse strand, counting down.
AAAAAGATTTAAGTGGTAAAATAAATTTTATTAGAGATGAAAATAAATCTAAAACTATAAAATTGATCATGCATGGCATTTTTTCCCCCTTTTAATGTGAAGGATAAGAGTGGTCCTTGTGACAACTCATTCATACAGCTAGTTAGAATCTAAAATCTAAGAAAAATTAATCAAAAAAAAAAAAAAATTTCTCGGATCACATATTTTTAAAACTCGTATAAGACCGCGAACATTATACGACTTTCCTTCTTCCGACCAAATCAGGTGATAAGTGGCTATCGGAAAGCTAAATAGATATCTGTAGAAAAGCTCTAGTTTACTGTTTGCATTATTTCTTGATGCAGCTATCTGTGCGAAGGTATTTCCTATTCATTTCGTCCTTCTTATTCCTCAGTGTAATTATAAGTTTGACCCATTGTATATTTGTATCCTCTATAAATTAATCTTAATGTACTGCTATTTTACTTTGGGATGGCAAAATAAATCAACGAATCGAATTTGTATCGAATTCTAAACGAATCGAATCAAAATGTAATGAATTCGTATTCGATTGGTTTATTAAACGAATCCTAATATCAAGATTTGTATTTGATTCGTTTATTAAACGAATCGAATACGAATATTCGTTTAATCATGATATTATTCAATAACATAATTTATTTATATTAATTCTTTATAAATATAAACATATGAAATATGTAATTATTATATTTACTAAAAATACCTCACCAAATATGGACAATATTATTTTTCTATTATAATTAGTCATAATTTCTTGAATCTTAATTTAAAAATAACAATAACTAATAAAATAAAAAAAAAAACGAATCATAAACGAATAAATGAATCAAACTCATTTATTAAACGAATCCATTTTTTCAAACCCGTATTCGCTTTAAAGCAAATCGAATTGAAAGAATAAACGAATCATAACTCAAATTATCACCTCTAATTGTACTCTTATATTAGGATGACATAATTTCCATCATGATTATTTTTTATTAATAGTCTGATGCTAACCCAATTCTTTTCCTACCCATGTTAATTTTTTGAGCCAAGATCATGATTTTAATTTTACAGATTTATTTATCAAATTGGGATTACGGATGATGATTTTCAACTTGTTATGTTCTTATAAGTATGAGTGAAAAAATTTCCCACATTCTTGTGGAGGCTGTCCTAGGCTACGTTCATGAACCGTGATGTCTCGTGACCCGATCTATTGTGATCCGTAGTAATATTTATAGAGGGTTTATCTTCCTTCCTCTCCCTGTCACATTTGACTTTTTTGTCTCCCCTACAATTTCTTATTTACCTTCTTCCTTTCACCAAAATTACATTTTCAAATAAACCATATATATCCAATTTTTTATTTATTTATTGATATATATATATATATATATAAAATAAATTTTTTAAAAGAAAAAAAAAAGAGATGAGAAGGGGAATCGTCCCCTTCTTCATTGAAGGGGAACACCCTTCTTCTTCTTCTTCTTTTTTTTTTTAAAAAAAAATTTATCAAAAAATATATTTTATAATTTAATTTTATTTGGTTAAATTATATTATTTTAATACATAAGTAGTATTAATATTTTTTAAATTATTTAACACTACTTATGTATTATAAAAATATTCTCATGTATATTAGAAAAATATTTATTTAAAAATAGTACAAATAACAACATAAAAAGTTACACTTAAAAATATAAAAACATAAATTCTAATCTATGTTGCCTCCAAAGTCTCCTCCTGGTGATTTACCCAATATTTCGTACCATAATTGATTACGAATCATATAACGAGTGACTCATTTTTTAGCTTCATACGATGAATGTTCCCACCACCACATTGGGATGGGTGGTACAAGGTAATGAGGGTGTAAAAAAACTTGCACAAAGTGTCTGCCAACATGAGCAATAGCTATTTCTTGACGCTCTTGCTCTGGAACTGCAGGGGACCTTAATGGCAAGTGAGTAAAACAACTCCAAACATTCTCAGCAAATGTATGCAGTACAAGATTGTACCTCGAAGCGATGACAATTCCTAAACTCATTGAGTCCATCCAATGTACCTCTGGTGCCGGCGACTGGAAGAAATGCAGTAAGTGTAATAGATTGTCAGCCCATCCGTTTGATGGATAAAGTCGATCATATAAATCCTTATTTTGTTGAATCTCTTCAATAATGTCGCATCGTACTTGACCCCAACCTTCTTCGCCATACCCGATTAGTGCAGCTATTGCTCTG
>SKCR01033317.1:0-147475 GCA_019454045.1 Zanthoxylum bungeanum | reverse complement strand
AAATCTAGTTAACATTGTTTGTTGGGCCTTTGGGCTTATTTCTTTTCTTTTCTATTTTGGTTTTGGGCCTTAAAGAAATAAGAAAGTTGGGCTAAAAAAAAATTCAAGTATTTGGTCTTTGTCTCTAATAAGTCGAACCCGGAAGTATTTACTATCCCGAAAAAGAAAAATCCCAAGCGTCACTAGTCGATCAAAACATTTGGGGTTGTTACAATAATATGCATGAAGTGGATTAGAAGTTTTAATCTTATCAACACAATAGAATAAAGAAAACCTAAGCATCAATTTTCATAATATTACACATTGCTTTAGTTATGGAATTTTAAACCAAGTAGTGCCTCCCACTATTTTACATAATACCGTAATCCCCAACGGAGAACGGGAATTCAATGATTCAATTGAATTCCATAACGAGAGGTGGACCCCATGAATATATTTCGACTCACAGCTTTGGCACGTTCTCGTCTACGTATATTCATTAGGTAGACAACTCATTGTCAATCACACACTAGTGACTCATAGGTTCCGGTCCCAGTCGTTTCTCGTTGTGACAGCTTTGGCACGATCACAAGGAGGTGTACCAAGGTTAAACTTGTCAATGATAAATTCAAGATACTTGTGTAGTCCTGACAGATTTGGCACGTTCAGGATTTCCGCTTTCGCTTGAATTTATCTAGTATCACATATACATCCGGTATGGATAAATTTCTCTCAACTACACCCTCACTGCTTTCGCACTTTCTCGGATGCAGCCATAGAACAGATATCCAAAAACCATATTGATAAGACGGACCAAGAAATATGCATCCAATACATATTACTTTAAACCTTATTTAAATGGGGATTTTTCCGCAAAGATGTTACCTATTTAATTTAATCAAATTAAATAAATACAAGCATGTATAAAGTAAGAACATAATTAAATATTGAATTTAAAGGCATATTCATATCATGCGTTCAGGTTCAGACCTACTTTGATACCAATTTTGTTGGGGTTTTGGGCAAAATATCCGGGTTACGCAGCGGAATACAGGAAAATCAAATTTTCCCATTTCTTTAATTTTTCTTGGGTAATTAAAATAAACTTATTTATTTTAATCACTCAATACTCAAAAACAGAAACTTTTAACCTAGAAATCATAATTTCAGTAAATAACCATAAGACCCCAAAACTTTTCATTTCCATCATTTTAGTCCTAAGTTGTTCAAAACAAGCATAGGTGATTTCCAATCACAACCAAAATGATTTATACATCAAATATACATTAAAAATAGAAATCTGAAAATTTTTCAGTAATTACGGAAATGCCCCTAAACTTTGTATTTTGAACATTTTAGTCCTAATTTATCAAATACATAATTAGATGATTTCAAATCACTACCAAAATGATCTATACATGTCTTATACATGAAAATACAATTTTCAACCCAAGAAAACAGATTTCCTTGATATTGTCGAGAGGTCCCATATTTTGAAGAATTTACAATGTGGTTCTTTTTGTTCAAAACATGTCAAGATCAAATCCAAAAATTCCCAAATTTAATATACATCATATATACATCAAATTACATCACATATATGAAAAACCCCAAATTTGGAGAGGGTTATGAACCCTAATTCCTCAAAATTGTCCAATTGGCCAATAAACACCAAATTAATAAAATTTAATAGTTTGATTTAATCCTTACTACACCAAACAAGTCTCAGCACCGTGAAACAACTCAAGAATAATTTTAGGTCATTTATGAGTGGCTAAGAAACTCTAGAATGACCACCAAGTTATCAAATAACCAAAAGTAAGCTTAATAACACTTAATAAGCTTCCTTTACAAAAATACACATGCTGGCCTTTGATTCATGCTTCAAACAAACTTATTACAAACCCAAGAGAATAAAGAAAATATAACAACATCATATGTTGAAGTCTAAAGGCATAGAAATAATTTTCAAGTAAAGAAAAGTATGAAATTACCTTAATTTTCAAGTTTTTCTTCACATGTCTCCTTTAGCACTTAGGTTTTCCCTCAAATCCCTAATTTTGTTATCTATTTTTGAAGCCAAAAGTGAAGCAAAATGAAAAACTCAAATCTTAAAACAAAAAGGAGTTGGCCGACTTATAGGGTTAAAATGGTAATTTTGATTTTTACAAATTTAATCAATATTAAAAATGCCAAAATCAAGTTGTCAACCATTTTAATTAATATATGCACAAATATACCAATTATATTTTTTCATATTAAAGTTAAAAGATATTTATATTTAACTAATCTAATTATTTAACAATTAAATAATTAGATAATTACAAATATAAATATCCAAATATATGTATAATATTTACATTAAATATTCCATAATACACATATTTGAGACAATTTTCAAATACCTTATTTGACAATTAATTAATGTGGATTTAATAAAATCAAGTATTTAAATCAAATACACATTAATTAGGAAAAAGTCGAAAAAACCCTTGAAGCGTGTATTTATCGTTTAACCATTAAATGATCCATAAATAATCAGTATTATTTATATAAGTAGCCCTAGTGCTCTACGACTATGTTTCATTAGTGAGACTCTCTAGATTCAGGCATATCCGTCACGAAATCTAATTTCGTGTCCATAATTTACCCACCCGTAAATTATGACGAGCACAGATAAACTCGCTGAATCATAAAGGTCGAGGTCATCACATACGTATAATCCCTCTGTCATAGGTATTCGGATTATCCCAGAGATATAGATAAAATGTCAAATCTCTATAGGTATAATCCCGTCGACGATTCTATTAGCAATCTCTTAATAACACTCAGAACTAACTTCTACAGTGTACCACGGGCCCATGGATTTAACAGATTACTAATTGCACATTGAATACCTATGCTCTGTACACAGAACTGACGGATCCTATCTTGATACGCACAGGATATCATGAGGATCAGTCCACATCCAACGAACATGAGGAGGTCTGATCTAAATAGATCGGTGATGTGACTGCCATCAAAGTGTGGAGGATACCTCATACATCCATAGTGGTATCTCAAGTCAAAGGACCACTAAGCTCACTTGACCCGAAAAGATTCATATTGACATTGGTGTACCATCTATTAGGAAATCTTCGGTGAGTCGTTCAGTGTATATGCACTATAAACACCTACACGTCTATAGGAGTCTCCCCAGACTGATGGTTCATTGGGATAAACCATCGGACCAAGTCTCGATATACGACGTGTACTGGTCTCATCAGATTTTACTAACCGACTCGTGTTAGTAAATCATGACCAGGAATTTTATTTGATAATATATTTCTGGTAGTGTCACTTACCAATGTCAATTACAAATTACTTTGTAACTGCGCACTACATTATATATTATCCGGTCTTTGTCTAATATATACATATCACTAAATCATATTTAGTTTCAGTCTAATCGTAATTAGATCGAATATGTATATAAAAGCAAGAAGTACTACCATAAATTAAGTAATATTATGGAAAAAAGAATTGTTCGTATTCATGAATCGGACATGAATAAGATCCGGATTGGCACTCCGAGCACCAACCCTAACAGAAAATTCGAATATTTAAAAGGTTTGAGATTTGAATCTTTCTTTTATATAATGGTTATATAATTGATAGTACTTGCGCTTGGAGGTACGAGTATAAGTTTATCATTTATTATATTTAATAGAATAATGCATTCTATTTGATAGAATATATTTTCTACGATCCCGAGTAATAAAATTATTTTATTACTTAGTGTGTAACATCGGATGTTGACCATTGTAGAAAAGACATTGACTTACTGAAGTCAAATGTTAGAGTGATAAACTATAAATGGAACTACATAATTAATAAGATGAAAATACCCTTTAATTACTTCCATATAAGTGCTATAGGATGTCAGAATCATTCGCAAAGTATTTGATACTTAATGGTTCTGTAGTTTTCTTATCGAAGAAAATTATCCTATAACTTATAGTGGGAATGATATTTGATATCGATTCCGGAAATTAGCATTAAACCATAGATCTAAGATTGTTCATAGCTTACTACGATCAAGTTTGGAACTTGATTAAGCTTTTATTATGAATCGTTCATAAAATGTGCAAATGGTCTATGCAGCAAAATCACAATGAGCTTATTAAAGGTTTGACCTTTATAGTATGACAGTGAGAAAAGTTATACTCAACAGTCTATTGTAGACTCTGAGGAAACTAGTCTCTAGTCGCATTGATTGAACAATTTAAGATCTGTTGGTTAATGATGATATTAAATTGTATATTTTAGCTAAAGAATACAAAATGGTGTTTTTGAATGGTTTCTTTAGATAAGAGATCCATTGTGATTTCTTACTTTGAAGAGTTTTTTTTTGGAATGGCCCTGGAGTTTGTATTATGCTAAGATTACAATTTAGCATATTAGCTTATAGAGCCTATTGTAGACTCGAATGAGCTTTCTGGAAATTTGTGTTCTCTAATTTTGATATCAGTCAGATCGTCTGATTTTATCAAAGTATAGAGAATACATATGAGATATAAGGGTTAGTGGGAGCGAACAAATTTCTTTCTAGTGTTTACATCATAATGACATTATCATTATTAAGGTAATAATGAGATATTTATGAGGTAAAAGGTTTACCTGAGTCTTATTTTCTCCATGAGAGCAGTGGGAGTAGTCTCTATTATATTCGACAAAAAGTTTTATTTATGATATAAAACTAAGAGACTTCTGATATGCTTCCATTAGTCGTACATTAGATATGATCTAATAAAGGACACAATGAGATTATATGTATGACAGTTAGTATAACTGTTTGACAATTAATGTGTCTATAATATATAATATTCATCTTTCGTAAATGATGATTCCTTTGTCGAAAGAGAAATTGATTAGAATGTCTAGTCAATTTTATGCATCATGGGATGATGGCATAATGAATACTATATTAAGTGCGATTAGAGATATCAATTTAATCGTAATTGTTACGAGTTATTTTGATACCCTTTAGACCATAAGATGGGTCTTGAAACATGTTATTTATTATCTTTGAGATATTAAAAATGAGTTTATTAATAATGGAGAATAAAGTCTGCAACCATAAGGGTCAGATTAGTTTTGAGTCTAATTATGACGTTAGACTGTCTATGTCATAAAAGGTTAGAGAAGATGCAATGAAAATGTCACAGATGATTCTACTGTATGAGTGGAATTAGTTGCAACTTATGAAGTATTGACTTATGAAGTTGCATAGTGACCTCGTAGATTAGAAGTTTTTTATTATTGTTGTGTTTGCGGTTGTCTACATAGTATTTTGGATTTTATCCGTAAATACTTAGTAACTTAGTAGCTGAAGCACAATGTTGATGTGACATCTGAGTCATATTGATGTAGAACTTAGTTTCTACAAAATATAAATGATGCTGGCTAAGGAAAACAATTGGGTTTGTTTGACAAAGTCAATATGTCTTAGCGGGCTTACTTGTTGTTGCCTACCTTTTGAGCGCTAGATGAGTTCTTGGCGGCCATGCGTATGTGATACACATTAAGATGTGTATATGATAACGTGGATTGACACTAGAGCAAGTGGGAGAAATTGTTAGGGTTGGTGCTTGGAGCGCCAATCCGGATCGTATTTATATCCGATTTATGAATACGAGCAATATATTTTTCCATAATATTACTTAATTATAGTAGCACCTCTTGTCTTTTATTATATATATTCGATCTAATTCATTAGATTGAAACCAAATCGTGTTTAGTGATATATACATATTAGACAAAGCCCCGATAATATATAATGTAGTGCGCAATTACAAGGTAGTTTGTAATTGACATTGGGAAGTGTAATTACTAGAAATATATTATCAAATTAAGTTCCTGGTCAAGATTTACTGACACGGGTCGGTTAGAAAAATCCGTTGAGACCAGTACATGTCGTATATCGGACTTGGTCTGATGGTTTATCTCAATGAACCATGAGTCTCGGGAGACTCGTATAGACGTGTAGGTATTTATTTGATAAACACTAAACGACTCACCGAAGATTACCTAATAGATGGTACACCAACGTCAATATGAATCTTCTTGGGTTGAGTAACATAGTGATTATTTGACTTGAGATACCACTGTGGATATATGAGTTATCCTCCACACTTAGATGACAATCACGTCACCAATCTATTTAGATCAGACCTCCGCATGTTCGTTGGGTGTGGACTCATGCTCATGCTATCCTATGTGTATCAAGATATGATCCGTCAGTCATGTGTACAAGGCATAGGTGTCCATTATATGATTAGCAGTCTGTTAAATCGATGGATGTGGTATACTTCGGAAGTAAGTTCCGAGTATTTTGTAGAAGATTTCTAATAGATATGTCGACACGATTATACTTATAGAGATTTGACGTTTATATCTATATCTCTGGGATAATCCGGATACCTGTGACAGAGGGATTATATGTATGCAATGACCTCGACCTGTATGATTTAGCGAGTTTATCTGTGGTCTTCATAATTTACGGGTGGGTGAATTATGAACACGAAATTGGATTTCGTGACGGATATGCCTGAATCTAGAGAGTCTCACTAATGAAATATACTTGTAGAGCACTATGGCAACTTTTATGAATAATAGAGATTATTTATAACCCGTTTAACGGTTAAACAAAAAATACATGCGATCAGGACCTAACGGTCATTTCTAAATTAATGTGTATTTATATTTAATACTTGATTTTATTAAATATACATTAATAAAATATCAAATTGTGATACTTAACATATATCATTAATATATGTATTTAATTATTTAATTATATAAATGTTATATGATTAAAATAATTAAAGTAACAAATATCTTTAGTAATGATATGCTTTATTAATGTTAGAAAATGGCTTGGTATCATTGGTAACACATGGAGTTTTACTTTATTAAAGATAAAAGTTATCTTTTTATTATGTAAATTTGTTCTAATGATAATATTACAAGTGAAACAAATTGAACAAATATTTATTGTTAATTTTGTTCTCGGCAATAATAATTTTTGACATATAAATATTTTTTGTTTTCATTTTCAAGAACAACACAAGGTTTTCCAATAAATTCACTAAGTTAAATGGAGAGAAAAAGTGAAGAACAAAAGGAGAAAAGCTTAGAAACTTGGAGTTTTTGTAAGTTATTTCCAATTTTCTTCCACTAAGAAATTGTTTCTATGATTCTATGATTTTACTTGTGTAGCTTAGAATTTTCTATAATGTTTAATTATGTGAATTATTGAGTTGGAAACTTGTTTGAAGGTGTTAAGCATGTATGTTTAATTAATAAGCTTATTAGGAGTAATAAAGCTTATTTGATTAATTAGTAATCAAAGTTGCCATTCTAGAGTTGCTTAGCCATTCATAATTAACATAGAATTGTTCTTGAGTTGTTTCATGATGGTGAGACTCGATTGGTGTGGTATTAGATTGATTAAAGTGTTGAATTAAATCAATTTAATGTAAATTGTGCAATTGGAGTAATTTATGAAATTAGGATTCTAAACCTAATCCAATTTTGGGGCTTTTCATATATGTGATGTAATTTGATGTATATATGATGTGTATTAAATTTAGGATTGATTGGATTTGATCTTGATGTGTTTTGAACCAAAAAGGACCAAATTGCAAATCCTGGAAAATATAAGGGCTTTTCGGCAATTCTGAAAAAATTCTAGATTTTTGTTGCAAATTGTATTTTCATGAATTAGACATGTATAAATCATTTTGGGATTGATTTGGAATCATTTAAATATGTATTTGACAATTTAAGGACCAAAATGATCAAAATATAAAGTTTAGGGGTCTCATGGCAATTAATGATAAATCTGATTTTTCAGATACAAATTCAGTTTTTATTTATTGAGTAATTAGAATAAATTTTTTTATTTTAATTGCCCAAGAAAAATATTTATCGGAAATTGTTTCGGAGTGAAAATACGCGAAAACGGTGAAAAACGGCGTTATCGGGTAACGGCTGCCCAAACAGTGAACTGGGCACTGTTCGGGCAGCCCACGAACTATCCAAATATTTTTGGGGCTGACCTAGGCAGTCTCCATGTGTATTGGTTGGTCGGTTCGGCCGGAAACGCATTTTATGCTATTTTGCAGAAAAATATTTTCGCAAATATTTCGCGGTATTTCTACATTATTTATGTCGTTATATGATATCGAGTAAATATGTTTAGGTAAAATATGAATGAATTATTAATATTGGATATTAAATAATTTATTCATAAGTTTAAAAATTTTAAACTACGATTTCGCCCGAACCGTGCTCCTTCCGCTGCGCCTCTCTGATATGACCCCAACAAGTGTATCAAAATGATGAGCATGAAGATGAGTTATAGTGATTGGCTTATTAGTTGTATGTAAAGAAACTTGAAGTAATAAGTCCAATATGCATTTGTATGTGATGTAGTGTAAATATTTATTGTAAGAATAATAGACATGTAAGATTGATAATATTGGGTTAGGCCAGATTTAGGCATTCGTAGACACCTTGCTTTGGGCATTTCTAATGGTTATTTCGGACACACTAAAAATTCCTATCAGCATTAGCATAAACATGTCATGTGTATTCGGAAAGTAAAGCTTAAAGTCGATCATATGAAATTCAGGTTGAATGAGTAAGCGTGATGCTTTTTACTCCTTACGATTATGACATGTTCGTAATGTAGAGAATTTGAAAGCTTGCATAAGCTATGGACCTTGGATTATGTGTAATTTGAAGTTTTAATGTTCGAGAAGGTATGTATGTATGTTGTTTTGATTCTCTTCAGATACGTCTCACAAACCATGTTTCTTGAAGTAAAAAGAACAATATGAGTTAAATGTGTTCTAATAAATAATTGTAAATATGTATATATGTTCATAAGTATTTTGTTTGTAGTGTGTGTGGTTTCTTACTAGGTTTCTATAACTCAAGCCACTACCGTTGTTAGTTTTTCAGGCTGGCAACTTGATCAGTCACCCACTTTGGCTCGGACATCTTGTTCGAGACGATGGATTACTCAAGCTGCAGTCACCCAATCTGGAGTCCTGGGAAAAGTCTTAGAGGTTTAGGATTTATGATTATTATGTTATTTTCCGTGCTGAGTACGCTGTTTGTATTCATCAATATGATGTTGTGGGCACAGAGCCCTTAAGTGTTGATTATGATTTTTATATGCTTTATGTGGACCTAAGGTCCTTTGAATGTTGGATGTTTTCTTTTAGGTTTTGTTTTGATGATGGACTTCGATCCAAGTTGTCCAGTTTTAGGATACATTATGTCAGTTTTTCTGTAAATTTGGAGGCTTATAGAGATAGGTTAATCCTGTCTCCTGTCGATAGCATCCTGCCTCTAGCGGGATGTTACAATTGTGATATCAGAGCGAAGGTTTAGGTGTCGGTGACTGCAGCTACAGGTTATCCGATCGTTTGAGTATGTTTTATGTTGCTTATAGACTATATTGGTCTCATAATTGAAACTTGGTTTGATTTCTAGTTTATGGTATGATGTGCAATGATTTTGATTGATATGAGTGATTTGGATTATCTGTACATGTTTGTATGCTATGAATATATGTATGTATATTTTTATACTAAGTTAAAAGTATGTCGTCTATATAGGTATATGTATATGTACGTGATATGAGTGATTTGGATTGATATGAGTGATTTGGATTATCTGTACATGTTTGTATGCTATGAATATATGTATGTATATTTTTATACTAAGTTAAAAGTATGTCGTCTATATAGGTATATGTATATGTACGTGATATGAATTCATGGTATTTTTTGGTACGAGAAATTCTATGATGTTGATAGTCTGAATTGTGAACAAATATTTTGAATTATGCTTTGAAAATTTTGTATTTGATTTTTGGCTTAAAAGTGTTTTGAAAAGAAAAATGAAAGGAAAGAAGAAAGAAAGAAAGTTTTCAAATATTTTGATTTTGATTATAAAGGATAAAAAAAATATTTCCGCCTCGACGCTTGATTAACGTTTTCATGTTTTGAGATTTATCGATATGTTTCCGTCGAGGTGCTTGATAATATGTTTACGTCTCTACGCTCGATAATGATTTTGATGTCTTTAAACCATTTTGTTTCTGTCGAGACGCTCAAAAATGTATTCTTGTCACGATATTTGATGATTTTATATTTTTACCCTCTGTGGCGCTTGTATATGTTTTGTTTCGGCTTGGACGAGGCGCTTGTTATGGGGTCCAGACCATCGAAAAATGGCTGGCCCGCTACTCTGTTGATATGTTTCGTACACTGTCCGGTCAGTGCACGCGACTCGAATAGTGGACGCTCAATATGTATTTTGAAAAGTTTGTATCAAGATTTATTTTTGATTTTAACATATTTGGGTTTTGGGGAAAAGCATGATTTCAAAAATAATTACATTTTGATTTTGATTTTGATATTGTTTATGATATTATATGTTTCTGTCACGATGCTTGTATATGGTTTTTACAGTCTTATAACTTGATATGATATTTTCCTCTGTGGCGCTTGTATAGGGGTCTGTCCAACTGTAGTGAACCGACCCGTTACCCTCTGTCGACAGGGGATCGTTTCGTTCATTGTCCAATATGTGCACACGATTTGGGCATTGGGCGTTTTTTATTTTTTCGTCCAGTTGAGTTATGATGGATGCTTGATACAGATTTACAATGATGATGGATTTCGAAATTGATTTTGTTTACAGTAAAACGGTTTTTATAATGAGTTTTCAAAATAGTTTTTGAAAGAGATTATTTTACGTTTTCCATTTAAATGATGTTAAAAATTGGCATATTTCAGACTATCAACATTATAAGAGTATGTATGATTATATGTCACTTCTGGCTGTGACAATGGATGTACTTGTTGATATAAAAGATTATGTTCGTTACAAGAGTACGTATGTAAGTTTATAGTTAGTCACATATTTTTTGAGTATTGTGATGGTTATATATGTTTTGTTGTCAGCCATACAAAATTGTATGTGCAATGAGATATGTACACATGTAAACTTTAATATTGATATCGATTACATATATGATGTGGAATGACATGACATGAAATGTATAAATTCCTTTTTAGATTGTGGATGCAATGGATAGTATGAAATTCATATTAAGTTTCCGTTTTGATACTGTATTTGATTGTGTGTAAAGAACTTGTGTTATGTCATTTGTTCCTGATGATGCTTGTGATTGACTGTATGGAATTTTTGTTCTGTTTCTGATTATGGGATGGATGAATTTGAAACGGTTTGAGCATGTTCCTATGAATAAGTTTGAGTTGAGATGATAAGTTTGATGTGTTTTTTTTATATGAAATATTTGATTCGATCTATTTTGCTTTGAAATAGTATGACTTGTATTGATATATGAAATATGTAGCTTTTAAAAATGTGTTAAATAGATAACTTCTGAATACAGATCAGATTGTCATGTACGTACGTTCAGTTCCAAATGATTAGGCATAAGGACGGGAAATTTCGAGGACGAAATTTTTATAAGGAGAAGAGAATGTAACATCTTTATTTTCGTGGTATAATTATGAAATTTATTTATTTATTGCATGATATTTTTAAGAATTTAAACGTGCATCATTAGCATGTTATTACTTATATAAATTATTTTAGAAACACGAAGTGAAAATTTTTCAGTTTCATTATGCATTTAAATTTTAACTCGATCAGGACAGCCTTCGTTATTTCAGCCGTAAATTTTTCATACGATGTCCGAATTCAGTGAACTTTATATCGTCGGAAAGCTTAGCCAAGTCCTAGAACGTTCATGTTGACGATTGTCCCAAATTATGAGAAGAAACTAGCCGAAAATACAGTTTAAAATTTAGATTAATAGTAACTACGAATTTGGAATAAGTTGTAGGAATGAATTGACTACGAAGAGACTTTTTCACCTGTTGTAAGGTTTACCTCAATTCGCTTGATTCTGGCTATAGTAGCAAGTATGGATCTAGAATTACATCAAATGGATGTAAATACTGCTTTTCTCAATGGAGAACTTGATGAAGAAATCTACATGGAACAACCAGTAGGTTTCATAAAAGAAAATGAAAAGGAGAAAGTATGTAGACTTTTAAAGTCTATATATGGTCTCAAGAAATCGTCTAGACAATGGTATATACGATTCCATAATACAATCATTTTGAATGATTTCACAATGATAGATGAGGATCATTGTGTGTACACCAAGAGAGATAAAGATAAGTTCATTATCTTATCTTTGTACGTGGATGATATACTTATAGTCGGAAATGATAAGGAGTTTGTAAAACACATTAAAGAATGGTTATCATCTAACTTCGAGATGAAAGATATGGGTGAAGCTGCATATATTCTTGGGGTTAAGATCTCTAGAAATCGTTCAAAGAATTTATTATCTCTTTCACAGAAGTCATATATAAAGAAAATTCTTGAACGCTTCCAAATGCAGGCTTGCAAACCCATTGATACTCCTATCACAAAACTGAAGCTTTGAGTCGTAGATTGTGTCCTGAAACTCCACAGGAAAAGGAACAAATGAAGAAAGTTCCTTATGCAAATGCAGTTGGAAGTTTAATGTACGCAATGTTGTGTACTAGACCTGATATCTGTTTCGCTGTTGGAATGGTAAGTAGATACCAATCTAATCCAGGGCTCGCACATTGGAAAACAGTTAAAAGAATATTTAGGTATCTGAGAGGGACAGCTGATTACTCATTGTGTTATCAAGGAAATGATCTGCAATTGAGAGGCTATACTGATGCTGACTGGGGAGGAGATTTAGATGAAAGAAAATCTACCTCCGGTTTTGTTTTCTTGCTAAACAATGGTGCCATTTCATGGAGCAGTAAGAAACAATCTTGTATAGCCTTATCCACAATGGAGGCTGAATTTGTGGCATTTTCATCAGCAGTACAAGAGGCTGTGTGGTTGAAAAGGTTCTTGGATCATTTGGGTATGTCAAATGAAGCTTCTGGTCCAGTATTAGTTAACTGTGATAGTGAAGCAACGATAGCCTACACAAAAGACCCAAAATTCCATTGTAAAACGAAACATATAGATACCAAATATAACTTTGTGAAAGACATAGTTGCACGAGAAGAGGTAAACATGAAGTACATTTCTACGCAAGAAATGGTAGCAGATCCATTGACCAAGCCTGTTCCTAGAGATGTCTTTGTTAGACATGTAAAATCTCAGGGATTGCGTAGACGTTAATGTGCTTACATATTATGATATGTAATTTTTCCCAAATAATGTTTGCTAAATGTTAATACTCATTGATATTTGTGTTCAATGCTTACATGTTATTATGTTGATACATGTTTAAACAAATATACTATTAGTTAGTATGAGAAGTATGTCGGACAAGTGAATGATTGGCCCTCTCACACGGGCAATCACCTCCATTACTTTGTATTGATGGGAGATGAGACAAATTTTTAAGCTAATTATCTTAGTGATAATTTAGAAAGCTCAAGCTTGAAAATTAAGTAATGTCGTTATGAGGTCACTTTCTTTGTGATATGACCTAAGGTGAATAAGTTCGTTTCACCTTACTTGTCTTAATGTCAGTTATGAGTTAGACATTGTGTTTGTCTGAACTATAATCTGTACGGTATTTTATGAGACATGCGCTCCATGGGAAAAGAGAGAATACCGTAGCACATGTTTTCATACCATGTGTACATTTGTGACTATTGAGGGTAATACAAGTAAAGATCTCAGTCTTGATATTGTGTGAGACCCTTGAGATTATTTCAATCTCACATTGTACCCTTCAGACTCTTGTCTGCTTCTTAAAACTTAGATTTGATGATCGCTATCTTGGAGTGTTGCTGAAAGATCATGAGAGATTCGATCTGAAAGAACATCTCTGGAAAAGCGAATTGAATCAAAGTTGAGAGATTCGAGAAAGGAGAAAGATCATTATATAAGTAATATCACATTAGCTTGTATTCACTGGTCGACCAATTATGTTATTCTATGTGATCAAACATGATTGTGAATACAAAATAAATATTACATTCGAAAAGAGATCGAGAGAGATTTAATGTGATAAATGATCGAGGATACTGCATACATAATCCATTATAGTTCTATCCATTTTTCGAGCGGCTATATATTCCTAACAGATGTATAGCAAGTGAGCTCTCGAAGTATGCTGGTCGCACGGCATAATTGCAAAGTATGAATTATTCTTGTAAAGATAATAAAAATTGTTGATCCCATCATGTGTGAGTGGGAGATGTTGGAAATTAATTGTTGTTAATTATTTGATGTTGTTAAATAACAACAATTAGTAATAATTTCATGTTGGAAATTATTAAGTTAATTATTTGATGTTGTTAAATAACAACAATTAGTGATAATTTCATGTTGGAAATTATTAAGTTAATTATTTGGTGTTGTTAAATAACAACAATTAGTAATAATTTCATGTTGGAAATTATTAAGTTAATTATGTGGTGTTGTTAAATAACAACAATTAGTAATGATTTCATTACTAAGTAAACAACAAGAGTTGTTAATCAAATAATTAAGTAACAACAAGGGTTGTTAAGTGACAACAATTAGTAAAATGTTAAATGTGGAATAAATGGTACACCCATGATGGTAACATTTTTGGAAGGGTTAGAGAAAGTCATTATGCATCCAAATACATGTGATTATATAATAATCAATGCATGTGATTAAATAGTAATCAAGGATTAATAGTAATCCATGCATGTGAGCTAATAGTGAATTGGTTTCTCTCCTATAAATAAGACCATTTGCTTATTGAGTTAAGCAATCAATTAAGTTTTGATTAAGAGGTCTCTACAAGTATAAAATGTATGCAATTGTGTTGTGGTTAATATATATTTATTTCAATTAGCATGTAAATAAATCTAGGACTAGTAATACATGTATGGTTAGATCCTAAGATGACAAACATGTAAATATATTAGAGATTATGTTTCCTAACAATATCTAAATTAATTTATCCAATTTATGCATAAATATCATCCAATTTTGTACATCACAATATCTCAACAATATTTATATATTAAATGCAAAATGACCACAAATCATTCAATTTATAGTTGGCCTTGAAAACAAATTATTATGACTGAAGTTCAGTCAACCTAAGAGCTTATGTGCATAAGACCATTAGATATTCGATTGACCTAAGGTTAATCCACGGTCGACCTAAGTTTTTAGGATTTTAAAAATTTTGTATTCTAGTCACCATTTTAAAATCAAAAGATATATCAACTTAAATTGAAATGTTTTGAAATTAAACAATAACTTTTTCTCATCAATATAACATATATCTTTAAAGTTCAAAAAGCTCGAAATGATAAAATATTTAAGTTCAAAAATAAGCTTAAAATATGGGTGGCTAATTTCAGTTTCAGGTCGTGTTAAGGAATTCACGATTGGAAATTGAGAATTTCAAGTATTTAGATTTTGTTCCCAAAAACTCCCGAAATAGTACCCAATTCCTGACCTATCAAGATATGTTCGGGATAGGTCTGGAGTTGGGTACCCGATCGAGAGTTGAGTACTCAATCGATAGTTAATTTCCCATTCGAGTAGTAAAGTACCTTATCAGGTATTGGATACCCGTTCTTACATTAGGTACCCGTACACACATCGGGTCTTACTTTTAAAATAAAATGATATTGTTTCATATGTTAATTTTTTTTTTTAATACAAAGGGTATGAGAGTTTCTGATCCCGACTCGGTAATTTCCGTATTCGGAAGTACCTGATCTGGTATACTCAAATTATACCCGATCGATTTCGAAACATATTCCCGTACCCGTCCTGTCCCAAAAATTTTGAGACTATTTTCAGGACGGAATCAGGAATTCCTATTAGATATGGGAAATTTGCCCACCCCTACTTTAAAATCATTGATAAAAACTAGTAATTTTGAAAACTTTATATTTTAGTTCCTATTTCAAAACCAAAAGATATGTCAACTTAAACTCAAATATTTTGAGATCAAACAATGACTTTTCATCATCAATATAACATGTATCTTTAAAGTTCAAAAATCTTGAAATGATAAATCATTTAAGTTCAAAATCAAGCATTAAAATCATTGATGAAACATACAATTTTGTAAGTTATGCACATGTAAAAGTGATTTGAGCTCTTAGGTGCTTATCATGCATAATCTTACTCTAACTTGTATTACAAGAATATAAAGAAATATATTTTAAGCTAGTCTTATATATCATTTAGCTTGTTAAGGTACGATCACCTCGTTTCCTTTGATCTTGATGTTTGCACGTTTAATATTCTTGTTATTCAAAATATTGTGAGTGGAACACAAAATATAATGACCATATTCATTTGAACATAAAATGATCTGAATATTATTTTTTATCATATAAATATAAAAAATTAATTTTAATATTTACATGATATCCTTATCCTTATGTAATTAAGCAAATATCTTGAAGTAGTTGAAATAAACCTAGGCAAGCAACTGAGAGGAAATGATGGCATAAATAGCATATAGATGATATACACAATGTCATAAGAGTCAAAAAGACGAAAAAAATTGCAAAGATGATAAAATTTGGTGGAAGGCCTAAAAGTCCAAAAGCAAAGCTTTACTAATTCGGCATGCCACGTGTTAAAGACATAAAGATAGCCATGGCGATGATCAGAGTGGGTCCCACGAGGTAGGGTCCGTGCATAGTCCCAGAGGAACCTTCAGTTGATGCTCCCGTGGCACCTGCTGAAGTTGCTGATGAAGAAGCGTTTGAGAAGATCGCAGCATCTGGGGAACTTGGAGATATCCCTAGAAGCTCTGTCCATTTCATCATCATAATATTACTAACAATAATTGCACGTAAATCCCAATAACTGCATGCAATAAAAACAAAAAAACAAAAGATGAAGAAGAAGAAGAAGAAGAAAGTACAAGCAAAAAACTTATTACTTGGGCAGTTAGTGATGCTGGCATTTTGCAACTGGCAAGCAGATGGAAGCTGAATCAGCTTAGCTTCCTGCAAGCCCATGTTTTTAAGCGAGTTACTTCCAGTACTATGAGCCTGTTGAATTATATAACACAAACATTTCGGTTCACTATCTTTTATACCCTTAACCTCACTGCAACATTCCTTAGACGGCGTCGTAACCTTCCCTCTTGCATAATCCAAACATATCATCACCTTCTGAAAATCATTACTGCACTCCGTCGTACCACTTCCATCAGCTTCAACAACCCTAATTACCGAACCTAAGGCAAGTAAACCGAACATCAAAGCAAATAAGAACCCATTTTCTATTCCCATCATCATCATCTTGTTTCTTTTCGTCGCTATAAACGATTGTCGTGTCCATCAATATAAAGCAAGTAAATGTGTATTAATGAAAAGCAGTTGAGTGTTGGGCTGAATAGTGGAGGGTTTGCATCACAACCGTCCATTATGAGATGGACAGTTCGATTGATCGTTGACTGGTCTAGTTGTTGAGAGGCTGAAGGTATTAATGATGGACAGTTATGTGGCATTGTACCGCTGGAAGCAACTCATCATTCAAGATATGAACCGTCAATTAATAAGATATTATTGAATTTATTCATGGACTATATTATAATTTTTTTCCTCTTAATGTTGATGTCAGTTATACGAAAAATTATATAATGTTATTCATATTATAATTTAATAATAAATTATCATAAATATGAAAATAATAAAAAGTAAATAAATAAATAGTAATTATATTTGATATTAATTTACATAATTTCTGAGGGTAACACATAAGGGTGGGTAAATTTCACTTGTGAAGAATTCTGTAACCCGTCCCAAAATTTTGGAACTAGATGAGATGGTATGAAAACACTATTTGATACTCGATCTGGTACAAAATTAGTGTACCCAATCGATAAAGGGTGTTCATAGGGTCGGGTCAAATCATGACCCGACCCAACCCGCGTGAATTCTTAAAAAAATATGTAATTTCGAGTTGACCGACCTGACACGATTCTTACGGGTCGGTTCATGGGTTGACGACGCAACCCGACTCGAAAAAATAGTTTTATATGTATGATAAGTTTCGGGACATAAAATAGTTAATATTTATGTCTCAAAATAATTAATACATAAAAAATTCTTTTTTTTACAGACCCGACCTACGTGACCCGACCCACTCGGATTTTCATACTCAAATTCCGAGTACAGGTTTATCGACCCGCGTGACCCGACCCGATCGAGTTTCGCAAAATTTGAAAAACCCGATCCAACCCATGAGCCTCTACCAATCAAGTACTACTAGGGGTGTTCACGGGTCGGGTTTTTTTAAAAAATTTTGTGAGACCCGATCGGGTCGGGTCACGTGGAGGTCGGGTCACAGGTTGAGTCGCGAGGAGGTGAAACCCGATCGGGTGCAGGTCGGGTCGGGTCGGCCAAAAAAATTATTTTCTTAATGAATTAATTATTTTGAAATATAAATATTAGTTATTTTATGTCCCGAAAATTATCATATATATAAAGTTAATACAACAAAGTAATAAATAAATGAAATAATAGTAAAAACTTTATAAAAATAATAATATTTTTAGAAAAATAACAAAAAATTTAGAAAAATAATAAAAAATTTAGAAAAATAATAAAAATATTGTAGGGTCAGGTCGAGTGAATTTTTTTTTATTTTTTTCTTATATCCGCGCGGGTTGTGGGTTGATCCGACTCTATGAACACCCATAAGTACTACTAGATTTGAGAATTCCCGGACTGGGACCTGGATGGCTGGATTTTCCCAAACTTGTTTGATTTTTCAAAATCAAACAAATGAACAATATCATTTTGCTATTGTATACAAAACGATTTTGTTCCCTTCTATAAACTCGTTTATTGTTCTGCATTCAACACTCAGCCTCACCCCCCCCCCCCCCAATCACAATCATTGCCATCACCCATCTCTCACTGTCATCACACACCTATCAGTTCACGCCTCACGCCCCCTGCAATCCCCTTACTCTTAGTCGCTCAGTCCATTACCCCTCGTTCTCGATAGTTCGCTGTCCCTAATCTCATTTTCTCGTCGAATCAGCCATCAAGTTCGTTGAATATCTTTGTTTCTTAATGTTATGAAATATATGAGATTTGCTTCTTTATTATCAAATTTGAAATTGTTATCAGATAAATTTAGGATCTAATTACGATATGACACTTGTCCTCTTAGGAAGGTGTTGATAGCTGTTTTTCGTTCCACTAGTGATATGAGAATCAACCCCTCGAACAAACCTCTCAAAATCAGTGAATTTATTTGGTTAGTTGGGAACTAAAGCAAACTTAGCAAGTAACGGAAAATCACAGTGGAAAACAAGAGATTAATGTGGTTCGGCGGAGAGTGGCTCCAACATACGTCCATGGGAGTAAAGAGAGGAAATTTTATTACCTGCTCGGGTCAAAACCGATCAATTTTTTCTCTCTATCACTAAATTTTCAGGTCTCTCTTTACAGTGAAGAAATATCAAGATTGCTAACAAAAAAGCCAACTCTTAGAATCGAGTCTTAGATTCCTTTATATAGACTTCTGAATCTATTGTCCTGCCAACCCACGACGTCAGCCCATATCATCATGACATTGTTGCCCAAGCTTCTTTTCCCCAACTGCTTTGGAAACAATAGCTATGATTTCTGACTCAATCACATTTTGTCAGCTGAAGGCTATCATTCCAACCTTTTACCCACTGCTACACGTTCTGCCAACGTGAAATTTTACAACCCAGTAGCCCCAGCACCGTACCACATGTCAGAATCTCTTCCCAAGGGAAGTCGGTGACTTACTTGTTGGAGTTCTACGGCCCCGAGGATCGAATAACAAGCAAGAAATATTTGCGAATACAAATCGAGGAAGTTGCGGAATACTTACATCGATCGGTTGAGCGATGCGGTGGACAACAAAATCAATTTCTGCCTCCTCCAAGCTCTCGGCAGTGGCTGAAAATGCAGTCCTCAAATTCGGCATTTTGGTCCTCCTCCAAGCTCCAAGCTTTGTGATAAACTTCCATGCACATGGGTGGACTTCCCTATCACCTTCGCATGTCTCTCGGAGTGCTAGCTCTTGATGATTTTGCCACAAAATCACCACACTTTGCTTCCCTTTTTCTTCCTTGGCTCTCGGCAAACCAGAAGAAAAATGGCCCTTCCATGGGCGTGAGAGAGATGAAGAAATTGGCTCCAATTTTCGTGAACCAAGGAGAGAGAGAGATGGATATGTGTTGTAATGTGTTAAGTGTATCTAATACACTTCTTTTGATTTCAAAAATCAAAATAAAACATATACAAATGATTAAAATAACAATAAATGTCATTCAAGCTTTCAAAAAGCTTTCCATCAACTCACATCACTCATGAATAGTGACTGGTGTCAATCACTCAAAGTGAAAGACATCTATCACTTGATTGACGAATGATGTGACGCTAGATGTGACTAGCGATTTGACGCTTGATTTGACTTGCGTGCCGCACTCGAATTTGAAATGCGAATGCGCTCGCAAACAATTCCGGGCTCGGGTTCGCTAATTCCAAATTAACGAATTTCCCGTTGCGACGTAATTAAATGATTACGCCTAGCGAAATCACTATTCACATCACTAACGAATTAATTCTAAATTAATTCGTTCGCCCGAATTAAAATCTAATTTTAATTCCGCGTCAAAATCCAATTTCGTATAATATATCGAATATATTAATTTATCGATTAATTCCAAATTAATCGTTATCTCTCTTTTATTGATATTTTATCCCAGATAAAATATCTCCGCAATTAATCCCAGATTAATTTTCTCTCTCATACGTCATCGGTGAATCTTCAGGAAGCGACCCATGAGATCCATGGATATATTGGCAGTAAATACGGTCGTCGGACTATCCGAACACGTAAGTACCTAGTACTACGTTTGTACCGATTTACAAGACAAGGTTGGCTTCTAGCAAATCGCCATCCCTACCCAATTCTCCAGAAACATGCTTACACGAATAAGCGATCTATATCAGGCGTAGTATACGTAGTATTGCGTATTTCGATCCAGTATCAGATGATCACATGTAAGGCCTGGGGCTGGTACAATGTCTGCCCCGTACGAAGCATATATCGGATCACGAGCAACTAGTCTCTTTATTATCGGATAATCATGACCAAGTCATATTATCCCGATGGTTGCAACCCTTTAGGGAACCAGTTCTGTATCCCTGCGCGATCATCATCTCCACTATGACTGGAGTGATACTTCTGTCTTGACATCACACCCAACACATTACGATTCTCAATATACCCAGAAGAGGCGTACACAGAACCTGTTAAAGCCCTGGATGACCAAAACCAAAGTATATTGATTGTCGCAAGTATTAGCGGTGCAAGTCTCAGGTTAAGACCAAATACACCTACCCTAATTTCGGACTTCCATAGAAACATAGTCATACTACCAATGTAATTCCGAGGGGGTCTATCCAGAGCGAAGCTGTTTCCCGTACCATCGGTAAAACACAACCTCATATTACACTTGCATGAGTATCCTATACCCAAATATATGAGAACTATACCGTTGTGCCCTCACAACGCGCACAAGTGTAATACTAGTCTTTTACGTATTATCGATGTCCAATCTCGATAATACTCTGACTAGGGATATTTAATGATTTATCCTTCGTGGATTGATACTGTCTCATATCTTCTCAATCCGGGAACAAGTCATAAGGACCTCCTATCATTTATACATCTTGGTGATCTAATCACAAATGATAAGAGAGCAATCTTCTTTGTCACATAGTTAATTTGTACAACAACACCATGATCTGTACAAATAGTGACGCTATGGGTCATAACTGTCCAACAATCTCCCACTTGGCCTATAGCCAGTCACTCGAGTGTCTAACACCCGAACTATGTACGGTTGGCTCAAACTGCTGAGAAAAGGCTTTCGTCAGCGGATTTGCATGATTATCATCTTATGCGATTTATTCGATCATTACATCGCCACGATGTATGATCCGAACGAATCAGATGAATATCGAAGTATATATCTGGATAGTTGATGAGACCATTAATTCTTTAGCCTGCGCTGCAGCCTAGCTCAGCTGCTAACAGAACTATATCTAATCTAATTAGATTTATTATCGACCCAAATGGCTTCTATTGCTGCCTCAGCTGCAGCAATAACCCGCATTTGTTGTTTATTCGGTAACAGTATCTTGCTTGGAAGATTTCCAGCTCACTGTTCCGTTATTCAAACTGTATAGTACCTTTTGCGACTTATAGTCATTTTTATCGGTTTAGGAAACTTGCAGCAGTGATCCCAGTCACTTCAAGTTCTCCTTCTCCATAGTTTAAGACAGCATCCTTAGATCTCTAAGATACTAATGGATGTTCTTAATATCAATCCAGTGACTATCACTTGGATTGGCCTGTTTGTGAATCCATATGCTCAAAGTGTATGAGACACCAGGTCACGTACATTTTTCAATGTACGAGTTCTCGTAGAGTTTTCTCGAAAGCCTAGCTTTTACCTATTATTATGGGAATATCATTTCCAAGAAATGACATATTATCATTATTTATAGGACAGTGTCTGTCAGTGCGCTCCCACTAACCTCCTTATATACACAAGAATCATTTTCGTTTTGAATTAAATCATAAACTATTATGATTACATCAAAATGATAATTCCAAGAACTCAATGCTTGCTTCAATCAAACATGGATCGAATAACCTGCAAACCTTGTTTGCTAGTTTTGGTACGACAAAACCGTCATGATGTTGTAAACATCTGATGAGTGGTATTTCTATCACTATTTCCCACTCATTTAACCTAATATTTTGTATAGTTTCTTGAGTCTTGTGAATATTTTGATGTGTTTTGTGTTATTTTGTAGATAAATAAAGTTTCAGGACATTCTGGAGGTGATTGGGAATTGGGGCAAAACAGGAAATTGGAAAAATGGCATTTTTGGTAATTCCCGCGTCGCGACGCCCAGCATGCGCCGAATCTGCTAAATACGTCGGGTCAACGTGTCAGAATTTGAGAAGTTTGACTTTGCTAACATGCGCCGTTCCACGTGTCACCATCACAGCCGATCTGCTAACATGCGCCGCGACACGTGTCATCATCTTACGGTACCGACAATTACTATTTCCACGTGTGCCACGTGTCATCCTACGTGCGCCACATCATCCGGTCAAAGAGTCAACTATGCCACGCGTCATGCCACGTCATCATCCACGTCAGCAGGTCAACCGAGTCAACATGCCACGTCATCATCAGCCAATCACGCCGTGACACGTGTCGCAATCTTATGGTGCCGACAATTGATCTTAGCCGCCTTGCCACGTCATCGCCACGTCATCATAATAATTGAGCTCTTAGCCGCCTCGCCACGTGTCGCCTTATCTTCTTATCCGAATCGCAACCTGTCAAGCTATCATTGTGCCACGCCTCACTGTTCCAGCGTCGCGACGCCCGAAGCTTATCCGGGCCTATAAATTGAGCTCGAGATTTCAGAATTTTTTTGCACCATTCCCTCCCATTTCTTTGATGTAAATAGGGAGTTCTTCTCTCTCTAAGTTCTTTTAATTTTTAGTTATAGTTTTGTAATAATTTTAATTACTTTTTGTAATAATAATAATTTACTTTCTTACTTTTTACAGTTTTTACTATTCACATGAGGAGGTAACTTCCCCAGCTAGGGTGAAAGTAATTCTTTTACTATTGCTATTTAGATTAATCTCCCTTAAAAATAATATATTCACTATTTAAAACCTGACTAATCAAGGATACCGCTATTTTGATCGGTTGGTAATTTAATTTTAATCTGGTTTAAACCTGACTAATCAAGGATACCGCCAGATTGGTCGGTTGTAATTTAATTTTAATCTGGTTTAAACCTGACTAATCAAGGATACCGCCAGATTGGTCGGTTGGTAATTTATTTTGGTTCCGCCTTTATGGCTGGTTTATGGACACATATTACCGCCTTAATGGCTGGTTGGACTTATTTGACTTAATCAAGATACCGCCAGATTGGTCGGTTGGTAATATTATCACAAGTTTATATATTATTTTATGGGAGATATCTAAATTAGTAGTAGTAAAAGTATATCTTTTACCTTAGCATTTTATTTTATTGTAATTTACCTTTCAGTATTTACTTTACCGCATTTTACTTTCAGTCTTTTATTTTCAAGTTTTTACCAGCCTAGTTATGTGTTGTAACTAATTAGTTATCTGGGGTTTGATGACTTTTAATATCACCGATTTATAAGGGATTAGATTATAGTTTGGGTAATATAAAGATTTATTTATTGAGTCTTAATCTTAATGCTTTTTAATTAACTGGCCATTAATAAAATTGATTAGGTAAACTTAAAATGAACTAGACATAGGATTTTAAGTTTAACACCTCTACTCAATAGCCCACGATCTTCCTTGAGGATAGATAACCCTTTAATAGATTTCCTTACAGATAGGAATATACATGTCGGGCGGGGGTAGCCTTAATTGGAACTTAATCTTAATGAATCTAGGTAATTTGGTTGACATAGACATATGGTTCAATTGAATTATACTAGGTATTTGTAATTGACCATCGGAAGAGGCTTTTACATAATTTAGTGTTCCAGGTTAATAAATCAATATATTACCCAACTTTAAGATAACCACTTCATCTTTAAAATGATATTAAAAGAAATCACAACCCTAGATAGTTTTTAATATTGAATTTTCTTAAAACCTACTTTCGAACAAATTTATTTACTTGTTTTTAAATTTAGAATCGTCACCATTTCAAATCAATCAAACACCTGTTAGATACTAGTAATCATTGACCTCATAAAATTAATAGATTTGATATTAAGTCCTCGTGGGATCGATATTTTTATACTACTTGAACGATACGTGCGCTTGTTTTATACGTGTGTGTTTACGCCGGTCAAGTTTTTGGCGCCGTTGCCGGGGATTTATTTATCTTTCACTATTAGTTTAGGGTTAGATATCTTTACTTGTATCTAATTTCTTTTTACTTATTGTTTTTGTTTTCTTGTGTTTCAGGTTCTCAGAAACTACATGAGACGAACCAGAAGCTTTGAACTTCGACAGCTTGACCCGAAATTGAAAGAACCATCAGACAGTTGAGAAGGGAAAGGCGAGAAGGCCAAGAAGCTTTAGTCAACATGGAACCTGAACCTTTGAACGTTGCACACCAAGATTCCCATTCGAGACAGAACCATTCCGGTGGTTGACAGACTCATTTCTTGTATTGTACTTCCTCCCTTACCAGCAAATGCGGGTGACATCAAAACATGCATTCAGATGATTCAGCAGTCAGTCCAGTTTGGGGGAAATGCAACTGAAGATCCTAATGCCCACATCAGCAACTTCCTGGAAGTTTGCGGCACTTTCAATTACAACCGAGAAGCTGAAGAAGCAATGAGATTGCGTGTTTTCCCATACTCCTTGAAGGACAGAGCTAAAGCTTGGCTACATTCACTACCAGTAGGTTCCATCACAACTTGGAACACTTTAGCCACCAAATTTCTTGCAAAGTACTTTCCACCAGCC
Organism: Zanthoxylum bungeanum; assembly: GCA_019454045.1. Lineage (NCBI taxonomy): Eukaryota > Viridiplantae > Streptophyta > Magnoliopsida > Sapindales > Rutaceae > Zanthoxylum > Zanthoxylum bungeanum. Next base: position 121,881 of record SKCR01033317.1, on the reverse strand, counting down.
AGAACTGGAAAACTGAGGAATGACATCACATCCTTTGTGCAACAAGACTCTGAAACTCTCTACGAAGCTTGGGAAAGGTATAAAGATTTACTCCGGAAATGTCCTCACCATGAGATTCCAAAATGGCTTCAAGTCCAAACATTCTATAATAGGCTTTTTGGAATAATGAGAACCACAATTGATGCTGCTGCTGGAGGAGCTTTAATGGCAAAAGGAGAAGATCAAGCCTGGGAACTAATTGAAGAAATGGCCAACAACAATTCTTTGTGGCCAACAGAAAGGAGCATGATCCAAAAAATTGCAGGAATTTATGAAAGTGGAGCCAATACAGCAGTCAGTACCAAGCTAGATCAAATATGCAAATTTATGGAAACTCTTACCACTGGATCCACAAGTTCACCATATGGAGGAATACCAGAGTCGAACCAACTTGAAGAAACGGTGAATTTTGTCAATATTTTAACAGGCAGGGGAACAATCCATATTCCAACACCTACAACCTAGGGTGGAGGAATCATCCTAATTTTTCATGGAGCAACAATTCAGGCCAACAGCGGAACTATCCACCACCTGGATTCCAGCAACAGAATAAAGGCCAGGAGCAGGCAAATGAACCAGGAATAGCAGAAGTGCTGGCTCAGTTAAAAAAATACGATGCCATCTTTCAGAGCCAATCAGCTTCCATCAAAGCACTGGAGAATCAAATCGGACAACTAGCCAATGCTCAGAGTTACAGACCACCAGGTAATCTTCCCAGCAACACAGAACCCAATCCAGGAACCGAGGGAAGGAGCAATGTCAAGCCATTACTTTGAAAAGCGGTACTGAAATCAACAATATGTTGGAATCAAGATGTCCCAAGAAGAAGTTCCAAAAGAAGCTGAACAATAGGCAGAGAAAAACAGGAAAGGAAAAAGAAACAAGGAAAAAGAATAGATCACTCTACCTCCACATTTTCCTCAGCGTCTTCAGAAAAACACTGGAAAAGCATTTTGCTCGATTCCTGGAGGTTTTCAAAAAGCTGCACATCAACATCCCATTTGCAGAAGCCTTGGAAGAAATGCCCAGTTATGTCAAATTCATGAAAGACATTCTTTCACGGAAATAGAGTTTGGGAGACTACGAAACAGTTGCATTAACGGAAGAATGCAGCGCCATTATTCAGAGGAAACTTCCCCCGAAGTTGAAAGATCCTGGCAGTTTCACTGTTCCTTGCACCATTGGAGAACATTATATCGGTAAGGCTTTATGTGATTTAGGAGCCTGTGTTAACTTGATGCCTTTTTCTATTTACAGGAAACTGCAGATTGGAGAAGCAATGCCTACCTCAGTTTCATTACAACTTGCTGACCGAACACTCGCATTTCCAAGAGGTGTTGTTGAAGATGTGCTGGTCAAAGTAGAATAAAATAAATCTCCCAGCAGATTTCATCATCCTTGACATGGAAGAAGACAAAGAAATACCTATCATTCTTGGGAGACCATTCTTGGCTACAGGTAAAACTATGATTGATGTGCAAAAATGAGAACTGACCATGAAAGTGCAGGACCAAGAAGTGACCTTTAATGTTTTCAAAGCTATGAAATTCCCGAGCGATGAAAAGGAAGAAGAATGCTTCAGAGTTGATGTTATTGATAATATCGTTCAAAATACTGAGCCAAATCCCACAGATACACTTGAAGCTTGCATCACCAACATGACTGACAACGAGCTAGATGCTGAAATCCTGGAATGTATCAATTACCTTGACAAACCATTCCGATTCAAAGCAACACCACCAGTTGAAATTTTGGAACTGCCAAGAAAGATCGAATCAAGCCTTCGATTGAAGAACCACCACAGCTGGAGCTGAAGTTACTCCGAGCCATCTCAGGTATGCATTCTTGGAAACACTTCTGAATTACCTGTTATTATTTCTTCTTCACTAACATTGGAGCATGAAGAAAAGTTGCTGAGAGTATTACGAGAGCACAAAAAAGCCATTGACTGGACTATAGCAGACATTCGAGGATGTAGTCCATCATTTTGCATGCACAAAATCTGATGAACGATGAGTATAAACCCACAGTGGAACATCAACGGAGACTCAATCCAATCATGAAGGAAGTCGTGAAGAAAGAAATCATCAAATGGTTGGATGCTGGCATCATTTACCCCATCTCAGACAGCAGTTGGGTGAGTCCTATGCATTGTGTACCAAAGAAAGGAGGAATTACTGTGATTACCAATGAAAAGAATGAGCTAATTCCAACAAGAACAGTGACTGGATGGATAGTATGCATGTACTACAGGAAACTGAACAAAGCCACAAGAAATGACCATTTTCCACTACCATTCATTGATCAGATGTTAGACAGACTGGCAGGACATGAGTTCTATTGCTTTCTGGACGGATATTCAGGGTACAATCAGATTGCATCACACCCCAGAAGACCAGGAGAAAACTACATTACATGTCCCTATGGTACTTTTACTTTCCGCAGAATGCCATTTGGATTATGTAATTCCCCTGCCACATTTCAGCGTTGCATGATGGCCATCTTCTCAGACATGCTGGAGCAGAGTATGGAGGTTTTTATGGATGACTTTTCTGTGTTTGGAGATTCTTTTGACCATTGTTTGCAAAATTTGGAACATGTATTACAAAGGTACGAAGATACAAACCTGGTACTCAACTGGGAGAAATGCCACTTCATGGTGCAAGAAGGCATTGTTCTTGGACACCGGATCTCACAAAAAGGGATTGAGGTAGACAAAGCAAAGATAGAGACAATTGAAAAACTACCTCCACCAACATCAGTAAAAGGTATTCGAAGTTTTCTTGGACATGCAGGTTTTTACAGGAGATTTATCAAAGACTTTTCCAAAATTGCAAAACCTCTTTGCAATCTTCTGGAGAAAGATGTGCCTTTCAACTTCACCAAAGAATGCCAGGAAGCTTTTGAGATCTTAAAACAGAAGCTGGTCTCTGCCCCAATCATTGTAGCACCAGACTGGACCATTCCATTTGAAGTGATGTGCGATGCTAGTGATTTTGCTATAGGTGCAGTTTTGGGACAACGTAAAGCAAAGATTTTCCACACCATTTACTACTCCAGCAGAACTTTGAATGAAGCTCAACTCAACTACACAACCACCGAAAAGGAATTGCTCGCAGTTGTGTACGCTTTTGACAAATTCCGCTCCTATCTGCTGGGTCCTAAAGTGGTGGTCTACACAGATCATTCAACAATCAAATATCTGATCACGAAGAAAGATGCCAAACCCAGATTGATCCGTTGGATACTCTTCTGCAAGAATTTGACGTGGAGATTCGAGACAGGAAAGGGACAGAGAATCAGGTGGCAGATCATCTATCGAGGCTCGAGAATGGAGAAACAGCTGGCAAAGAATGTCAATCAAAGAAACTTTTCCAGATGAATAACTATTTGCCATGAAACAACAGGAAGTCCCTTGGTATGCTGACTATGTCAACTACATTGTGTCAGGAAAATGGCCGTTGGAATGGACAACTCAACAACGGAAGAAGTTCTTCAAAGAAGTCAAGCACTATGTCTGGGATGAACCGTACCTGTTCAAACGGTGTGCTGATCAACTACTGAGACGATGTGTTCCACTGGAGGAAATCAACAGTGTTTTGCAGCACTGTCATTCATCACCATATGACGGACACTTCAGCGGAAACAAAACTGCAGCCAAAGTCCTACAATCAGGTTTGTTCTGGCCAACTCTTTTTAAAGATGCTTATCTTTTTGCTTTTCAATGTGACAGGTGCCAGAGAATGGGAAATATTTCCAGGAGAAACGAAGGACCGTTGCAAAACATTCTAGAAGTGGAAATATTCGATGTATGGGGTATTGATTTCATGGGACCCTTTGTTCCATCATTCGGAAATATGTACATCCTGGTTGCTGTAGACTACGTCTCCAAATGGGTCGAAGCAATTGCACTGCCATCCAATGATTCAAAAGTGGTGATCAAATTCCTGAAAAAGAATATTTTTACTCGGTTTGGAACACCTCGGGCAATTATCAGTGATGGTGGCTCACATTTCTGCAACAGATACTTCGATGCACTCCTATCCAAATATGAAGTTACTCACAAGGTTGCCACAGCTTACCATCCACAGTCAAATGGACAGGTTGAGGTTTCAAACAGGGAAATCAAAAGAATCCTAGAAAGAACCGTTGGATCAACAAGGAGGGACTGGTGTCAACAAAACTAGATGATGCATTATGGGCCTACCGGACAGCTTACAAGACACCCATTGGTATGTCCCCATATCGATTAGTGTTTGGGAAAGCGTGCCATTTACCAGTTGAAGAAGTTGAATTTTGATTCACAAGCTGCAGGAGAGAAAAGACTTCACCAACTTAACGAATTGGAGGAATTTCGCTTACAGGCTTATGAGAATGCCAAATTGTACAAGGAAAAGACCAAAAAATGGCATGACCAAAAAATAGTGCACAGACAGTTGGAACCAAGGCAACATGTGTACTTTACAACTCAAGTTGAAACTTTTCCCTGGAAAGTTGAAATCTAGGTGGTCAGGTCCATTTGTGATCACTCAGGTTTTACCTTATGGAGCTGTTGAGTTACTGGATCCTAACACCAAAACACATTCAAGGTTAACAGTCAGCGTGTCAAGCACTACTGGGGAGAATCATTTGAGCGACAAAAAGAAAGTGTCACACTTTCAGATCCAGCATAACGTTCAGGCAGTCACGTCTAGCTGACGACTTAAACTTAACGCTCGTAGGGAGGCAACCCATGCAATTTGTATATATTGTGATTTTGTGATTTAATTTTGTGTGTTTAGTTTTTGCAGATTAATCATTTCAAGATGGAAGAAGCTCTCGCAAATCTTCACAAGCAATTTCCTTCTCTCCCTCAAAAATCTCTGATGAAAGTCTACAAAGCTCGCTTGGAACGAATGAGACTACTGACAATTCACGTGTTCCTAATGATATTCGTTGGGTAATTGAAGCATGGGTCCGATTGGCAGGTGAGTCTTCTGACTCTTTATTCACATCTGCCTGGTTTTGGAAGAAGCACCTATGCAAAGAAATGTAGAGCTAAGCGAATGTGTGTTTGTTAAAATGTGCACATGGAATTGCAATACTCGTTGTCGTTCTTTAGGAATGGTGTCTGATAATCGCGAAGACAAAATTAAATTCATTAGGGATGGCTTGAGTAAGGAGTCTTTAGATGATATATCTTCGACTCTTGAGACGCATCCCAGTGGATATGTTCACATAGCCTTTTGTAAACTACATACACAATTTCAAAAAGAAAGACAACTGTTAAGTCTCGGGAATCTGACTCAAAAAGACCCTGTTTGCCAGTTTATAAGAAAATTGGATGGGAAGCTTGTCCCTGACGCATAGACGTCGACCAACCGCTACTTTCTTGTAAATATTATATCTCTTTGTCTTTTCCTAATAATTGTAATTTGTTTTGTTGTTTTCTTTTATTTTCTCCGACAGGATCCAGACTTTTTTTATTACGATTTGTTTAACTAATAATTGTCATTTGGCAGATACTAGTGCAATTATTTTACTCACCCTTTTCAGGTATTATAAATTCAACTCATCATTGCACTTTTAAAGACATCCAGAGTAAAACATGGAAGCCACTTCAAGAAGACGAGTTGAAAACATCTGTGTGTTTTGTGGTAGTAGTGTTGGTACTAAACCACAATACATAGAAGCAGCACATGAATTGGGTCGAGTTTTAGTTGTAAGGAATATACACTTAATATATGGCGGAGGAAATCTTGGACTAATGGGGATCGTTTCAAAGGCCGTACAGGAAGGAGGCAGTCACGTTTTGGGAATCATCCCAAAACCATTGGCAGAAGCAAATCTTATTGAATCTTCAAATGGAGAGGAACTGATCGTGCCAGGTATGTCTGAACGTTTGGTAGAAATGATTAACCGTGCTGATGCTTTTATTGCTTTGCCAGGTGGCTTAGGTACATTGGAGGAAATATTTATAGTATTATCTTGGGCGAACCTGAACATACACTAGAAACCAATTGGATTGCTCAACGTTGATGGATTTTATGATTTTCTTTGTGTGTTTCTTGATGATGCTCGGAGAAATGGGTTCGTGTCAAAACTTTTGAAAGAACTCCTCTTTACTGCCAGAACTGCTTCGGATCTAATAGACCAACTCATAGCCTATGAACCACTAGTTGACCCTATTCTTTCAAAGATAAATTGGTCTGAGGACGATCGTGGTAAGAGACATCGGATTAATCTGGATCTTAACCTTTAAAATCCTGTAGAATTTCAACTAACCAGGTATTATTTTCTAAACTCTTCTTCTACTATTTAAGACATTGGGGACAATGTCTCATTTAGTTTTGAGGGAGGGAATTAGTTGATCAGTACCTTGTTTTTAGTTTGTATGTTGTTTTTATTTTTAGTCCAAAATTTTTCGAAAAATAAAAAACAAAATTGGAAAATTTTCAAAAATTACAAAAATATTTTGCGTTTTTATGTTTTAACTAAAAAGGTGAAATTGGTGAGAGATAGCTGTGTAAGGAATTTCCACTCCTGAGACGTATTTCAAACCTATTTCGAAACAAGTTAACTTTTGTTTATTTCCTTTTGAATTATTTAATTTGTAAAATTCTCCATAATACTGACTAAAATGGATCTTCATATGCTCAGTTGGCAGGTATTATCAACATGTATAGTAACATACGGACATGAGCTGTAATTGAAAAGTTTGTAATATTTCGTGCTCTAGTTTAATTGGAGGAAGCATCTATAAATATCAATGGAATAAAAAAAAAAAATTCCGATGTACAATAATAAAGTATCTAAGATCCGGGTTATTAAGTCTGTAAGGGTGTTTTAACACCTAGTGCCCTAAAACCAACTGGTTTGGGAGTCACTGGCCCAAAGCTCGCTACATGGATCAAAGATGCTACAAAAAATATATTTATATCTGAAGTCTGGGTAATTAAGTCCGTAGAGGTGTCTTAACACCTGGTGCCCTAAAGCCAACTGGTTTGGGAGCCACCGACCCAAAGCTCGCTACATAGACGGAAGGTATTGTATATAAATAAAAAGTCAAAATCAGAAAAAGCAAAGAAAAAATCAGAAAAATTTATTCCATTACTACAAAAAGGTGTGAAATCTGATGGAATTTTAGGACGAAAATATTACTCTCTTATCAACTGCACTTGTGACTGTTGTGGGCAAAAATGAGTTGATTAATATTATGCTGGCTGTGTATATGGAGAATGGTAAAAATAATCGGAGAATTTACTTATTCAGTAATTTAGAAAGAAACAAAACAACTAGTAACTTGAAGTAGAAGTTTCACTTGATTAGTCACTAACTTCTTTATTCTCTTTTCGCTTGTCTTTTTGCTTTTGTGTGCATTAGTTTTAATACTTTTTTTACTTTTGTAAAATGTTTGTGGGTATCATTGCTGTAAACCCTCACGAGACTACAACTCGTCCACAAAGGGACACCTAGGGGTTTAAAGGCTTGTTGCATACGCTAAATGCAACCGTGATTCCTACGAAAGTGGCTTAGTTAAATTTTATTTTAAAGATGTTTATGTTATTTTATTTTATGTTTTGCTCGAGGACTAGCAAAATGTTAGGTTTGGGGGTGTGATGAGTGGTATTTCTATCACTATTTCCCACTCATTTAACCTAATATTTTGTATAGTTTCTTGAATCTTGTGAATATTTTGATGTGTTTTGTGTTATCTTGTGAATCTTCAGCGTCGCGACGCCCAGCATGCGCCGAATCTGCTAACATGCGCTGGGTCAACGTGTCAGAATTTGAGAAGTTTGACTTTGCTAACATGCGCCGTTCCACGTGTCACCATCACAGCCGATCTGCTAACATGCGCCGTGACACGTGTCATCATCCTACGGTGCCGAAAATTACTATTTCCACGTGTGCCACATGTCATCCTATGTGCCGCCACATCATCCGGTCAACGAGTCAACTATGCCACGCGTCATGCCACGTCATCATCCACGTCAGCAGGTCAACCGAGTGAACATGCCACGTCATCATCAGCCAATCACGCCGTGACACGTGTCGCAATCTTATGGTGCCGACAATTTATCTTAGCCGCCTTGCCACGTCATCACCACATCATCATAATAATTGAGCTCTTAGCCGCCTCGCCACGTGTCGCCTTATCTTCTTATCCGAATCGCCATGTGTCAAGCTGTCATTGTGCCACGCCTCACTGTTCCAGCGTCGCGACGCTGAAGCCCTTGGCGTCGCGACGTCCGAAGCTTATCCGCGCCTATAAATTGAGCTCGAGATTTCAGAATTTTTTGCACCATTCCCTCCCATTTCTTTGATGTAAATAGGGAGTTCTTCTCTCTCTAAGTTTCTTTTAATTTTTAGTTTTTAGTTTTGTAATAATTTTAATTACTTTTTGTAATAATAGTAATTTACTTTCCTTACTTTTTACAGTTTTTACTATTCATATGAGGAGGTAACTTCCCCAGCTATGGTGAAAGGTAATTCTTTTACTATTGCTTTTTAGATTAATCTCCCTTAAAAATAATATATTCACTATTTAAAACCTGAATAATCAAGGATACCGCTATATTGGTCGGTTGGTAATTTAATTTTAATCTGGTTTAAACCTGACTAATCAAGGATATCGCCAGATTGGTCGGTTGGTAATTTAATTTTAATCTGGTTTAAACCTGACTAATCAAGGATACCGCCAGATTGGTCTGTTGGTAATTTTATTTTGGTTCCGCCTTTATGGCTGGTTTATGGACACATATTACCGCCTTAATGGCTGGTTGGACTTAATTTGACTTAATCAGGATACCGCCAGATTGGTCGGTTGGTAATATTATCACAAGTTTATATATTATTTTATGGGAGATATCTAAATTAATAGTAGTAAAAGTAATTCCTTTTACCTTAACATTTTATTTTATTGTAATTTACCTTTCAGTATTTACTTTACCGCATTTTACTTCAAGTCTTTTATTTTCAAGTTTTTACCAGCCCTAGTTATGTGTTGTAACTAAATTAGTTATCTGGGGTTGTGATGACTTTTAATATCACCGGTTTATAAGGGATTAGATTATAGTTTGGGTAATATAAAGATTTATTTATTGAGCTTAATCTTAATGCTTTTTAATTAACTGGCTATTAATAAAATTGATTAGGTAAACTTAAAATGAACTAGACATAAAGATTTTAAGTTTAACACCTCATACTCAATAGCCCACGATCTTCCTTGAGGATAGATAACCCTTTAATAGATTTCCTTACATGATAGGAATATACATGTCGGGCGGGGTAGCCTTAATTGGAACTTAATCTTAATGAATCTAGGTAATTTGGTTGACATAGACATATGGTTCAATTGAATTATACTAGATATTTGTAATTGACCATCGGAAGAGGCTTTTACATAATTTAGTGTTCCAGGGTAATAAATCAATATATTACCCAACTTTAAGATAACCACTTCATCTTTAAAATGATATTAAAAGAAATCACAACCCTAGATAGTTTTTAATATTGAATTTTCTTAAAACCTACTTTCGAACAAATTTATTTACTTGTTTTTAAATTTAGAATCGTCACCATTTCAAATCAATCAAACAACCTGTTAGATACTATTAATCATTTGACCTCATAAAATTAATACATTTGATATTAAGTCCTCGTGGGATCGATATTTTTATACTACTTGAACGATACGTGCGCTTGCGTTATACGTGTGTGTTTACGCCGGTCAACATCCTCCAAAAGGTTTCCGTTAAGGAAAACGGTTTTGGCATTTAGCTGCCACATTTCATAAATGAAACATGCAGCATTAGCAAGCATTATCTAAATGGATTTACCGTGGCAACAGGTAAAAGGTTGAATCGTAATCAACATAATGTTGATAACGATACCTTTCCGCTAAAAGCCTAGCTTTATATGTTGGTATGTTGCCTTTCATGTATGTCTTCCTTGAAGACTCATATAGTACCAATAGGCACAATGCCTTACGGTACATCAACTAGTGTCCAAACATAGTTGGTATACATGGAATCCATTTCGGATTCATGGCACTTTGCCATAATAGGGAGTCGATACCTTGTATCACTTCCTTATATGTAGTCAGTTGGTATTCCTCAATAAGACTGACATCTTTATGAGGTGAGATCAGAAACTAATACCCCAGGTTATTTTCTGACTCTCTCCGACTTACCCGGTTCTTGTGTATTTGAAGATTATTTGTATAGATTCATCCTTGATGAACTATATCTGTTCCATTAAGGAATCGGTGCCTAGAACAGTATTACTCCGATTTTCATCGAGTTTTACTAACCTCCACTTACCACTGCATATAGGTATTCCTCTTAGGAAAACCGCATGGCGAGCAACAATTAAATTGTTCTCTTGTGAGTTGTATAAGTACTATACTTTGGTATCCCTAGGATAACCTAGAATTGGCACTTATCCAATTTGGGTTTTAGTTTGGTATCATCCAAACATATGCCTAGCATCCCAAATCATCAGGAATGAGAAACCTGGTTTCTTTCCTGTTCATATCTAATATGAAATCTGTCAAACAGAATTTTATGGAACCTTATTCAAAATAAGTTCTGCACTGTTAATGTATATCCGTTTGAAGGGAATGGTAGCTCAGAGCGACTCATGATTAACCTTATCATGTCTAACAAAATTCGGTTACTCGGTTCGGACACACCGTCAAAATGACGTGTTCCGGGAGGAGTCATCTTTTGAAAGAATACTATACTCTTTCAAGTATATGAGAAACTTATTGCTTAAGTATTTTCATCTTGGTCTAACCGTGATGATTTAATACTTTAGCCGATTTGTTTGTCTACTTCGTGTCGAAACTTTAAAAGTTTTCAATTTGTGTTTCAAAAGAAACACATAACCATAACGCGATGCCACATCCGTAAAGGTCACGAAATATTCATATCCACCTTTAGCCTAGCTAGACATGGGCCCACTTGCTTCACTATGAACTAGGGCTAACAGATCATTGGCAGTTACACTTTTACCAAGTAAGGGTGTTATAGGCACTTTGCCTAAAAACTGGATTCGTAGACTTTATTTGAATAGAATCAAATCAGTCCTAGTACCCACTCTTCGAAAGTGTGGATATACGATTTTTGTTTAATTGTGTCCCAGACAACAATGCCACATCAGTTTCTTCTGATCAAATCAGTTTGAGCTATTTGTTTGTCATGTAATATATATTTGAGATTTTATTTATATTCAAAATATAAATACTGTTATTCACATCTAATGTGTTTATCTCAATATCATCTTTATATAATGAAATACTTTAGTGTTCTAGAATATAAAGGTAAATCCGCAACGGATTAAACACTGATATAGCGATAATGTATCAGTCAAACTAGTTACATTATAACCGTTTCGTAATTTAAGTACAAACCCGAAGGGTAGTTCCTAAACTTAGGTATCTACGGTTGAAACAACGACTTTCGTCCCGTTTTCAATTCGCAGATTAATCTCAACTGAAGTCAGTATCCTGCTCATAGCAGATTCTGCACACCAGTACATATTTATGTACCACACTAAGTATTTAAAATCCAATTTTTAATACTAGTAGTGAACATAATATGACACATATATTTGAAGTCAGAGCCTTGCTCGTCTTCAATTCCTTCATATCTGCTTTGTCCAAACGGCAGTCACGCTTCCGCGATCCCGTTTGCCACATTTAGGCAGACATTTTGGGATATGTCCTTTATATTCCTAGAATAATATAATGATTTCGCCTTTGCCCTTTTCACATTCCAGTAGCCTTTGGGCAAGCCTCGGGTTGCTAGAACATCGAAGTAAGGTGCGCCTTGCGCTACTTGCCTAATTGCAAAGTTTGACTTTGTCTCCTTGAGAATAATCATTAACTCTCCAAGGGTCATTATTGCAATTTAGTACTTCTAAGATCTAAGGATAGATCTATGAAGATCCTTCAATTTATTTATCATACTTTAAGGATCTAATCCTTAGTTCTGATTCAGAAATTAAGGAATCTATTTGACAAGTATAACGGATTAAGCACTAAAGTTATCATCACATAAATCTTCCAAAGATTATGCTCTACTATTTGCTTAACTCCGGGCTTAGGCCTAATATGTTATTTTCTCAAATAAAGTAACTTATTAGTTTCCAGGACCATTCTGAAATTTTATTCCCAATTTGAAAATTAAACCATTTAAATACATTTTCCTTAGGATTATGTTTTAAATGTCAATCTTTCAATTTTTTCTTGATTCTAATAGTCCAACTATTTAATCAACGATTTAGGTACTATTTATTATAATGATTATTATAGTCCAACTATTTAATCAACTATAATTTAAATTGTTTGAATACAGTCCAACTATTTTATTAAAACAACTTTTAAATATAAGTCCAACTAACATTTAATTTATTTGACGAATGATATTTGTTTGAGCGCGTATGGCAAGTGATTAAACGAATATTGCAAATTCAATTCTTGCCTCCCACTATTTTTCTGCGAGCGTCTAACCCTCTGTCGAGTACTCGGGAAACCGTGTTTCCTAATGGGATAGGACACCGTTAAATATCACACAATCTTGACTTTGGCCAACAAATTGTATGATAATTAACTAGGCAGATCTCTAAGATCAATTGGATCCAATCCAATTCCTAGATCCAGTAGGGGGACATCCAAGTCCGAAACATATATACATTATATATGCCAATATATCCAATATATTGCCTAACCTTTTTCCTCTGAATCAACTAAGCCTTGACTTTGGCACAACAAACTTAGTGATCCCAGTTAAGCGTGACCATTGACTATGGAAAGCTTCATAATCAATGTCTATGGACAAGAAGTGGTCTTGACTTTGGCCAAAAAACCACAACTTGGACAAGACACCAATATGGAACAAAGCCGTCGTGATTCAAACACATCCTCCACGGACAAAGGTCTTGACTTTGGCCAACAAACCAATGCTAGTCTTAGATCTTGAGTAAGAATCACTCAATGGAAGGAAAAACGCTTAATATTTGTGAGGGTTTTTCGCGTGTAAATTGGCAACCAATTTATTATCTTTGTTAAGGTCTCATCATCATTGTAGGCATTGCATTTTTTCATGTGAAACCCGATGATGAGTCTCAGTTGGAGGCACTACCTTTTTAAGTTAAGGATATTGCGGGAAACGAATGTCGGAAGGGGAAATTCAGAACAAGTATGTCATCAAGTTCATTTCACAAGTTCACTATTTTCGTTCGTGCTGCGTTCGTTACCACGTTCGAACGTCAAACAGATTGCGGGCGTTCGTGCAGCGTTCTAAGAGGCGTTCGAACATTGTCGGTATTTCTGGTTTTGCTGCAAGGCCCACACGCCCAAGGCCCTTAAATTACACCCAAATTAAATCAAATATTAATTAAATAAACATTGAATTAAATAAAATAATTAAACCATTTACCAATTAAATAAAACATAAAATATAATCATACCTAATTTAGATAAATCAAATATATTAACTTCCTAACTAGACAAAATCATATACTAAATTAAAGAAATATCATGCCTAATTAAATCACTCATAACCAATTTTAAGATATTGACTTCCTAATCTAAACCAATCTTGTCTCCATCAAATCTTTGACTTTCCTTGCTCAACACTAAATCAAATCCCTTCCTTGTGAGACAAGGAGAAGCCCTAGCCATTCTCTATATAAACAACCCATAACCAAGACATGCATCCCCTAGCTCATAAACATAACTCACACGCAAATCACAACAAAAAAAGCCCTAGACATTACACGCAAATCACAAGAAAGAAGCAACAAAATTTCTCTCCATCTCCTCCACTCTCACCACCGAATACCCATCCCTAAAACAGCCCATGTACTGCACGCCTAAATCACTCCAAACAACAGCCTAAATCCACTTAAAACAGTCCCTAAAATCCTTAAAACGGTAACATAAAAAACTGCCTTTAAAACCTTTAAAAACACCTAAAACAGTCTGTTGAAACGTCAAAATAGTGACTTGAACAGTGAGCAGAAAATACAGAGGAAACAGCAGCAAAACGGAGGCCAAACAGTAAGCAAAACAGCAAAATAGTGAGCTAAGACGCTAAACCAGTTAACCAGAGAAGTTGAGGAGCTTTACCCTTCCGATCTCCGTGAAACGCAAGTCCGAAAGTCGGCAAAAAAGGTTAGACCTGAGGGTATTTTCTACATTCATTTTTCTGTTTTATTTTTATTATTTATTGAGTATTGTTCGCATGATTGTTATGTTAAAATGCATGTTGTGGCCCTTGAGTAGATAAATATGCATGTATTACGAAATATTGTATGTTGTGGCCTTGGAATAAAATAAAAGATGTGTCAACTCTCGTGGTATATCGGATGGAAACCCGGACATAAATTTCATAGCCGATTTCGAATGGACGGTAGTATGATCTGTACTCGGGATACAACTCTATGTACCGCTTGAGTAAACGGCACCTTCTTTTGTTCTATATTGCTTTGATTTATTTATTTTTCGTCATTTAAATTCCGCATGTTACTTGTTTATGCATGATGTGATCGAGCGCATGGGCTTAGTAAGTCGAATTAAAGGTCCCCTATTTGGAGGGGTTAAAACCCTTTACCACGATGCTTTTCCTCGCCGGTTGATGTGTGTTCGGTTGAATGTAAGAAATATTCAATTGGGCATACTAAGTTTGATATTGTTGTCTTTATTCTTTGTATGCATGATGCGATCGAGTGCATGGGCTTAGTAAGTCGGATTAAAGGTCCCCTATTTGGAGGGGTTAAAACCCTTTACCACGATGCTTTGCCGCGCCGGTTGATGTGTGTTCGGTTGAATGTAAGAAATATTCAATCGGGCATACTAAGTTTGATATTATTGTCTTTATTCTTTGTATGCATGATGCGATCGAGTGCATGGGCTTAGTAAGTCGGATTAAAGGTCCCCTATTTGGAGGGGTTAAAACCCTTTACCACGATGCTTTACCGCGCCGGTTGATGTGTGTTCGGTTGAATATAAGAAATGTTCAATCGGGCATACTAAGTTTGATATTATTATCTTTATTCTTTGTATGCATGATGCGATCGAGTGCATGGGCTTAGTAAGTCGGATTAAAGGTCTCATATTTGGAGGGGTTAAAATCCTTTACCACGATGCTTTGCCACGCCAATTGGTGTATACTCGATTGGATGCGAGATGAGTTCAATCGGATACGTGAGGTCCCACATTATGGATTTGTTTGTCTATGAATTTGTTGCATGCATCGGGTCTGGTTCCGTTCGAACTCGTTCTCGAACGCCACACGAACGCGAACCTTCTGTTTACCGTTCGAACACGTTCTGGAACGCTACGCGAACGCACACGTATTTTCTTAGTTTCATCATGCATTAGGTCTGGTTCCGTTCGAACGCATTCTCAAACGCAACTCGAACGCGCACGCATTTTCTTAGTGTTTCATGCATCAGGTCTGGCTCCGTTCGAACGCGTTCTCGAACGCTATACAAACGCGAACCTTCTATTTACCGTTCGAACGCGTTCTCGAAAGCTACGCGAACGCGCACCCACTGAACTGAGTCATTTTCATCAGATTTCATACATAATTGTTCCTAGTAGCTATCCCTTCGTATGATGAACCTGATTGATTCTCTGTATTACGCAAGATTGTGTAGGTGTCGTTCATCTGTATTCCCCACATGTATTAGTACAATGTGTTTAACATATTACAATTCATATATCCATGTCGTGATAGCATTTGAGTATTATTCCTTGTGGTATATCGGATGGAAACCCAGACATAAATTCCGTAGCCGATTCCGAATGGACGGTAGTGCGGTCTGCACTTGGGATACAATTCCACGTACCACTTGGAAAAATGTTCACATGTGTGTTTGTGTCCATATTAGTTATCTTCTTTTGCACCACGTCATATCATGCTTACTTTAATGCCTAATTGCATCCTTATGTGTCTTTTTGCATTATGTACTTAGTTGACTCTTTTATTTACGCATGGACATGTAATGGCTTTTTGTTTATGCTTCCGCACGTATAAGTATGATATGTCTATGAAATCACATGTTCCCCATTATTTGATTCTCTTTTATGTGTGCTTGCATGGTTAGTGTGTGCTTGTGTTTCCATGAATACAATATGCCAATGAAGTTGTATGTTCGTTGTTACTTTGATGTACTTTCAAGCATGCAACCTTAGATGTGAAATATATGCAAATTTAGGTGTAAGTTTATTTTTTCGCATATGGACTTAGAAGCATGATACTCTTGGAAATACGTGTTACTTAAGCTTGATTAAATTATTACACAAATCCTTTCATTACAAGTGGCATAAGTAAGGGACCATTCCGAACCCAACAGTTTGAGGTCTCCCTTGCGAGGGGTGAGTGCGGCCTTAAATCTCATTTTCCCGGTTCACACCGGGTGACGACTTCATTACTCTCCGGTTTAGTCCCTGTGGCTACTCCGTACTCCCGACTAGGCCGTGAGCCTAGAACAGCATGCGTTACCCAATTTCTGTGTCCCACAGTCTGGCGACTCCATTGGGGATAGAGAATCGGCCCCGAAATATTCTCTTGTAATGTTTGGATTTATGTTCTATTTGACAGTGTCTATAGTGGATAAAATGGGGGTTTAATCAAAGGCATTTTGAGGCTAGTTAATGGTTTGGTGTCTTCCTTCATTCACTACCTTTCTAGAAGGAAAAGTTGTGAATGCACCTATATGGCCATCTACTCGTAGCCTATTGTGATGGACTAATTTGGAGGACTCGTTGTTTATTCCTGTCACTAAGCGATAAGAGCCTAAGAGGCTAGGGTACTTAAGAGAGCCTCGCTCCACCCTCCCTCTGGGGAATCTATAACGGGAAATCCATTTGACAGTCAGTCACACGCCATAGCTCATTGGCACGTACCTTAGTGTATAAAAAAGGGTGCGCTCACTTGGTCGCTTGAACCCTTGATTGGGGAGACCTAGTTGTGGGCCACCATTCGCCGGTGAGAGCCTTTGTCTACACTCTTGCGAACCCACCCATAGACCTGGTTTGTATGGTTAAAGTAACAATTATTTCCTTGAATATGTGCTTGTGGTGTTGGTTTTATTCTAGGTCCCAAGATCATCAAACAAGCATGAAAAAGTGTGAAATACATATAAAAGGAGTTGCGGAATACTCACATCGATCGGTTGTGCGACGAAACGACAAACAAAATCATTTTTCCCATTGGAATTCGTCCTTGGCAGTGAGCAGTTCATTGGTTCAAGATTTCAGATTTTGCTTCATCATTTGAGCTTCGAATCTTCGTCAAACGATTCCCGGCTCATGGGCAAACTTCCCTATCACCTTCGCATATCTCGTAGTGTGCTAGCACTTGCGGTTTTTGCCACAAAAACCCAACTCTATGCTTCCCTTTGCTCGGTTTTCTTGATAGAAAACAGTGAGCAATTTAGCCCTCCATGGGCGTGAGATGTGAGAGAGAAATGGAGGAGAGAAATTGTGTATTAAAGTTGGTCAAAGCATTTTCCAAAATGCTTTATATATTTTCCATGAAAATATACTAAAACAATTACCAAATAATATATTAAATAATCAAAAGGTAAATGTCTCACCAACTTACACTATTTCACCAAAACACATCACTATTCATTTTCACTTTATTAAAGTGCCATGTCTTTCAATCAATCAATCACATCAATCAATCACATCACTCAAAGTGACGTTTGATTTGACATTTGATGTGGCGAATGATTTGACGCTTGATGTGACTTGCGTTACCGCACTCGAATTCAAAATACGATTGCGCTCGCAATCACTCTCGGGCTCGGGTTCGCTAATTCCTAATTAGCGAATTTTCCGTTGCGTCGTAATTAAATGATTACGCCTAGCAAATCCACTATTCACATCGCTAACGAATTAATTCTAAATTAATTCGTTAGCCCGAATCAAAATCCAATTTCAATTCCGCGTCGAAATCCAATTTCATTTAATATATCGAATATATTAACTTTACCGATTAATTCCAAACTAATCGTTTTCTTTCTATAGACGATATTTTATCCCAGATAAAATATCTCCGTAATTAATCCCAGATTAATTTTCTCTCTCATCGAATTAATCCCAGATTAATTTAGAGTGCGAGTTATACATCATCGGTGAATCTTTGGGAAGCGACCCATGAGATTCCCAGATATGTTAGCAGTAAATCGGGTCGTCGGACTATCCGAATACGTAAGTACCAAGTACTACGTTTTACCGATTTACAAGACAAGGTTGGCTTCTAGCAAAGTGCCATGCCTTCCCAATTCTCCGGAAATATCCTTACAGGAATAAAGGATCTATATCAGGCGTAGTATACATCATATTGTGCATGTCGATCCAGTATCGGACTATCACGTGCTAGGCCTGGGGCTGGAGTTGTGTCTGCCCTGTACGAAGCACTTATCGGATGTCTGGTAACTAGTCTCTATAATCGGATATACATGACCTAATCATAATATCACGATTGGCCGCGCAGCACTTAAGAGCACTAATACCGTATCCTACGTGACATCGTCTCCACTATGACTGGAGTGATACTTCCGTCTTGACATCACACCCAATACTCTACAATTCTCAATATACCCAGTATCGGCGTACACATGACCTGTTACACCCCTGGACAACCTCAACTAAAGTATATTGATTGTCGTAAGCATTAGCGGTGCAAGTCTCAGGTTAAGACCAAATACACCTACCCTGATGTCGGACTCCCATAGACACATAGTCATACTACCAATGGGATTCCGAGGGGGTATATCCAGAGCAAAGCTGTTTCCCGTACCATTGGTGAAACACAACATCCTATTGCACTTGCATGAGTATCCTATACCCAAATATATGAGAACTATGTCGTTGTGCTCTCACAAACGCGCACAAGTGTAATACTAGTCTTTTACGTATTTATCAATGTCCAATCTCGATAATACTCTGACTATGGATATTTGATGATTTATCCTACGTGGACTGATACTGTCTCATATCATTCTCCGTCCAGGAACAAATCATATGGACCTCTCATCATTTATACATCTAAGGTGATCTAATCACAAATGATAAGAGTGCAATCTCATTTGTCACATAGTTAATTTGTACAACAACACCATGATCTATACAAATAGTGACGTTATGGGTCATAATTATCCAACAATCTCCCACTTGGCCTATAGCCAGTTACTCGAGTGTCTTACACCTGAACTATGTACGGTTGGCTCAAACTGCTGATAAAAGCTTTCGTCAACGGATTTGCATGATTATCGTCTGATGCAATTTATTTGATCATCACATCGCCACGATGTATGATCCGAACGAATCAGATGAGTATCGAAGTATATATCTGGATCGTTGATGAGGCCATTAATTCTTTAGCCTGTGCTGACGCCTAGCTCAGCCGCTAACAGAACTATATCTAATCTAATTAGATTAATTATCGACCCAAATGGCTTCTATTGCTGCTTCAGCTACAGTAATAATCCACATTTGTTGTTTATTCGATAACAGTTTCTTGCTTGGAAGATTTCCAGCTCACTGTTCCGTTATTCAAACTGTATAGTACCGTTGTTTTATCAGTTTGGAAACTTCCTACAGTGATCCCAGTCACTTCAAGTTCTCCATCTCCACAGATTAAGACAACATCCTTAGTTCTCTAAGATACTAAGTATGTTCTTACCATCAATCCAGTGACTATCACTAGGATTGTCTTGATTGTTTTATGGGAATATTATTTCCAAGAAATGACATATATTGTCATTATTTTAGGACATTCATTGTCAGTGCTCCCACTAACCTCCTTATATACACAAGAATTATTTCCGTTTTGAATCAAATCATACACTATTATGATTACATCAAAACGTCAGTTCCAAGAACCTAATGTTTGCTTCAATCCAAACATGGATCGTATTAACCCGCAAACCTTGTTTGTTGGTTTTAGTACGACAAAATCGTTAGGATGTTATAAACATCCTCCAAAAGGTTTCCATTTAAGGAAAACGATTTTGATCTTTAACTGACACATTTAATAAATGTACAGTTTCAGCAAGCATTATCCAAATGGATTTACCGTGGCAACAGGTAAAAGGTTGAACCGTAATCAACACAATGTTGATAACGATACCTTTCCGCTGCAAGCCTAGCTTTGTATGTTGGTATGTTGCCTTCCATGTATGTCTTCCTTGAAGACTTATACAGTACCAATAGGCATAATGCCTTGTGGTACATCAACTAGTGTCCAAACATAGTTGGTATACATGGAATCCATTTAGGACTTATGGCACCTTGCCATAAAGGGAGTCGATACCTTGTATCACTTTCTCAAACGTAGTTGGTTGGTATACCTCAACAAGATTGACATCTTTATGAGGTGAGATCAGAAACTCATACCCCAGGTTGTTTTCTGATTCTCTCCGATCTACGTATGCCTTGCATTCCCAAATCTTCAGGAGTGTGAAACTCTGTTTCTTTCCCGTTCATATTTAATATGAATTCTGTCAAACAGATTTTTATAGAACCTTATTCTAAATAAGTTTTTCACTATTAATGCATATCCGTTGAAGGAAATGGTAGCTTAGAGCGACTCTTGATAAACCTTATCATGTCTAACAAAATCTGGTTTCTCCGTTCGGACACACCGTATATTGACGTGTTCCGGGAGGAGTCCTCATTTGAAAGAATATTATACTCTTTCAAGTATTTATTAAACTTATTGCTTAAGTATTTTCCATTACGGTCTTACCGTGACGGTATAATACAATAGCCGATCTTTCTATCTATTTCGTGTCGAAACTTCAAAAGTTTCCGATTTGAGTTTTTCAAAAGAAACACATAACCATAACGTGATGCTACATCCGTTGAGGTCACAAAACATTCATATCCACTTCTAGCCTAGCTAGATATGGGCCCACTTACTTCACTATGAATAGGGCTAACAGATCGGTGACACTTTCACTATTACCAAGTAAATAGTGTTTTAGGTACTTTACCTTATAAACTAGATTCGTAGACTTTATTTGAACAGTCAAATCAGTCCTTGTACCCACTCTTCAAAATTGTGGATATACGACTCTTGTTCAATTGTGTCCTAGACAAAAATGCCACAAATAAGTCTCTTCTGATAAATCAGTATGAGCTATTTATTTGTCATTTTATATGTTGAGATTTTACTTATATTCAAAATATAAATACTGTTATTCACATCTAATGTGTTTATCTCAATGTCATCTTTATATAATGAAACACTTTAGTGTTCTAGAATATAAAGGTTTATCCGCAACGGATTAAACACTGATATAAAGATAATGATCCTAGTTAAACTAGTTACTATATAACAGTTTCCTAATATAGGTACACACCCGAAGGGTAGTTCTTAAACTTAGGTATCTACAGTCGAAACAGCGACTTTCGTCCCGTTTCCGATTCGCAGATGAATCTGAGCTCGAAGTCAGTATCCTACTCACAGCAGATTCTGAACATCAATACATATATTTTATGTACCACACTAAGTATTTAAAATCCAATTTCAATACTAGTAGTGAACATAATTTTGACAAACATTCTTAAAGTCATAGCCTTGCCCTTTCTTTAATTCCTTCGTGTCTGCCATATCCAAACGGCAGTCACTTTGGGATATGTCTTTTATCTTCCCAGAAGATAATAATGATTTTGCCTTTACCTTTTTCAACATTTCAGAAGCCTTTGGCCAAGCCTTGGGTTTCTAAAATATCGAAGTAAAGTGCGCCTTGCGCTACTTACCTAATTGCAAAGTTCGACTTTATCTCCTTGAGATTCGTCATTAACTCTCCAAGAATTATTAGTTGCAATTTTAATACTTCTTAAATCTAAACATAGATTTATGACAAGTATATTGGATTAAGCACTTTAAGTTATAATTACATGAAACTTCCAAAGATCATGCTCTACTATTGCTTAATTCTCGGGCATAGGCATAATAGGTTATTTTATCAAATAAAATAACTTATTATTTATTTCCAGGACCAT
Organism: Zanthoxylum bungeanum; assembly: GCA_019454045.1. Classification (NCBI taxonomy): domain Eukaryota; kingdom Viridiplantae; phylum Streptophyta; class Magnoliopsida; order Sapindales; family Rutaceae; genus Zanthoxylum; species Zanthoxylum bungeanum. The sequence goes on along the minus strand of SKCR01033317.1, from coordinate 99,827 downwards.
CCTGAATTTATTCCCAATTTGAAAATTAAATCATTAAATATTTTAATCCAAGATTATATTTAAATGTCCAATCTTTTAATTTAATCTTGATTCTAATAGTCAAACATTTAATCAACGATTTATGGTACTATATATTATAATGATTATTATAGTCCAACTATACAATCAAATATAATTTAAATTAATTAACCTCAATTACATTGATTACTATAATCCAATTATAAAATCAACTGTAAATTGAAATTAATTAATTCAAATATATTGATTACTATAATCCAATTATATAATCAACTATAATATAGTCCAACTGTTTATTAAAACAACAATTTAAATATTAGTCCAACTAACATTTAATTTATATTGACGAATGATATTTGTTTGAGCGCGTATGGCGAGTTGTTGAACGAATATTGCAAATTCAATTCTTGCCTCCCACTATTTTTCGGCGAGCCTCTAACCCTCTGTCGAGTACTCGGGAAACCGTGTTTCCTAGTGGGCTAGGATCCCGTTAAATAACACACAATCTTGACTTTGGCCAACAAATTGTATGATATTTAACTAGGTAGATCTCAAAGATCAATTGGATCCAATCCAATTCCTAGATCCAGTAGGCGGATATCCAAATCCTAAACATATATCTTATATATGCCAATACATCCAATGTATTACCTAACCTTTTTCCTCTGAATCAACTAAGCCTTGGCTTTGGCACAACAAACCTAATGATCCAGTCAAGCGCGACCCATTGACCATGGAAAGCTTCGTAATCAATGTCGATGGACAAGAAGTGGTCTTGACTTTGGCCAACAAACCACAACTTGGACATGACACTGACATGTAACAAAACTCTCGTGATTCAAACACATCTTCGACGAACAAAGGGCTTGACTTTGGCCAACAACCCAATGCCGTCTCGGATCTTGAGTGAGAATCACTCAATGGAAGGAAAAACGCGCATGATATTTGATGAGGGTTTTTCGCGTGCAAATTGGCTACCAATTTATTATCTTTGTTAAGGTCTCATCATCATACACCCTTAAACATGCATTCTAAACACAAATAAAGCGCATATATAAAATAATAATGATATGCGGATGGATACTTAACACATTGATCCTAGATCAAATCTCTCCCTTTCTCTCTCAAGCTAGCACTTGTATTGCTTCTACCAGTTACACTACACTTCTAAAGAAACCTCATTTACATTGAGGGGAATAGGTGAGAAGAGAATACAAAGAGAATAGAGGTGATAAGGCTGGACACGCAGGTCCAATTTAATAAATCAAATTTATTACAACAATTTCCAAAATTGCCCCACTCGACTAATATCCATCCGATATACATTATTCATTCATCACAACTATGTATTCACACAAGCATGTTATCAATCAATCTAATCAAATTAATTAATCTGATAATTAGTGATCATCCAATGTTCAAACAACGATTTGATTTTGCGCGAGTCAAACTCGTTTTGCGAATAAGTACTCAAAGTACGAATTCTTGAATTAAATTAAACTACAACATTAAATCCAATTTAATATGATTTAATACTAACTCACTATTTAACTCCAAATTAAATATTACACTTTATTAATAAACTTTTTACGACTTAAATTCCAAATTTAATCATAACGTGTCTCAAAGACCGATTAACGTCCAACGTCAATTCAATTAAAGTCCAATGGGCTTTTAATTGATTTCTTAAGGCGTGGACTTTTGGTCAACTCGGGTCAACCGAATAACCAAAATCCAATCCGGGAATTACCCCATAAGCCCACAAATCAATTTACATGTTTAAAGTGTATTAACATAATCAATTACCAAATTCAATATTTCCAAAACATTAATTTGTCTAATTAATCATGTTCAATTTCATTATCACATGTCCAACACATTTAATGAAAAATCAAACCCAATTACATGCTTAAAGTGTCTCGGCCAAGGAGAGACTTTTTATCCGATTCGAATTCAATCCTGTTAATTTCACAATCGTTATTAAGTCCTCATCCCGTTATGATTTCTAACACATCTAATGAATTAAAAAATCAAAATTCCAAGACATTAAAGGGCTTATCCAATTCGGCCAAGGTGAGTAATTTGGGGATTTATGTTCAATTCAAAATTCAATCTAATTAATTTCAAATTAACATTATCCAACATCATTCCAACTCATCCAATGAATCAAAATGAAAAAATCCAAGATTATCCAAAATCCCTACACTTTCGGCCAAGTTATAAATATTGGGGAAATTTGACCCAATCACAATTTCATCAAATTGATCCAATCAATCCTAAATTCAACATGTATTAAGCATACTTAAACATCCAATTTATTCAAATCATGCTCAAATACAAAATACCCAAATTTTAGCCCTACAATTTTCATGCTTGAACCTAGGCTCTTGATGCCATTGTTGGTTTTATTCTAGGTCCCAAGATCATCAAACAAGCATGAAAAAGTGTGAAATACATATCAAAGGAGTTGCGGAATACTCACATCGATCGGTTGTGCGACCAACGACGAACAAAATCATTTTTCCCATTGGAATTCGTCCTTGGCAGTGAGCAGTTCACTGGTTCAAGTTTTCAGATTTTGCTTCATCATTTGAGCTTCGAATCTTCGTCAAACGATTCCCGGCTCATGGGTAAACTTCCCTATCACCTTCGCATATCTCGTAGTGTGGTAGCACTTGCGGTTTTTTCCACAAAAACCCAACTCTATGCTTCCCTTTGCTCGGTTTTCTTGACAGAAAACAGTGAGCAATTTAGCCCTCCATGGGCGTGAGATGTGAGAGAGAATGGAGGAGAGAATTGTGTATTAAAGTTGGTCAAAGCATTTTCCAAAATGCTTTATATATTTTCCATGAAAATATACTAAAACAATTACCAAATAATATATTAAATAATCAAAAGGTAAATGTCTCACCAACTTACACTATTTCACCCCAAAACACATCACTATTCATTTTCACTTATTAAAGTGCCATGTCTTTCAATCAATCAATCACATCACTCAAAGTGACGTTTGATTTGACATTTGATGTGGTGAATGATTTGACGCTTGATGTGACTTGTGTTACCGCACTCGAATTCGAAATACGATTGCGCTCGCAATCACTCTCGGGCTCGGGTTCGCTAATTCCTAATTAGCGAATTTTCCGTTGCGTCGTAATTAAATGATTACGCCTAGCGAATCCACTATTCACGTTGCTAACGAATTAATTCTAAATTAATTCGTTAGCCCGAATCAAAATCCAATTTCAATTCCGCGTCGAAATCCAATTTCATTTAATATATCGAATATATTAACTTTACCGATTAATTCCAAACTAATCGTTTTCTCTCTATAGACGATATTTTATCCCAGATAAAATATCTCCGTAATTAATCCCAGATTAATTTTCTCTCTCATCGAATTAATCCCAGATTAATTTAGAGTACGAGTTATACGTCATCGGTGAATCTTTGGGAAGCGACCCATGAGATCCCCAGATATGTTGGCAGTAAATCGGGTCGTCGGACTATCTGAATACGTAAGTACCAAGTACTACGTTTTACCGATTTACAAGACAAGGTTGGCTTCTAGCAAAGTGCCATGCCTTCCCAATTCTCCGGAAATATCCTTACAGGAATAAATGATCTATATCAGGCGTAGTATACATCATATTGTGCATGTCGATCCAGTATCGGACTATCACGTGCTAGGCCTGGGGCTGGAGTTGTGTCTTCCCCGTACGAAGCACTTGTCGGATGTCTAGTAACTAGTCTCTATAATCGGATATACATGACCTAATCATAATATCGCGATTGGCCGTGCAGCACTTAAGAGCACTAATACCGTATCCTACGTGACATCATCTCCACTATGACTGGAGTGATACTTCCGTCTTGACATCACACCCAATACTCTACGATTCTCAATATACCCAGTATCGGCGTACACAGGACCTGTTACACCCCTGGACGACCTCAACTAAAGTATATTGATTGTCGTAAGCATTAGCGGTGCAAGTCTCAGGTTAAGACCAAATACACCTACCCTGATGTCGGACTCCCATAGACACATAGTCATACTACCAATGGGATTCCGAGGGGGTATATCCAGAGCGAAGCTGTTCCTATACCATCGGTGAAACACAACCTCCTATTGCACTTGCATGAGTATCCTATACCCAAATATATGAGAACTATGTCGTTGTGCTCTCACAAACGCACACAAGTGTAATAGTAGTCTTTTACGTATTTATCGATATACAATCTCGATAATACTCTGACTAGGGATATTTAATGATTTATCCTACGTGGACTGATACTGTCTCATATCATTCTCCGTCCAGGAACAAATCATAGGGACCTTTCATCATTTATACATCTAAGGTGATCTAATCACAAATGATAAGAGTGCAATCTCCTTTGTCACATAGTTAATTTGTACAACAACACCATGATCTGTACAAATAGTGACGCTATGGGTCATAATTATCCAACATGTGGACCATCCTCATTTGGATGCAGTTGGACTATTGTCAGAAATGCGGACTTGCTGGGCCATTTAAACTGGGGCAAGTTCGTACCTTATGACCACTAGGCCCAAAGTTTCTGAAATATTGATGGGCCATTCTGTAGAAATCATTGTTTTATGTTTGCATTATCTTTGTTTTATGCTTGTGTTTGGGAACATCGTCGTTTGGATCCATTTGGACCATTTGTCATGGGATATGAGCTTGTTGGGCCATTTAAACTGGGACAGGAACGTATTTTACGACGATTGGGCCAAAGGCTTCTAAGTGATTGATGGGCCACTTTGTGCTTGTGTTCGGAACATTACCATTGGGATTTAGTTGGGCTCCTTGCCATGAGATGTGAACTTGTTGGGCTATTTAAACTGGGACGAGTTCACTCCTATGACAGTTAGCCCAAAAGCTTCTAAAATGATAACGGGCCGATTTGTTTGAAAATTTTAGTTGATTTAGTATGTTATATATATGTTACATGCATCTCATGCACCTCATACATACATATATCATGTTAACACCCTCTATGTCTTAGAAAGGCATCATAGATTCCTGTTGGGTTAGAAAAGAGGGAAGACTCACCAAAATACCGAGAACAGAAATGAGTGAATCAGATATTGAGGTATCCTGTATGGATCAGTTGGAAAACAGTCTCACCAAGATTACTGAATAGTTGCAAGCCTTGACTACTGCTGTGGCTGGTATGGCTGTGCCTCGTGCTGGGGGAAATTTTGAGAATGTGAGGCGTGAGGAGCCTCCGAATGGGTTGGGGGATGATATCCCCACTTTTGATGATGATATGGCAGAGTATGCAGCAGGCAGATTATCTGGGTCTCAAGTAGAGTTACAGAAACTTCTGGATCAGGTTGAGTCAGTTACCCGCAAGATGAGGGGTAAGAATGAGGATTTGCTAGATTATGACACACTGACTTTCGAGGAACAGTTGCCGACACAGTTCAAGATGCCTGATATGGCTAAGTTTAACGGGAATGGGGATCCAAGGGTGCATCTCCGACAGTTTATATCAGTCATGAGTTCAGTTGGCCTGTCTCAACGCCAAGTGCAGAAGATGTTTGGAATGTCGCTCGAGGGAGCTCACGTGGTGTGGTACCACAGTTTGGAGAAGAAAGTGAAGGAAGACTGGAGGGAGTTGGCTGACGCCTTCCTGAAATAGTATGTCACTGACCTAGAGATCGATCTGTCACTCCGCGATCTGGAGAATGTTAAGCAAAAATCGAAGGAGAGTTTTAAGGAGTATGTGGACCGATGGAGAGGTCAGTTGTTGAAAATGTAGACTAGGCCCTCGGAGAAGGACCAGATTAAAAGGATCATCAAGGGCACCAAGCCCTCCATCTATGGGAAGCTAAGGACGATGACCTCCATGATTACAGACTTTCGGCAGTTGAGGGAAACTGTCATGGATATTGAGGAAGAAGAAGCCGAGAATAGAAAATTCTATGGTTTGAACAGGAGGCCCATTGGGGGAACATCGGGAACAAAGCCGTTTCTGCTAAGATTGCCGCTATCCGGAACTGGAGATTTTCCAGCTTGGGAAGACCCCCGTCAAATGTGCTAGAGAAATTGAAGAGGCAATGGCTCTTAAAACCCTTGGAAGCCAAACCATTACCGAATCCCCCACCATCACATTATAACCTAAGCCTTTACTGTCACTTTCACCAACAAAAGGGCCATGACACCGACAATTGCGCCCGACTCCGCCATGAAATCCAAGACCTGATAGACTCCAAGAAAATACCTGACCCAGAAACAGAACAGCCTGACACACACAGAAACCCCTTACCCAACTACCGTGCCGTACCACCACCAACCTATATGATCAATTCTGGCCTCCCAGAAGAACTTGTCCTAAAATCCTTTCACCCACAAGCCTTTTGCCTGGGAATCTGGGATAGTACTAGTGAAGATGAGACTGAGTAGGGGAAAAACTTTTGGCTTGATTTCTATAGCAGTGATGAGGAAGAAGTGAGGGGAATGACGCACATCGGTCGTTTCTACAATGATATGGCAGAAAAGGGTAAGGAAGTTTTGACAGATGGTAGAGAAGTGGTTGAGACTGCAGAAAATACTGAGGGGGATATAGTGCTGAGGCAATTGAGGAAGACTAGAGCACAAGTGAGTATCTGGGAACTGTTATGTGCATCTCGGGAGCATAGGCAGGCCATGGTTGAGGCCTTGAGCAAGATTATGGTATCGGAAGACGCCAACCCTGCAATATTTGTTGGGTCAGTTCAAAAGAAGCTTTGCAGATATCTTTTTCTGAGGATGAACTCCCGGCGGAAGGAAGAAATCATAATAGGCCTCTATTTATCAGGGCCGAGGTGAGGGGCAAGAGAACTTCATGTGTGATGGTGGATGACGGTTCGTCCATCAATGTGTGCCCGCTGAAAATTCTGGCAAGATTGGGTATGAAAGCAACAGACTTGGACCCCTCCAGCATGACTATTAAGGCTTATGATGACAGCAAAAAGGGAGTTGATGGTACTTTTGTGGCTATGGTCAAGGTAGGCCCGATTGAAGATGAGGTTGAGTTCACGGTACTGGACATCCCGACTACTTTCGCCTTATTGTTGGGAAGGCCTTGGTTTCACAAACTTGGGGGGTGCCTTCCACTTTACATCAGATGATCAAGTTCTCGTATGAGGGAGAAGTTGTTACTATCCGGGCTGAGATAGATAATGTCGTGGTCGCCTTGGAGAAACAACATTTCACGAGGTTTCAGGTGTCAGCTACTTTTGAGGAGTGGGTGGATCCTAGGGTGGCTAGGATCATGAAAAAAATGAAGTTTGAGCCCGGTGAAGGTTCAAAATTACCAGATTTCAGAGGACGGACTACTCGGAAGGGTTTGGGGTACAATTCTGATGAAGAAAAGCCAAAGGTCAAGAAAAAGGGCCTGAAACTGATGGAATGTTTTGTGAAAGCTTCAGGATATCAAGGGGAGCCTGAGCCTATGGAAGTTAATGGAATTGTGGTACCTAGGTTTGAGATCTTCCAGGATATGTTAGGAAAGAAGCCGATAGTTGAAGAAATTATGAAGAAAGAAGAAGAGAATTGGGAAGAAGAATTGATGAAGTTGGAGAGCCTGACTCTGGGAGAGGACAAAAAGCCTGAGAAATACCTGGTTGCAGAGGAAGAAGTGTCTATAGATGATGAAGACATTTACATTCCTGATTTGTTTTAATGTACTTCCGCATTATCCAATAATAAAGACATTTCTTTTGCTTACTTGCATGAGTCATTTCCATTTACTCTGCACGAATCAAGCATATTTGATATCAGTTCGGCCAGAACTACTGCATTTAACTTGGGTACACTTGAGAACCCCAAGGAAATTCTGATTACAAGTGAAGTTACCTCCGAAGAAAGGGAGAAATTAGAAGAGGTATTGGTCAGATATGCCAAAGTGTTTGCTTGGTCCTATGAGGACATGTCTGGGGTAGACAGAAACATTGCCCAGCACACAATACCAACTTATCTGAATATGAGGCCAGTAAAACAGAAACTTCGACGGATGAGACCAGAATGGGCTGAGAAAGTCATAGAGGAAGTTAAGAAACAAATAGATGTGGGGTTCCTCGAAGTAGTAAAGTATCCTGAGTGGTTGGCTAATATAGTGCAGGTGCCAAAGAAAGACGGGAAGGTCAGAATATGTGTAGACTACAGAGATCTCAACAAGGCTTGTCCGAAAAATGATTTTCCTCTGCCGCATATAGATGTTCTGGTTGATAGTGCGGCTTTATCCGCTATGTATTCATTTACAGATGGGTTTTCAGGTTACAATCAGGTTCTCATGGCTGAGGAAGACAAACACAAGACTGCATTTGTTACTGAGTGGGGTACTTATTGTTACAAGGTAATGCCATTTGGGCTTAAGAATGTAGGAGCTACTTATCAGCGGATGGCCACTACACTTTTCCACGACTTGATGCACAAAGAGATTGAGGTGTATGTGGATGACATGATGGTGAAATCAGAGACAAGGGTTGGGCATATTGAAGCACTGGAAAGGTTCCTTCAGAGAGTTGACAGATACAACCTGTGGCTAAATCCCAAGAAATGTGTGTTTGGGGTGAAATCAGGGAAATTGCTTGGTCATACAGTGGGAATGGGCGGAATAGAGGTAGATTCTGAGAAAATCAAAGCAATCACAGAAATGCCCGCACCGAAGACAGAAAAAGAAGTCAGAGCATTCCTAGGGGAAGATTCAGTACATCAGTCGGTTCATCGCCAAGTTGACATCAGTATGTGAGCCTATCTTCAAACTATTGAGAAAAGATCAGCCAGTGAGATGGAATGAACATTGTCAGACGGCCTTCGACAAAATCAGAGAGTACTTGGTAAAGCCTCATGTATTGAAACCTCCGAGACCGGGCAGACCACTGATATTGTATTTGGCTATAGAATCAGAAGCACTGGGGGCAATGATGGTACATGCAGATGAGACATGGGTAGAACATGCAGTTTACTATCTGAGTAAGAAGATGCTCCCGTATGAGGCTCGATATCAAGAAGTAGAGAAGATCTGTCTTGCCGTGGTATGGGCTTCCAGAAAGTTGCGACATTATTTCCAGTCTTACAAGATCCAGTTAGTGGCAAAGGAAAATCCTCTGAAATATCTTCATTCGGTGCCTTCACTAGTGGGAAAATTGGGCAGATGGTTGGTATTGCTGACAGAGTTTCACATTGAGTATCTCACCTCCAAAGTGATCAAAGGGCGAGCAGTAGCAGAGTTTCTGGCATTGTAACCTGTTGAGGGAGATCGGTATAAGTTTGAATTTCCAGATGAAGAGATCCAAGCAATAACAGTTCAGAGATGGAAGATGTATTTTGACGGAGCAGTGAATTACAAGGGAGCCGGAATTGGGATCGTGATAGTGACCCCCGAGGGAGAGACTTTGCCTTTGGCCAAGAGGTTGACATTCAGAGCGACTAACAACATGGTCGAGTATGAAGCATGTGCTTTTGGTTTGACAACATTGATAGCCTTGAAGGCCGGGAGTGTGGAAATCTACGGAGATTCTATGTTGGTAGTGCAGCAGATGCGAGGAGAATGGGAGTTGAAAGAAGAACGGTTGAAACCTTACATTTTTCCCCTCAGGAAGTTGGCACAAGTTATCCCAGATTGTAAGTTTCAGCACTTGCCAAGAGAAGAGAATCAGATGGCAGACGCACTGGTTACACTTGCAGCGACTTGGGAAAATCCAGAAAAGTTAGTGATGAAACCGTTGATACTGACGATAGCAAGCAGACCTGTTATGAGATAGAAAGAATTCTGGAAGTTGAGGTCGACGATGGTAAACCTTGGTATTATGACATTCAGAGGTATCTGGAACATGGTGAACTCCCGGAAGGGGCAGGCAGAAAAGACAGAATAGACATTCAGAAGTTAGCTTCCCAGTATGTGATTTTGAAAGGGGAACTGTACAAGAGGCAAGCAAACGGTATTCAGTTGAAGTGCTTAAAAAAGAAGAAGCTCAGCATGTAATGGAAGAAATACACGCCGGGGTATGTGGTCCGCACATGAACGGGTTGAATATGTCCCGCAAGATAGTGAGACAAGGTTTTTATTGGTCAACCATGGAAACAGACTGCGCGAAGATGGTAAATCACTGTCATGACTGTCAAGCACATGGTAATTTGAATCACTTACCGCAAACAGAGTTGCACGGGCTGTCAGAGCCGTGGCCTTTCTCAGCATCGGGAATTGATATGATTGGAGAAATTCGATCGAATGCATCGAATGGGCATCGCTTCATAATTATGGCGATGGACTACTTCTCGAAGTGGGTGGAAGCCGAATCATTCCGCAATGTTACAGCAAAACAGATGGCAAAGTTTATAGCTCGGAACCTCATTTGTCGGTATGGTATGCCGCATCATGTAGTGACAGACAACGGAGTTCAGTTTCAAGGAGAGACGAAGGCAATGTTGCAGAAATACGGGATAGGCCACCACAAGTCATCACTTTACAGGCCGTAGGCAAATGGGGCAGTTGAGGCAGCCAACAAGACTATAAAGACGATTTTAGCCAGGATGACAGAGAACTGCAGAGATTGGGCCGAGAAACTAACATATGCTTTGTGGGGGTACAGAACATCAGTAAGAACAGCAACATGGGCCACCCCTTACTCTTTGGTCTATGGAATGGAAGCAGTATTGCCAGTAGAAATGGAAATACAGTCTATGAGGATATTAGCAGAGGCAGAATTACCGGAACAAGAATGCGCCGCATAGAGGTTTGATCAGTTAGCACTGCTGGATGAGAAGAGAACGAAGTCTTTGTATCGCATGCAGTTGCATCAGAAGAGATTAGCCCGAGCATTCAACAAGAAAGTACGCCCCACCAAGATCAGAAATGGTGATTTGGTACTTAAACAATCAAGGCCGTCGACGACAGATCCAAGAGGAAAGTTCAGACCTAACTGGGAAGGACCTTACATAGTGCAGAAAGTAATGGGAAATGGAGCAGTGAGGCTATCAGACTTGGAAGGGAACGAGTTCACCGAGCCGATCAACGTAGACAGATTGAAACAGTACTTTGCCTGAGAGAGAGAAGACCGAGCAGTCACCAAGGAAATTGGCAGAAGACCTAACCCAACGGGATAAGAAAATCATTCATGCATGCACGTAACATTGCATTCTCTTCATGTTTGTTTTTTTGTTTTGTGTTCGCAGGTTCAAAGAAATGAGAAAGCGGCAGAAATGAGCCAACCAGCGTCAGCATAATTTCAATTTTTGGGGATGAGTCCCAAGGAGCGAGGCCCATATCATCTTGGGGGCGAGACCCACATCAGGTCAGCTTGGGGGCGAGGCCCATATCAGCTTAGGGGCGAGACCCACATCAGGTCAGCTTGGGGGCGAGGCCCATATCAGCTTGGAGGCGAGACCCCACATTAGGTCAGCTTGGGGGCGAGGCCCATATCAGCTTGGGGGCGAGGCCCCACATCATATCAGGTTGAGGGCGAGGCCCCACATCATTAGCAGTTTTGGGATGTGTCCCAGGGTCGAGGTACCCCTGTTGACAGTTGCAGTTCCAGGATGCGTCCCAGGGTCGAGGGCCTACTGCATCATCAGTTGTAGTTCCGGGATGCGTCCCAGGGTCGAGGGCCCACTACATCATTTGTTCTAGGGTGAGGCCCTCATTTCCAGTGGCATCGGGATGCGTCCCAAGGTCGAGGTGCCCCCGTTGTCGGTTGCAGTTATTGGGATGCGTCCCAGGATCGAGGTCCACTGCAGCACCAACTCAGCTTGAGGCAGCGGAGGAGCCAGGTAAGTGAAAATGCATTGCATAACTTTGATAGGATTGTTCAAAGTCACACACTGCATAAGTCCCATCAAAGTGGGGGCGACAGTAGGCATTGCATTTTTGTATGTGAAACCCGATGATGAGTCTCAGTTGGAGGCACTACCTTTTTTTAAGTTAAGGATATTGCGGGAAACGGACGTCGGAAGGGGAAATTCGGAATAAGTATGTCATCAAGTTCATTTCACAAGTTCACTGTTTTCGTTCGTGCTGCGTTCGTTACCACGTTCGAAAGTCAAACAGATTGTGGGCGTTCGTGCAGCGTTCTAAGAGGCGTTCGGAAGGTGTCAGTATTTCTGGTTTTGTTGCAAGGCCCACACGCCCAATGCCCTTAAATTACACCCAAATTAAATCAAATATTAATTAAATTAAACATTGAATTAATAAAATAATTAAACCATTTACCAATTAAATAAAACATAAAATATAATCATACCTAATTTAGATAAATCAAATATATTAACTTCCTAACTAGACAAAATCATATAATAAATTAAAGAAATATCATGCCTAATTAAATCACTCATAACCAATTTTAAGATATTGACTTCCTAATCTAAACCAATCTTGTCTCCATCAAATCTTTGACTTTCCTTGCTCAACACTAAATCAAATCCCTTCCTTGTGAGACAAGGAGAAGCCCTAGCCCTTCTCTATTTGGAGGGGTTAAAACCCTTTACCACGATACTTTGTCGCGCCGGTTGATGTGTGTTCGGTTGAATGTAAGAAATATTCAATCGGGCATACTAAGTTTGATATTATTGTCTTTATTCTTTGTATGCATGATGCGATCGAGTGCATGGGCTTAGTAAGTCGGATTAAAGGTCCCCTATTTGGAGGGGTTAAAACCCTTTACCACGATGCTTTGCCGCGCCGGTTGATGTGTGTTCGGTTGAATGTAAGAAATGTTCAATCGGGCATACTAAGTTTGATATTATTGTCTTTATTCTTTGTATGCATGATGCGATCGAGTGCATGGGCTTAGTAAGTCGGATTAAAGGTCCCCTATTTATAGGGGTTAAAATCTTTTACCACGATATTTTGCCGCACCGATTGGTGTATACTCGATTGGATGTGAGATGAGTTCAATCGGATACATGAGGTCCTACATTATGGATTTGTTTGTCTATGAATGTGTTGCATGCATCAGGTCTGGTTCCGTTCGAACGCCACACGAACGCGAACATTCTGTTTACCGTTCGAACGCGTTCTCGAACGCTACGCGAACGCACACGCATTTTCTTAGTTTCATCATGCATCAGGTCTGGTTCTGTTCGAAAGCGTTCTTAAACGCCACGCGAACGCGCACACATTTTCTTAGTGTTTCATGCATCAGGTCTGGCTCCGTTCGAATGCGTTCTCGAACGCTATACAAATGCGAAACTTCTGTTTACCATTCGAACGCGTTCTCGAACGCTACGTGAATGCGCACCCACTGAACTGAGTCTTTTTCATCAGATTTCATTCATAATTGTTCTTAGTAGATATCCCTTCTTATGATGAACCTGATTGCTTCTCTGTATTAAGCAAGATTGTGTAGGTTTCGTTCATTTGTATTCCCCACATGTATGAGTACAATGTGTTTAACATATTACAATTCATATATCCATGTCGTGATAGCATTTGAGTATTATTCCTTGTGGTATATCAGATGGAAACCCAGACATAAATTCCGTAGCCGATTCTGAATGGACGGTAGTGCGGTCTGCACTTGGGATAGAATTCCACGTACCACTTAGAAAAATGCTCACATGTGTGTTTGTGTCCATATTAGTTATCTTCTTTTGCACCACGTCATAACATGCTTACTTTAATGCCTAATTGCATCCTTAAGTGTCTTTTTGCATTATGTACTTAGTTGACTCTTTTATTTAAGCATGGACATGTAATGGCTATTTGTTTATGCTTCCGCAAGTATAAGTATGATATGTCTATGAAATCGCATGTTCGCCATTATTTGATTCGCTTTTATGTGTGCTTGCATGGTTAGTGTGTGCTTGTGTTTCCATGAATACAATATGCCAATGAAGTTGTATGTTCGTTGTTACTTTGATGTACTTTCAAGCATGCAACCTTAGATGTGAAATATATGCAAATTTAGGTGTAAGTTTATTTTTGCGCATATGGACTTAGAAGCATGATACTCTTGGAAATAAGTGTTACTTAAGCTTGATTAAATTAGTACACAAATCCTTTCATTACAAATGACATAAGTAAGGGACCATTCCGAACCCAACGGTTTGAGGTCTTCCCTTGCGAGGGGTGAGTGCGGCCTTAAATCTCATTTTCCCGGTTCACACCGGGTGGCGACTTCATTACTCTCCGGTTTAGTCCCCGTGGCTACTCTGTATTCCCGACTAGGCCGTGAGCCTAGAACATCATGCGTCGCCCAGTTTCTGTGTCCCACAATCATACACCTTTAAACATGCATTCTAAACACATAATAAAGCGTGTATAAATAAAGTAATAATGATATGCTGATGGATACTTTACACATTGATCCTAGATCAAATCTCTCACTTTCCTCTCTCCCGCTAGCACAAGTATTTGCTTCTACCCATTACACTACACTTCTAAAGAAACCTCATTTACATTGAGGGGACTAGGTGAGAAGAGAATACAAAGAGTCATAAGAGATAAGGCTGGACACGCAGGTCCAATTAATAAATTCTAAATTTATTACAACAATTTCTAAAATTGCCTCACCCATCTAATATCCATCCGATATATATTATTCATTGTTCAAACAACGATTTGATTTTGTGCGAGTCAAACTCGTTTTGCGAATAAGTACTTAAAGTACGTATTCTTGAATTAAATTAAACTACAAAATTAAATCCAATTCAATTTGTATTTAATATTAATTCACTATTTAATTCCAAATTAAATATTACACTTTATTAACGAACCTTTACGACTTAAATTTCAAATTTAATCGTTACGGGTCTCAAAGCCCGATTAACGTCCAATGTTAATTTAATTAAAGTCCAATGGGCTTTTAATTAATTTCTTTAAGGCGTGGACTTTTGGTCAACTCGGGTCAAACCCAATAACCAAAGTCCAATCCGGGAATAACCCAATAAGCCTAGAAATCAATTTAGGCCCATTAGGCCCAATTAAACTTTAAAGGTCCATTAGTCGCATTTGGGCTTTCTGGAAGCGGTTTTGGGCCCAATTGGATCCAACTAATTTAGCCTAAACCAAACTTGGTACAACCAAGCTCAATAAGCCCAATAACAACATTCAAGCCCAATTTTACAAAATAGGCCCAACATAATTAAATTACAAAAAACCCAATTTTACAATTTAATTACATAAAGTGCATTACATAATTAATTACCCAATTAATATTTCTAAAACATCAATTAGCCTAATTAATCATGCTATTTAACATTAAATCATGTCCAACACAATTTAACAAAAAAACAGACCCAATATTCATGCTCAAATTCTCGGCTTTATAGGGATTTTAATGTCCAAATCAAATTCAATCCAATAAAATTCAATTCAACATTAAATCAATATTGCCAATTGATTTCCAACACATCCAATGATCAAAAAATCAAAAATTCCAAGACATTAGGGCTTAGTATCCATTCGGCCAAGCTAAAGATTTTGGGGAAAAATGTTCCAAACAATTTTTCTTGAAATTAATCAAATCAAACTTCAATCAAAACACATTTAAGCATATTCATTCATCCAATTTCATAAATTCATTCTCAAAATCAATTTACCCAAATTTTAAGCCCTAATCAAATTTCATGCTTTTAATCGCTCTGATACCATTGTTGGAGTTCTACGGCCACGAGGATCGAATAACAAGCAAGAAATATGTGCGAATACAAATCGAGGAAGTTGCAGAATACTTACATCGATCGGTTGAGCGACGCGGTGGACAACAAAATCGATTTCTGCCTCCTCCAAGTTCTCAGCAGTGGCTGAAAATGCGTCCTCAAATTTGGCATTTTGGTCCTCCTCCAAGCTCCAAGCTTTGTGATAAACTTCCATGCTCATGGGTGGACTTCCCTATCACCTTCACATGTCTCTGAGAGTGCTAACTCTTGATGATTTTGCCACAAAATCACCACACTTTGCTTCCCTTTTTCTTCCTTGGCTCTCGGCAAACCAGAAGAAAAATGGCCCTTCCATGGGCGTGAGAGAGATGAAGAAATTGGCTCCAATTTACGTGAACCAAGGAGAGAGAGAGATGGATATGTGTTGTAATGTGTTAAGTGTATCTAATACACTTCCTTTGATTTCAAAAATCAAAATAAAACATATACAAATGATTAAAATAACAATAAATGTCATTCAAGCTTTCAAAAAGCTTTCCATCAACTCACACCACTCATGAATAGTGACTGGTGTCAATCACTCAAAGTGAAAGACATCTATCACTTGATTGACGAATGATGTGACGCTAGATGTGACTAGCGATTTGACGTTTGATTTGACTTGTGTGCCGCACTCGAATTCGAAATGCGAATGCGCTCGCAAACAATCCCGGGCTCGGGTTCGCTAATTCCAAATTAACGAATTTTCCGTTGCGACGTAATTAAATGATTACGTCTAGCGAAATCACTATTCATGTCACTAATGAATTAATTCTAAATTAATTCGTTCACCCGAATTAAAATCTAATTTTAATTTCGCGTCAAAATCCAATTTCGTATAATATATCGAATATATTAATTTATCGATTAATTCTAAATTAATCGTTATCTCTATTTTATTGATATTTATCCCAGATAAAATATCTCTGCAATTAATCCCAGATTAATTTTCTCTCTCATCTAATTAATCCCAGATTAATAAAGTGCGAGTTATACGTCATCGGTGAATCTTCGGGAAGCGACCCATGAGATCCTTAGATATGTTGATGAAGCTTGGAGCTTGACGAACGATTCCGGCTCATGGGTGGACTTCCCTATCACCTTCGCATGTCTCTCGGAGTGCTAGCTCTTGATGATTTTTCCGCAAAACCATCACACTTGCTTGCTTCCCTTGCTCACGGTTTCTGCCCAGCAAACCAGAACAATTTTCAGCCCTCTATGGGCGTGAATGAGAGAGGAGAATGGAGGAGAGAGAGAGAGATCAAATGTGTAATGTTTTTGTTACAAAAAAATGGTAATATATTTTAAAAAAACAAATACCAAAATTTGCCTCCAAAAACCAAAGCCATAAATGCTAACCACACACATCAACTCACATCACTTCCATCAATTAATGAATAGTGACTGGCGTCAATCACTCAAAGTGAAAGACATCCATCACTTGATTGACGAATGATGTGACGCTAGATGCGACTAGCGATTTGATGGTTGATTTGATTTACGTGCCGCACTCGCATTCGTAATACGAATGCGCTCGCAAATAATCCCGAGCTCGGGTTCGCTAATTCCAAATTAACGAATTTTCCGTTGCGACGCAATTAAATGATTACGCCTAGCGAAATCACTATTCACATCACTAACGAATTAATTCTAAATTAACTCGTTCGCCCGAATTAAAATCTAATTTTAATTCCGCGTCGAAATCCAATTTCGTTTAATATATCGAATATATTAATTTGTCGATTAATTCCAAATTAATCATTCTCTCTCTTTAATGATATTTTATCCTAGATAAAATATCTCCGCAATTAATCCCAGATTAATTTTCTCTCTCATCTAATTAATCCTAGAATAATTAAAAGTGCAAGTCATACGTCATCGGTGAATCTTTGGGAAGCGACCCATGAGATCCCCGGATATGTTGGCAATAAATTCGGTCGTCGGACTATCCGAACACGTAAGTACCAAGTACTACGTTTTACCGATTTTCAAGACAAGGTTGGCTTCTAGAAAAGCGCCATGCCTACCCAATTCTCCGGAAATATCCTTACAGGAATAAGGATCTATATCAGGCGTAGTATACGTAGTATTGCGTATTTCTGTCCAGTATCGGATGATCACATGCAAGGCCTGAGGCTGGTACAGTGTCTGCCCGTTACGAAGCATATATCGGATTACGAGCAACTAGTCTCTTTAATATCGGATAATCATGACCAAGTCATATTATCCCGACGGTTGCAACCTTTTTAGAGAACCAGTTCTGTATCCCTGCGTGATCATCATCTCCATATGACTGGAGTGACACTTCCATCTTGACATCACACCAACACCTACGATTCTCAATATACCCAGCATTGGCGTACACAGAACCTGTTAAAGCCCTGGACGACCGCAACCAAAGTATATTGATTGTCACAATTAGCGGTGCAAGTCTCAGGTTAAGACCAAATACACCTACCCTGATTTCGGACTTCCATAGACACATAGTCATACTACCAATGGAATTCCGAGGGGTCTATCCAGAGCGAAGCTGTTTCCCGTACCATCGGTAAAACACAACCTCCTATTACACTTGCATGATTATCATATACCCAAATATATGAGAACTGTGCAGTTGTGCCCTCACAACGCGCACAAGTGTAATACTAGTCTTTTACATATTTATCGATGTCCAATCTCGATAATACTCTGACTAGGGATATTTAATGATTTATCCTTCGTGGATTGATACTGTCTCATATCATTCTCAATCCAGGAACAAATCATAGGGACCTCATATCATTTATATATCTAGGTGATCTAATTACAAATGATAAGAGTACAATCTCCTTTGTCACATAGTTAATTTGTACAACAACACCATGATCTATACAAATAGTGACGCTATGGGTCATAATTGTCCAACACCTAGACCCTAGATTCAAGGACATGATGGTGGCATGCATTGGGGGATGGCGATACGTAACATCCTAATGGCATGGATTTGCACACCTGACTCTAGTACAATGGCTTAGGGGACTATGATACGTAATGCCCCAAGACCACTAGTTAGGTGTATGGGGGGACGGCGATACATATCGCCCCGATGCGTCAGGTTTTCTATAGTCTTCAGAGATCTCAAATATATGATGTTCTAAAAAAATTCATAAAGTTTTGCAAGAAAAAGATCTGGTTTATGTTTAAGATTTCAGAAAATACTTTACCCCCCTCCCCCCCTCACTCTCCAGTTTTGTAGGATCTTTCAGCTGGTGAGTCACAACCATCTTTTGGAGACATAGATCAGGGACATTAGTAGCACTGCAGTCGCTAGTTTTGTCGGTCCATCATGTCAGACCTACATTCATATAGAATGTAGTTTTTTTGATTTCCTTTTGGTGTATGATTTTATTTATGATTGTATAGAGTAACAATATTATATATATTTTCTTATGGTTCATGCATTAAACAGTTTCATGAAATGTGTGTATGTGTGCGCATAGTGATGAGATAACAAGTTATTAAGTTAAGAAAATGAGTTTTCTTTAGAAACAGTCAGAGGATTAGATGACAGTGAAATCTGTTACCTGCCGGTAACCTTCTTGGATTGGGGATGTTACATTCATATTCTTGTTGGACAAAATGACCCATAGCGTCACTATTTGCACAGATCATTGTGTTGTTGTAGCAAATTAACTATGTGACAAGGAAATTGCACTCTCATCATTTGTGATTAGATCACCATAGATATATAAATGAAGATAGGTCCCTGTGATTAGTTCCTGGACTGAGAATGATATGAGACAATATCAGTCCCCGAAGGATTAATCATTAAATATCCCTAGCCGGAGTATTATCGAGACTGGACATCGATAATGCGGAATAGGCTAGTATTGTGCGTTGTGAGGGCACAACGACATAGTTCTCATATATATAAGTATTAGATACTTATGCAAGTGCGATAGGAGGTCGTGTTTCACCGATGGTACGGGAAACAGCTTCGCTCTGGATAGACCCTTCGGAATCCCATTGGTATTATGACTATGTGTCTATGGGAGGCCGAAATCAAGGTAGGTGTGTATAGTCTTAACCTGAGACTTACATCGCTAATACTTACGATAATCGATAGACTTTGGTCTTGGTGGTACAGGGCTTTAACCGGTTCTGCGTACACCACTTCTGGGTTTATCAGAGAGTCGTAGTGTATTGGGTGTGATGTCGAGATGGAAGTATCACTTCAGTCATAGTGGAGATGATGTCACGCAGGATACGGTACTAGTGCTCTTGAGTGATGCGCATCCAATCGGGATATTGTGACCAGGTCATGAATATCCGATTATAGAGACTATGTTACCAGACATCCGATATGTGTTTCGGACGGGGCAGACACTTATCCAGCCCCAGCCCTAGCACGTGACTATCCGATACTGGGCCGATACACACAATACAATCGTATACTACGCCTGATACAGATCTTAATATTTTTAAATGGATATGTCCGGAGAATTGGGTAGACTTGGTGATTTGCTAGGAGTCGACCTTGTCTCGTAAATCGGTAAAATGTAGTACTTGGTACGTACGTGATTCGGATACTCCGACGACCGTATTTACTGCCAACTTATCCGGGGATCTCATGGGTCGCTTCCCGATAATCCACCGATGACGCATAACTCGCACTCTTGAATAATCTGGGATTATATAGAAGAGAGAGAAAATTAATCTAGGATTAATAACGGAGATATTTTATCTAGGATAAAATATCTTCTAGAGAGAGATAACGATTAATTTGGAATTAATCGGTAAATTAATATATTCGATATATTAAACGAAATTAGATTTCGACACGGAATTAAAATTAGATTTTAATTCGGGCGAACGAATTAATTTAGAATTAATTCGTTAGCGACGTGAATAGTGAATTCGCTAGGCGTAATCATTTAATTACGACGCAACGGAAAGTTCGCTAATTGAGAATTAGCAAACCCGAGCCCGAGTGTGATTGCGAGCACTTTCGTATTTTGAATTCGAGTGCGGCATCGCAAGTCGCATCAAGCGTCAAATCAATCGTCACATCAAGCGTCAAATCAAAAGTCACTTTGAGTGATTGATTGATTGATTGATTGATGGATTGATGGATTGACTTGCATCACATCACTTTATTAAAGTGACATATGAATAGTTGATGTAAGTTGGTGTAATAGTGTTTGGAGGGAAAATCATTTACTTTTGGTTTTATTTAAATCAATTAAGTAATTGGTTTTATTATTTTTTCTTGGAAAATATATAAAGCTTTTTGGAAAAGCTTTTAATCAACACATTTTACACACTTTCTTCTCTCTCTTTTTCTCTCTTCTCCTAACGCCAAAACAGCCAATTTTCTGCACTGGTTTTGAACCAGAAATGGCGTGAATAAAAGGGAAGCAAGAGTGGTTTTTCATGGTGAGAAATCAAGTGCTAGCACACTTACGAGTCTTGCGAAGGTGGTAGGGAGGTTCACCCATGAGTCGGGATCCGTCGGACGAGGCTTGGAGCTCCGTTTCTCAACTCAAATTCTGATTTGCGAGGGCAGTGGACTGGTTGCAGTGAGCGCCCTTGGCAGTGAGAAAAATGGCTTCGTTCGTCTTAAAATCGACTCAACCGATCGATGTGAGTATTCCGCTACCTCCGTTGATGTGTTCACACAATATTTTCATTGCTTTTTTGATCTTGGGACCTAGATAATAACCAACAATTCCCAGGCTGGGCGTCATGACTCCCTATTAGGCGTCGCGACACTCTCAAGAGTAAAATTAAGGCAGAATGTCAGCTCTGCACGGCATCGCAACTCAGCCTGTTTAGCGTCGCGACGTAAATTATCCAGCGTCACGACGTGATGAAGTTCAAATCCCAGGCAGTAGCTATAATCTTTTGGGCGTCGCAACACATGCTAGTTCGCGTCGCGACGTCGCCTGTTTTCCAAGTGCTGGAATGATAAAAATATACACATCAGAAATTGCATTAACCAGACTCTTATTTTTCTATACTAATCTAATTAGTACAAATAATGATCTAAGGCATCCATTGGTCTTCATATCTTGCTCATTGGTGTGTTGTTGAGTTCTTTGCGGAATCGTCATGTCTTGAGTCCTTCACGGCATCGGGTCTCCAAATTACAAATAAAATTACAACTTGAACTTATTACAAGAGAAATGAACTTACAACACTTGAAAAAATATGTCCTTATGGCCTTACATTCCCATTACTAAAAATAAGAGCCGGTAAAAATTAACGACCAACGCAAATCATTCATCACATGAATCAAAATAAACATTCATCTCATGAACACTAAACCATTCATCTCATGAATCTTAAATTGTGCCTACTCATCACAACATGCATACTAATGATTTATATCTCATATAAACCATTAAAACGGAAACTTCAAAAAAAAGAAGGGTTAAGAACATTTTAAACCTTAGCCCTTGATGCCAATTTAGGAAACGGCTATGGCACCTGGACCGACCTTGAAAAATATCTTGCCTTCTCCTTTGTTGAATCTGAATCCACCACTCTTGGTGACTGAATTTTCTCCTTGCAGTGAATGAGCTTCCACTTTTGAAAAAGCTCCCGAACAGTCCACATGTGTGTACATGAACTGAAACTGAAAAATTACCAACATTTGGTAAATGTTTCCTTTGAGATCTGATGCTTGTATCAGCCACCCGATCTTCCGAACTATGACTCGAAACCAAAAAATCAAAGTATGGGCTTCACTCACAAAGATTAATCTCTAAACTCTTTAGAGAATTAAATTGTCACAAATAATTTTTGCTTATGAAAACTCTCTCTCAATACTTGAACAAATTTTATTTTCTCTCAACACATGATGAAAATAAAATTATGGATTTTCTTTTTCTCTAACTCCCTCACAACTCTTTCAAAAATGGTAATCAATTATTCTCTCACAACTCTTGTGTAAATGCTTGATAACCTTCAATCTTTCTCAACCTCTCACAAACTTGTGTGAGTGATCTATTTTTTTCTTACCCAACATTTGAGTGGAAATGGTATAGATTATATTCTTTTCCAAAAGCCAACTAATCTTATCACAAATCCTCACATGAAATTCTATTATAATGGCAAACAC
Organism: Zanthoxylum bungeanum; assembly: GCA_019454045.1. NCBI lineage: Eukaryota > Viridiplantae > Streptophyta > Magnoliopsida > Sapindales > Rutaceae > Zanthoxylum > Zanthoxylum bungeanum. The sequence goes on along the minus strand of SKCR01033317.1, from coordinate 77,054 downwards.
AATAAATAGAATGCCAAGCAAAGACATATGAAGTTGACAAAATTAGGCAATTAGGTCATACCTAATCTTAGACAAAATGCTTGGACATTATGACAAGCCATAATGGTTTATCTAGATAATGCTTATATCATTATCAAAATAATGACATACTTATTATGTAATTATTATCTCATTATTATTACTTGATTATCTCATAATCTAGCATTATCAAAATGATGTTATAATTATCTCATAATTATAATTTGATTATCTCATAATCAAAGAATTCTAGAAAATATTATATGAAACTAATTAAATATAGTTTTCATTTGTGACCAATTATATTATTACTCTTATTAATAATATATAAATATTATGTGAGTATATAATTAGACAATCCAATTATATTATGTTTGCTATAGTTAATTGAGCTAACACTGGGACCAAATGGACCTACGGTTCCGAGCTCCAATAATCTCGAAATATTAATTAATCTCATTAACTAAATATTTCGAATTATTAACTTTGCGTTATTCCACTAAGAAATAATAAGTTGAAAAACTTCGGTGTCCATCGATATAGTCATTGCATATGAATTGGCCCTTTACGAATATCTCATAATTAGAGCCGAGTCATAAGTCTGTTATACCCCTCTAATTATTTTATACCTTAAGTACTATTTATTCTCTAATGAACAATTAATTCATAACTATTATGAATATTAATCTTTCTATTCGCAATAGAAAGACTTGCGCGCTCTAATTATTCAAGTACTGAATCAACCCTTAAGAAAGATATTATTCTACTTCTTGTAAGAAGGGGTGAACTCCATGTCTATATAAAACATTCCCAGCCACACACCAAACTATATACCCAAAATACATATTTATTGGTCGGGACTGCTACATCAACCTCACCTTAGTAAATCAAAAGACATAGTTTGCCATGCATGAGTTCATAAAACAATCAAGATTAAGATCAATCCATATATGACCATCCAGTAGATAAAATGAATTTCTATAGTTAATAAATATTATAAGATTTTCATTTCTATCTAGATCCAGTCTTATATGATCACATCATACAAGGTGCCTTCATTCTCATGTCACTACATGAACGATCCCGAATCAAGTTTGTTATACAAGTATATAATGGACCACAGTTATATATAAACCACAAATAAAGTACCCGCTTTGCTTGCTCTTTATGGACTGTTTTAGATTACTAATTTCATATTTAAATCCTCTTATGTATCACTCATACACTAAGTCTGAAAGCACTTGAGTAATCAAGGTTAAACAAGACAATTTACAATATGTGATTTAAATCAAATAATTTGATATATGAATAATGCATCTATTATTTCAACAAATAATTCTGTTTATATTACATGAAGCTCTAGGGCATAAATCCCAACAGAAATATGATTTCTAACCGAAATATAATGAAATGGACCCTCAAAATTCTGACAATGATGAAAAGTTTATATTCTAACAAGATGTTAAGAAAGTAAATTTTTGGATCTACTGTAACTGAAATTGAGATTGAAATTGAAAGGAAATTGCTTTGATTAATGAAACTGCGATTACAGAATGAAAGTTAGAATCAGTACAAGAGTAAACTACTAGACAAGAGAATTTTAACATGACAAAAATTGCTGGAAGGAATTCTAAAGGATTAGACTACATGAAATTGCAATAAAGTTATTGTTGTTGTTGGATTCATTGTGTTGATTGAGTTGTGATGATTATTGGTTGTCGGTCCTTTTTTCTTGGATCATTTTTGGCTTTTATAGCTTATGGAAATAACTGTCTTATAATGCTCTTCAACTTCTTACGCATGTTCTGTATGTCTCGTTAATTTCCTTTAAGTGCTCCTCCATGATCATGTAACCGCCACTTCCCGCAAGCTGTACTCCTCCATGTTCATACTCACTGTTAGTGTCTCTAAGACATGCCAATGATCTCTAAACAAGATTAAAGTGTGAATAAATCAAGATAAGTTGCGGAATACTTACATTGATCGGTTGGAAAATTCAAAACTTTCTTTGGATGTAGAAGCTCCAAGCTTTGTGTTGAGTTCTAAACTCTTGGGTGAGTTTCCCTAACACCTCACTTGACTCCCAAAGTGCTAGCTTTCACAAATTTTTGAAGCAAAAATTTGCCCTCCAATGAGAAGAGATGATCGGCCAAAGAGAAAGAAAAGAGATGGATGAATAGTCCATTTGACTTTAGGTTGTTGTGTGTTTAAATAATCCAATCACTATTGCCAACTACCACCATCACAATTAAATTCCAAATTTAAGTTGGCTCACACAACTAGACTTTGGGCCCGTGTTCGTTTAATCTGACTAAACGAATTTTCCGTCGCTAAATAATTAAATCCAATTTAATTAAATAATAATACCTCACAAAATTAGTACGATAGTCGCTTACGAATTAATTCCAAATTAATTCGTTCGCTTGAATTAAAATCCAATTTTAATTCCGTATTGAAATCCAATTTCAATTAATATATCTGATATATTATTTTAGCCCAAATAAATAAATTAAATAGAAAAATCCAATTTCACTATTAAATTTATTTTACCGATTAATTCCAAATTAATCGCGTTCTCTCTTCTAGACTAATTTAATCCCATAATAATTCTTCCTGCAATTAATCCCAGATTAATTTTCTCTCTCATAATTAATCCCAGATTAATTCTGTTCGAGTCAAATGTCATTGGTGAATCTTTGGGAAGCGACCCAAGAGATTCCTGGATATGTTGGCAGTAAATTTGGTTGTCGGACTATCCGACACGTGCGTACCCTGTACCACGTTATCACTGATTCACAATACATGGTTGGCTTCTAGAAAAGCACCGTGCCTACTTAATTCTCCAGAAATATTCAATGAAGAATTTATAATCGGTATCAGGCGTAGTATACATTGTATTACGTAATACGATCCAGTATCGGATATCACATGCTAGGCCTAGGGCTGGAATTGTGTCTTCCCCGTACGAAGCATATATCAGATCACTAGCAACTAGTCTCTGTAATCGGATAATCATGACCTAGTCATATTATCCCGATAGCTGCAACATTTAAGAGTACTAGTTATGTATCTTGTGTGACCATCATCTCCATATGACTGAAGTGATACTCTCATCTTAACATCACACCCAATACACTACGATTCTCAGTAAACCCAACAGAGGCGTACACAGAACCTATTAAAGCTCCGGACGACCAAAACCAAAGTAAATTGATTGTCGCAAGTATTAGCGATGCAAGTCTCAGGTTAAAGATCACATACACCTACCCTGATTCGGATTCTCATAGACACATAGTCATAATACCAATGGGACTCCGAGGGGTCTATCCAGAGCGAAGCTGTTCCCGGTCCAACGGCTAACAGAATCTCTTATCACACTTGCATAATTATCCAATACTTAAATATGAGAACTATGCCGTTAAGCTTCCATAACGCGCACAAGTGAAATACTAGTCTATTCCGCATTATCGATGTCCAGTCTCGATAATACTACGACTAAGGATATTTAATGATCAAACCTTTTTTTTTTTTTTTTTGGAAAAATTTAATGATCAAACCGTTCGTGGATTAATACTGTCTCATATCATATTAATCTGGTTTAACCATATGGACTTTTATCATTTATATATCCAAGTAATCTAATTACAAAATGATAAAATAGCAATTTTCTTTGTCACATAGTTAATTTGTACAAAAACACAATATCTTTTACAAATAGTGATGATATGGGTCATAATTGTCCAACACTCACATCTTGCAACTGTTGGTGGTAATTTTGGAGGAATCAGATACATTTAATTTTGAAGCGCCATACTTTGTGCTAGCACTAATTTGTTACTTCTAATTATAATCCTCTAATCAAACGTACATTAGTTGATTTTAAACCACCCTATACTCTCAGCATCAGACCCCAGAATTTCATAACCTCGAAATCAGAACATGCGTCAACGCCTTAGAATCGGGACCTCAGGGCTTCAGGGTCTGATGTGCATGAGCTGTGACCTGAACTTAGCATATACTTGATATCAGCCTCCGAATTTGCCTTCTGACCTAAAGCTACCTTCTGTCCTGACCTTTACATTAGCACCTGACTTGAATTATTTTCTTCATGTAAACAACATGTAATAAAAAACCATATGGTTATATAAAGAAAATATAAAGAAAAAAGATTGAAGTTTAATTTATAGGGAAATTATAATTTTTTCACCTTATAAATAGTGTAAGTACCGTTTATCACGAAAATTTGAAATTGTTCATTTTTCCACCATATAAAATGGAAAAATGTACAAATTATTCATTTAATTTAGGAAACATTATCTCTTTTCCATCTCATGAAAGTGGAAAAGTGAACAATTTCAAAATTTTCATGATAAATAATACTTAAACTATTTATCAGGTAGAAAAATGATAATTTCTCTTATTTATATAACAATTCCTACATTCCATATATATATATATATATATATTATATATATATATATATATATATATTATTAACCAATGAATTTTTTTATATAATCCCAATAAATTATATATATATATATATATATATATATATATATATATATATATATATAAAATTAACCATATATATATTATTTAACCAATGAAATGTTTTTATTCAATCCCAATAAATTAGTTTATGGTAAATAATACAGCATGATAATGACATAATAATAAATGAAACTGACAAGTCCATTGTCACATTATTAATTAGAAATGTAAAATTAAAATCTCAAATTTACAAGCATTATACGTGTATATTACTAATCAAATTAACAATTGTTAATTATAATTTTTAGTATGGTAATTGAATAATTAAAAATTTAGTAATTTTATTTTTTATATTTTTTTTGTAAATATAATAAAATAATAATAATTTATTATTTATCATTGGTTAATTTGTAATCTTATATCTGACCCTTGATTTTCTGCTCATTTCAAGTTGACGGATCGAGCTAAGTTTTAAAATTTTGAATATATATATATAATGAATTTTTTACTTAGATATTTAAAAGTTATATCCCATGGTTGTAAAATTATAAATTTTACTTTCACTTATTGACTACTGCTATTGTAATTACTAATAAATACATTGGCTGTAGCTCCCATCAGATATCAATTCTCACTGAATTTATTTATTTTTAAATTAAAAATTATAAGTATATAGATATTTAGAATCAATAGACAATTGAGATCAATCGAGACAATTTGCTGTAGAACCCAAGTAAACTATTCCTACAATATAATAAGTCTGGTTAGGTACTCAATTATGTCAAATATATAAAATCAGCCATATAGGCGGTACCGTATTGTCTATAATTAATTCAGATTTTTAATAGTCTACTCTATCTCATTTATGAGATTTAAGTATTATCTATGACAATCAGAGACTATCTACAACTAGTCAAAAGTCCTAAATAAACTGGAAAGAATATAAATTTTATTTGGGAAATTATTACTATTTATAAAATATAATAAACAATCACTTTTATTTTCATACCTCTAGCTTCCTTCTTTACCCCAGCATGATAAAAATTAGCAGAACAAGATATAAATAAAAACACTCATAATTTTATTAATAAAAGAAAAATAAATTACAAAAGAAACAATACACACAAGAGACATGTATAAATTTTGCTGAGGAAAATGAGGTGCAGAGTACCTCTATTTATAGCTTGAAATTTTACAAGTTTTCTCCACCAATTTCTTCATCAATTTCTCCACCAATTTATCCACCAAACATGAAGTTTGACAATTGTAGATTGTCATTTTCCATTTTTTATAATGACTTTAATAATTACATATAACATGCATTGGATTTTTCATCAATTTCGGCCTTGAAAACCTAAGAATTAGAAACTCTTGCCAACAGCAAAGTTGTAAATCTTTAAGTCATCTTTCATCTGGAACTAGAATCGCTTCAATCCGATATCGGAGTAAAAAATTATAGTAAAAATACGAAAACTACATAGGGTTGGAATTTCTGAATTTGTACACTATTAGAACGCCCTTTCAAATTTTTGGCCTCCAAAATCCAAATGTTATATCCATTTTTTCTAGTTATGTATCCAAAGTATTATTTTACCTACATAAGAAATAAAAATCACAATAAAAATATATAAAACATAAATTTAATTATTATTTTACAAATATAATAATTTAAGGGGATTAATGAAACTACAAGTGTAAAATGATTAAATTTTCTTTTAATAAATGTACATTTTATTGTTCATCACCTGCCACGACCGAGTAACAGCCTCGACCCGAGTCCCGGCCCAGGTCTTGATCCCAGCCTCGACCCGGGCCCCGTCTCCGATCCCGATCTCGGCCTCGACCCAAGCCTTTTCCCTACCCTGACATGGCCCAGCTCGAGGACCGAGTCTGGTCCCATCTTCGTCCCATACCCTGGCCCAGTCTCGGCTTCGGGTCTCGTCTCCGGGCCCAGCCCGGGTCCCGGACCTGCCTCGGGTCTTGGGTACCGAGTATTGGGTCCCTGGTCTTGTCCTTGGTCCGAGTCCCGATCCCGACCTCGGGTCTTGGGTCCAGGGTTCCGTCCTTGGTTTCAGCTCGGTCCGGGTCTCGGGTCCGAGGTCCTGGCTCAGTTCGGGTCTCGGGTTCCTTCGTCAAGTCCCGAGTCCCGGCACAGGGTCTCGGGTCCCGGTGTCGGGTCTTAGGTTCCTATCCCGATCCCATGACTCTCATCCCCTAACAGCCTCAGCCTCGGTCTTGGTCTTGAAATAAATTACTATTAAAATTTTTAGAAGTAATTCATTTGAATGATAATTATGAAATTTTTATATCTTAATACATGAGGAATTTACATTCTTTGACTATTGATGAGTAATTCAAATTCTCTCTATCGAATTTAAATTCTATCGAAAATCAAATTTCATCCTAAATAGCAAACCAAACATTAAAAATTATCAAATAATCTCAATTTTGGGATTAGTGGCTCACGTTTCCTGAAGTAGTAAATTGTAATTATGTGGTGGGCGGAAATTTTCTATCAAATATAATGATAGCATAAAGAGCAAATTCTCGGGAAGTGCCATAAATGATTTAATTCAGGTAGATATATAATGTAATTCACATACAAATATATTAAGTTATATATTATTTTGTGCTTTTAAGAAGAAAACATCCGGAAAAAAAAAAATAATTTTGAATACATAATTTTTGTTGATGGTGTTTTTAGGCACTATGATATTTAAGACAGCACGACAGGGGCAAAATGGTAATTTTCTCATTGGTCAAGATCATTAATACCGACCCGACCACATGAGTGAATGGCCGAGAACTTTATGATCCGATAACCGACCACTTTGGTTCGGATGACCGAGCACTATCAGATCGGTAGAAGCATTCTCAGCACAAAGGACCATCATGACCGACCTCATGAAGACCGGGAATATGGCGGGATATGCTCCAGAAAATAAGTTATCCTACTTTCATGGGGAAAACTGAAAAGTCAGTGTCCAAATAGGATAAAAGAAGTGAAGGTAATTTTAATTAGGAATCCTTATGGAAAAATGGAATAGTTTTGACTAGGAAATTCTTGTACAAATAGGAATATGATTTCTTCACCATTATAAATAGGAGGGTAGAGTGAAGAGAAAGGGAATGACAACAAAAAGAGAGAATAAGAGGAACAAGTTGAGAGCAAGGTAGAGTTGAGATCAGAATCATCAAGCTCTGACTTGTAAAACACAAAGAACGGTCTGAGAAGCGCATTTGAATAAAAAAGTATCATCTTGTTTGTGCCCGTGGACGTAGGTCGGATCCAAATCCACCGAACCACGTTAATCTCCTTGTTGATTGGTGTGTTTATCTGTTTTTTGCTAAGTTTGCCTTTGGTCCCCCATACCAAACAAATTCACTATTGAGGAGGATTTCTTCGGGAGTGATATTCCAATATTACCCTGAGACCAAAATCAGCCGTCAACAGTTGGCGCCGTCTGTGGGGAACTGGACAAAAAGCAACTCGCGTAGTAAGACAATGGCGGAAGACGGAAGCCACCAACCATCAGGGAGCTCGGCTGCAGATTGGATGGAGAAGATTGAGGAAAACCTTAGGAAAGAAAGGGAGGAAAATCAAACCCTGCTAAAAACCATAGTAGACCGGTTGGAAAAGATAGAAGGAGCACACGACGAGGCCGGGACTAGCCGACGAAGGAACGAAATAGCAGAGGGAAAAAGAATTGTTGATACAAGTGAGGACGACAGACCCCGGAGGAGGAGCCCCTACATGGTAAAATCTGTAGTGGTTCAGGAAGACTCCCAAACTAAAGACATGTGGGAGGAAGAAGACGACAAATCATCACCAAACTCCTCATATGATAGCCCTCACAACACCAGTAGATGAGGGAAAGAATATGACGAAAGAGCGCGGGAAGATACCGGACCTGAGAAGTACCCACGCCCTAGACAACGGAACGAGAGGAAACCCCAAGAGGCGGCATGGAACCAAAGACATCAGCATGAAATCTTGGTTACGGGAGGTAATATTCCCCCAGTTCCAAGTGCCTTTTTTCAGCTCGGGGTCGGGTATGTCCCACCGTGTCAGCCCTTCGGACTGGGGACGTCACATTCCCCCAGGTCCAAGTGCCCTTTTTTCATCTCGCGGTCGGGCTACATCCCACCGAGTCATGATCATTAGTCTGGGGACGGGACATTCCCCCAATACCATCTCTCTTGGCTCGGGGTCCTCAGGGACATACTCGATGCACAAGGATCCGTGAGAAGCATAGCACGGGGAGGGATGATACCCCCGTGGCGATTGCTTACTCCAGTGTTACCGAACATAAGGAGGAATATGCCCTTAATGTGTCAAACACTCTCTGATCCTCACTTACCCGATGTAATGGATCCGTGGGAAAGCATAGCACGGGGAGTGACGAGGCCCCCGTGACGATTGCTAGCTCCAGTGATACCGGACCTAAGGAGGGATATGCCCTTAGCGTCCCGGACACTCTTTGATCCATTCGTCATTTGGATCCGTGAGAGACACAGCACGGGGATGCGTTGTGCCCCTGTAGCGTGTGCCTGCTCCAGCGTACAATACACAGACTCCACAGTGACCCGACGTGTAGAGGATGTGCCCTTACCAATCAAACGCTCTTCTGATCCGAATCCTGGTTCGCCGGGACACTGAATTGAAAGATTCAGAATTGTGTTTTGGAGGCCTCGGGCAGGACGCTGTTTTGAGGCATCCGTGGTTGTTTGTTTACATTTGTAAAAAGTTTTCTTTTGGGACAAGTGCCGAGTCACCCCCACCTTTTTGGTCTTATTTTTCAAAGTTTTGATTTTTTTTTCGCTAGTCTGGCAAGGGGACGCCCGTGTCAGATTTGGTAGGGCTTCACAAGGTTGATTCAATTCCCTTCTGAGCAAGTCCCAAAGATTACCTGGCTCAGGGCTGGATTCGTTCCGCCGAGGACACTTGGATTATTCGGCTCGGGGCTGGATTCGTTCCGCCGAGGCCACTTGTTTATTCGGCTCGGGGCTGGATTCGTTCCGCCGAGGCCACTTGGATTATTCAGCTCGGGGCTGGATTCGTTCCGCCGAGGCCACTTATTTATTCGGCTCGGGGCTGGATTCGTTCCGCCGCGGTCACTTGGTTCATCTCAGCTCGGGGTCGGGATACGTCCCACCGAGTCCGTCCTTTTGGTCTGGGGACGTAACATTCCCCCAGGGCCAAGTGTTCATCTCAGCTCGGGGTCGGGTTACGTCCCACCGAGCCCGTCCTTTTGGTCTGGGGACGTAACATTCCCCCAGGGCCAAGTGTTCATCTCAGCTCGGGGTCGGGTCGTGTCCCACCGAGTCCGTCCTTTTGGTATGGGGACGTAACATTTCCCCCGGAGCCAAGTGTTCATTTCAGCTCGGGGTCGGGTTACGTCCCACCGAGTCGGTCGTCGTCAGCATAAGGGCAAAGCATTGTCTCCACGGGTAGATATCGGGATCCTCGTTGACTGAGCACATGAGGGTGGTAGGAAGGACCAGATTTGCAGCCAAGGCATTTTTCTCTGCGATTCCTGGAGTGACCACCGACGGATTCATCGGCACACCATCTTTTTATAGTTCCCGGCATCAACTCGCAAACTCGTTGTTACCGAGAACTATGGGACAAATGTTGATGGTGTTTTTATGCACTATGGTATTTAAGACAGCACGACAGGGGCAAAAGGGTAATTTTCTCCTTGGTCAAGATCATTAATACCGACCCGACCACATGAGTGAATGGCCGAGAACTTTATGATCCGATAACCGACCACTTTGGTTCGGATGACCGAGCACTATCAGATCGGTAGAAGCATTCTCAGCACAAAGGACCATCATGACCGACCTCATGAAGACCGGGAATATGGCGGGATATGCTCCAGAAAATAAGTTATCATACTTTCATGGGGAAAACTGATAAGTCAGTGTCCAAATAGGATAAAAGAAGTGAAGGTAGTTTTAATTAGGAATCCTTATGGAAAAAGGGAATAGTTTTGACTAGGAAATTCTTGTACAAATAGGAATATGATTTCTTCACCATTATAAATAGGAGGGTAGAGTGAAGAGAAAGGGAAGGACAACAAAAAGAGAGAATAAGAGGAACAAGTTGAGAGCAAGGTATAGTTGAGATCAGAATCATCAAGCTCTGACTTGTAAAACACAAAGAACGGTCTGAGAAGCGCATTTTGAATAATAAAAGTATCATCTTGTTTGTGCCCGTGGACGTAGGTCGGATCCAAATCCACCGAACCACGTTAAATCTCCTTGTTGATTGGTGTGTTTATCTGTTTTTTGCTAAGTTTGCCTTTGGTCCCCCATAACCAAACAAATTCACTATTGAGGGAGGATGTCTTCGGGAGTGATATTCCAATATTACTCTGAGACCAAAATCAGCCGTCAACAATTTTATTTTTAAGTTTTAATTTAGTCTCAACCAATGTGATTTGTTGACAAGGAATGTAAGATTTGGTTATCAAGTTCTGTTTTCAAATTTAGAGGGTACATTTCTTATAAGAGTATGAGACAGTTAGAGATTTTATTTATTTTATTTAAATTCAAATTAAGTGATTTAGCGGTAAAATTTTTAATTTTTCGAAAAAAAAAATTGGTTTATCAATATCGCAGCATTGGATGTTTAAAATTAAATTTTCTCTGGACCACTTGACGTGCTTTGAACTTTTGAGCATGATCGTACACATAAATGGGTTTTAAATTTTTTATTTTCGAAAATGTTGAAAATTTCCCGGTTAAATTATCTTATCCGAATTTAAGTGGAGTAGATAAAATTTCTGATTATCCCATATTTTTATAAAAAATACATCTCATATATTCGAATTCAGGACTTGACAATCAAATCTTAAATATTGTCCCACTAAATCATACATATTGGGGCGGGTTGTAATAAATTGCTATTCATACCAACCATTTTCCAAAAAGTTATGGACCAAGTTACAGCCACGTGTTCATAATTAATAATATTTTGATTCTGTCGGCTGCCCTGTAATATCCAATATATATTGTCTAGTTCTTCAAAATATCCAACATAGTTGATCAAGGCACATCTTTTAAAATTTAAATAAAAATTATCAAACAAAATTAAGCCCAATGGAACTATCTAATTTTAAATTTTCTATTATGTTTTCATTAATTATATTATTGATGATTTTCGGTCCCGAGAAATTCTGAAGTCCGAAGAGGGATATTATAGAGTATACACAGCAAATGGTCCAAGACCTTTGTGATAATGAGAGGTCAGACTAAAGATCCGACCCTCACATACAAAGGGATGCCTGAGGGAAGAGTCAATTGAGGAGAATAGGTTGGGATATCGATCCGACCTGGTGAGAAGGTATCAGAACCGGTTGAACTTAATCATCTGTAAATGTTGACCTGAGGTGGTCCATGATGTTGGATAATTATGACCTATAGCATCACTATTTGTAAAAGACATGATGTTTTTGTACAAATTAAATATGTGACAAATGAAATTGCTCTTTTATCATTTTGTAATTGGGTAGGACACTAAAAATGGTATCAGAGCCATATCTAAGCATGATTTGAATCTATGGTTCAAAACTTTAATTTGGGGATTTTATGATTGGAGTATGAAAATTCGAAATTGGTTGTTTGGCTGTGGTTGGATGATAATGAATTGAATTTGTGCATCATTGGATTTGTGAAATTGAATGGATCAAAAATTTCCCCAAATCCTAAGCCTTGGCAGAAACTTGAACCCTTAAATGCTCATGGTAATTTTTTGAATTTTGACAATTGGATATGTTAAATGCATTAAATGAATATTGATTGTTGATTTAATTGGATTGAAATCAAAATTGAATGTTATTCTATGCAATTTCCGTGAGTTTGAGCATGTTGATGGAGAGTTGATTTTGCTTCAATTTTGTGTTAGACATGAATTTGAAATTAAGCATGATTAATTGGATTAATTAGTGTTTTGTAAAAATTAGATTAATTATGTTAATTACACTTTAAATTGAATTAATGTGTTTTTGGAATATTATGTTAATTTAATTTGTTGTAATTGGGCTAATGGGCTTGGTTGGGCCAAATTTGGTTTTGGTCAATTGGGTTGGATCCAATTGGGCCTAAAACCATTTCCATAAAGTCCAAAATATGACATTGGGCCTTCAAAAATTTAATTGGGCCTAATGGGCCTAAATTGATTTTTGGCATATGGTGATTCCTATTTGGGCCTTGGCATTTTGGGTTTGATCCATTATGGCCAAAGCCCATGCCTAAAGAATTAATTGAAAGCCCATTGGACTTTAATTGAATAGTATTGGATGCTAATTGGGCCTTTGAGACCCATTTAGATTGGATTTGGAATCCAAGTCTAAAAGACACTATTATAAGTGTAATTATTTAATTAGAATTAAATATGAATTAGTATTGGATACAATTTAAATTGGATTTAAAATTGTAGTTCGATATAATTCAAGAATACTTACTTTGAGTATTTATTCTTAAACGAGTTGGACTCGCGTAAATCAAATCGTTGTATGAACATTGGATGATCATTAATCAAAGATTAATTAATTGGATTAGATTGATTGACAGCATGCTTTGTGTGAATACTTGGATGTATTTGTATGAATAATGTCTATCGGATGGATATTAGTTGGGTGGGCGCAATTTTGGAAATTATTATAAGTATGGTACTTATTTATTTAAATTGGACCTCCTTGTCCAGCCTTTCACCTTCTATTCTCTTTGTATTTCTCTTCTCACCAATTCCCCTCAATGCAAATGAGGTTTCTTTAAGTATTATGTAATTGGGTAGAAGAATGTAAAGTGCTAGTGGGAGAGAGGAAAGAGAGAGTGATTTGTTCTAGGAACAAATTGTATTATATATCTATCCGTATATCATTATTAATTTATCGCGCCTTCTATGATTTTAGAATGCATGTTTAAGGGTGTATGATGAGACCTAATCAAAGATAATAAATTGGTTGCCAATTTACGTGAAAAACCCTAACTTTAATATTAAGCGTTTTCCTTCCATTGAGTGGTTCTCTCTCAAGATCCAAGATTGACTTTGATTTGTTGGCCAAAGTCAAGATCACTGTCCATCACGGATGTGTTTGAACCATGAAATCTTTGTTATACATCGCATGTCTTGGGCAGTTGTGACTTGTTGGCCAAAGTCAAGGTCACTTTTGTACATCGACGTGGATTACGAAGCTTTCCCACTGTCAATGGGTCGCGCTTAACTGGAATCATTAAGCTTATTGAGCCAAAGCCAATGCTTATTTGATTCTGAGGAAAAGGTTAGGATGTTATATTGGATATATGTTTTGGACTTGGAGGTCCACCTACCGGATCTAGAAATTGGATGGGATCCAATTGATCTTAGAGATCTACCTAGTTAAGTTTCATACAGCTTGTTGGCCAAATCCAAGGTTGTGTGTTATTTAACGGGATCCTAGCCCACTAGGAAACTGGGTTTCTCGAGTACTCAACAGAGGGTTAAAGGCTCGCCGAAAAATAGTGGGAGGCCAGTATTAAATTTACAATTTCGTTTAATACGTGCTAAAGACGCTCTTTTAATTTTATTTATCGTCGTTATAAATATATATTAGTTGGACTAATATCTTTTATTGCTTTCATTGAACAGTTGGACAGTTTTCACACTACTCCACTTGTAGTTGGTTATATAGTTAGATTATAGTAACCATTACATTTTGAGTGTACCCGATATCGTTGAATGGATAGTTGGACTATTACAATCGAGATGGCTGGAAAGATTAGCGTTAGGGACATCATCTTGGGCGATAATGTCTTTAACGGCTCCAATTTTCCAGATTGGGAGATGAATCTCAGGATAATCCTGGGAGCCGAGAAGTTACTATATGTTATAGAGAAACCTCTCGGGCCTAAGCCTAGAGTTGAGCAAATAGTAGAGCATGAGCGTTGGAAGACTCATCGTGATGATAACTTTAGTGTTAAATCCGTCATGTTTGCCGCAATGACTCCTCAGTTTCGTCGTCAGAACAAAGGATTGGATCCTTACAACATGATGTTGAAATTGAAGGATCTTCACAGATCAAACCTTAGATATCAGAAGTACGATTTGCAAAAGAAGCTCTTTCGCTCGCGTATGTCAGAGGGTACATCTGTCGAACACTATGTGTCACAGATGATTGCTGACATTAAACAGCTAGGTCAGCTGGGCATAACCTTCGAGGCCGAGACTTCTATAGATTTGATATTATAGTCTCTGCCCGACTGCTGGGGTGGGTTCGTCATGAATCACAACATGATGAACCAAGAAAAAACTCTTGGAGAGTTAATGGCGATGTTGAAAGAAGCAGAGCCAGAGCTTCTGAAGGGCAAGAAGCGCGAGGCGCACCTTGCTTCAACATCCCAGATGGCCAAGGCTTGGCAGAAGGCTTCTGGGGGTGTGAAGAAAAGGAAAAAGGGCAAGGCTAAATCATCACAGTCTTCTGGGAAGACTAAGGACATATCCTAAGACGTCTACCTACATTTTGGAAAACGAGGTCACTGGAAGCGTGACTACCATGAGTACAAGACGGAGTAGAAGGAAGTGAAGACGGGCTAGGCTCCAGCTTCAGGTATGTCCACTATTGGTTTTAAAAATTGGATTTTTGATTCTGGATGTGGTACTCACATATGTACTGGTGTGCAGGATCTACTAACAAGCAGGATACTGGCTTCAGGCGAGATCGACCTAGGAGTCGGAAACGGGACGAGAGTCGCTGTTTTGACCGTTGGGACCTATGTTTTGTATTTGCCATTTGGGCATGTAATTAAATTAGGTGACTGTAATTTTGTACCTAGTTTGACTAGGAACATCATTGTAGGCATGCCTTTTTGCATATAAGTCCCTATGATGAGTCTCATTTGGAGACACTACCTTTTAAGTCACAGAAGTCACGGGAAACAGACGTCGGAAGGGGAAATTTAGAATAAGCATGTCATCAGATTCATCTCACAAGTTCACTGTTTTCGTTCGTGCTGCGTTCGTTACCACGTTCGAACGTCAAACAGATTACGAGCGTTCGTGTAGCGTTCGAATCGGCGTTCGAACGGTGTCGGTATTTCTGGTTTTGCTACTAGCCTCACACCCAAGCCCAATTAGCCCACCGAAGCCCATAAAACACATCCAAATTAATAAAACACATATTTAACACATGGGGAATTAAATAAAATCTAAAAATCATATACCAAATTAAAATAAATATCAAATAAAGTCATGCCTAATTAAAATCAATCAAGATTATTATATTCCTAACTAAACAAATATCATGCCTAAACCAAACAAATTAAATTATATTAACTTCCCAATTAACCAAATTTTGTCCCCCAATCAATCTTTGATTTTCCTTGTTTGACACTAAATCAAACCCCCATTTAATGCACCAAATCCCTTCCTTGTCAAGCAAAGAGAAGCCCTAGTGACCGAAATACAGCAGCAATACAACAGCAAAACAGCAGTGAAACGGAGGCAAAACAACAGCCCGAACAGCGATGCAGTGAAGGGAAACGTTGAACCAGTGAACCAGATGAGTTGCGAAGCATCCACTCTTCCGACGACCTTGTACGATACTTCCGAAAGTCGACATAAAAGGTTAGACCTGAGGGCACCTTTCTCATTAGTTTATATTCATCTTTTAATTGTTTATTTAATTTTATTCGCTTGAGAGTCGTTGCATAATATGTGTTGTGGCCCTTGAATGAATGAAAATGTGTCGCCTCTTGTGTTATATAGGATGGAAACCCGGGCATAAATTTCATAGCCGATTCCGAATGGACGGTAGTATGATCTGTACTCGGGATATAACTCCACGTACCACTTGAGTATACGGCACATATTTTATTTCACGTTATCTTGATTTTTTTTATTATCGTTATTTATTTTATGCATGTTATTTGTTTGAGTAATGATGAGGTTAAGCGCATTGGCTTAGTAAGTGCGATTAAAGGTCCTCTATTTCGAGGGGTTAAAATCCTTTACCACGATGCTTCACCGCACTGGACGATGTATATTTGGTTGAATGTGAGATGTGTTCAATCGGGTATACGAAGTCCGATATTGTTGTTTCTTTTATTTCTTATAAGCATTGTGTTATTAGCGCATGGGCTTAGTAAATGCGATTAAAGGTCCTATATTTCGAGTGGTTAAAATCCTTTACCACGATGCTTCGCCGCTCCGGATGATGTATATTCGGTTGAATGTGAGATGTGTTCAATTGGGTATACGAAGTCCGATATTATTGTTGTCTTTTATTTCTTATATGCATTGTGTTATTAGCGCATGGGCTTAGTAAGTGCGATTAAAGATCCTCTATTTCGAGGGGTTAAAATCCTTTACCACGATACTTCGCCGCGCCGGACGATGTATATTCGGTTGAATGTGAGATGTGTTCAATCGGGTATACGAAGTCCGATATTGTTGTTTCCTTTATTTCTTATATGCATTGTGTTATTATTGCATGGGCTTAGTAAGTGCGATTAAAGGTCCTCTATTTCGAGGGGTTAAAATCCTTTACCACGATGCTTTATCGCGTCGGACGAGGTACACATGATTGGATGAGAATGAGTTCAATCGGACACGTGAGGTCCTACATTGTGGATTTGTTTATCTATGTATGTGTTGCATGCATCAGGTCTGGTTCCGTTCGAACGTGTTCTCGAACGCTATATGAACGCGAACCTTCTGTTTACCGTTCGAACGCATTTTCAGACGCTACTCGAACGCGCACGCATTTTTCATAGTTTTATCATGCATCAGGCCTGGTTCCGTTCGAACGCATTCTCGAACGCTATACGAACGCGAACCTTTTGTTTATCGTTCGAACACGTTTTCAGACGCTTCTCGAACCCGCACGTATTTTCTTAGTTTTATCATGCATTAGGTCTGGTTCCGTTCGAACGCGTTCTCAAACGCTATACTAACACGAACCTTCTGTTTACCGTTCGAACGCATTTACGAATGCTACACGAACGCACACACACTGAACTGAGTCATTTTCATCATATTCTATGCGTAATTGCCCCTATCAATTATCCCTTTGTATTACGAATCTGATTGCCTCTTTTCATTACGCATGATTGTGCAATTGCCATTTATTTGTATTCCCTACATGTATGAGTACAATGTGTTTATTAAGTTTTATGCTTGCCGTATGTTAATTTACCGTATGCATGCAAATTCGGACATAGATTATATACAAATAGGTTGTATGTAAATTTGGACATAGATTACATGCAAATAAGTTGTATGCAAACATGAAAAATGTGTTATATGAACTTAGATATGAGCTTTGTACTTATGCATGCGAACTTAGGAGTAAATTATCCTTGGAAATAAATGTTGCTTAGGCTTGGTTGAATTATCGCACAAATCATTTTACTACAAGTGGCATAAGTAAGGGACCATTCCGAACCCAACGGTTTGAGGTCTTCCCTTGCGAGGGGTGAGTGCGGCCTTAAATCTTTGTCCCGGTTCACACCGGGTGGCGACTCAATCATTCTCTGGTTTAGTCCCCCGCGGGCTATTCCGTACTCCCAACCGGGCCGCGAGCTCGGAACAACATGCGTCGCCAGTTTCTGTGTTTCCACAGTCTGGCGACTCCATTAGGGATAGAGAATTGGCCCTGAAATAATGTCTTGTAGTGATTATGATTTGTTCTTTAATTAGCCATGTTTACCGTGGGTTGAAAGGGGTTTAATCAAAGGCACTTTTTAAGACTGGGTAATGGTTTGGTGTCTTCCTTCATTCACTACCTTTCTATAAGGAAAAGCTGTGAAGGCACCTAGATAATCATTTACTCGTAGCCTATTGTGATGGACTAATTTGGAGGACTCGTTGTTTATTCTTGTCACCAAGCGATAAGAGCCTAAGAGGCTAGGGTACTTAAGAGAGCCTCGCTCCACCCTCCCTTTGGGGAATCTACAACGGGAATCCATGTGACAGTCAGTCACACACCATAACTCGTTGGCATGTACCTTAGTTTATAAAAAAAGGTGCGCTCACTTGGTCGCTCAAACCCTTGAGTGGGGAGACTTAGTTGTGGGCAATCATTCGCCAGCGAGAGTCTTTGTCTACACTCCCGCAAACCCACACGTAGACCGGAGTTGTATGGCCTATAACAACTATTTCCTTGTGCCTGTGGACCATCCTCATTTGGATGTAGTTGGAATTCTTGTCAGAAATGCGATTTTTTTGGGCCATTTAAACTGGGACGAGTTCGTATCCTATGGCAATTGGGCCAAAAGCTTCTAAAATGTTGATGGGCCACTTTGTAGAAATTATCTCTGTATGCTTGTGTTTGGGAACATTGTCGTTTGAATCTATTCGGACATTTTGTCATGAAGTATGGGCTTGTTGGGCCATTTAAACTGGGACAAGAACATATCTTATGATGATTGGGCCAAAAGCTTCTAAAATGCCAATGGGCCATTATATGTTTGTGTTTAGGAATATTATCATTTGGATATGGTTGGACTTCTTGCCATAAGATGTGAGCTTGTTGGGCCATTTAAACTGGGATGAGTTCACTCCTATTACAGTTAGCCCAAAAGCTTCTATAATGATGATGGGCCGATTTGTGTGAAAATTTTAATGAATTGATATATTCCTTATATCACCTGCATCTCATCCATCTCATGCATACATATATCATGTTAACACACTATATCTATAAAAGACATCATAGATTTCTGTTGGGTTAGGAAAGAGGGAAGGCTCACTAAAAGACCGGTAACAGATATGAGTACATCTGATAATGAGGTACCCGGATAGATCAGTTGGAAAACAGTCTCACACAAAATTACTGAACAGTTGCAAACCTTGACTACTGCTGTGGCTGGTATGGATGTACCCCGTGCTGGGGTGAATTATGAGAATGTGAGGCGTGAGGAGCCTCCGAGTGGGTTGGGGGATGATATCCTCGCTTTTGATGACGACATGGCAGAGTATGCAACAGGCATAGTGATTGGGTCTCAGGCAGAATTTCAGAAGCTTTGGGATCAGGTTGAAACAGTTACCTACAAAATGAGGGGTAAACATGAAGAGTTGTTAGATTATGAGGCAATGACCTTCGAAGAACAGTTGCCAGCTCAGTTAAAGATGCCGGATATGGCTAAGTTCAACGGGAATGAGGATCCGAGGGTCCATATCCATCAGTATGTTTCAGTTATGAGTTCAGTGGGTTTATCCAAGCGTCAAGTGCAGAAAATGTTTGGGATGTCACTTGAGGGAGCGCCAGTAGTTTGGTATCACTGCCTTGAGAAGAAGATTAGGGAAGATTGGAGGGAACTGGCTGATGCTTTTTTGAAGCAATATGTTACAGATATGGAAATTGATTTGTCACTCCGAGATTTGGAGAACACTAAGCAGAAGCCGGAGGAAAGCTTCAAAGAGTATGTAGACCGTTGGAGAAGCCATCTCCTAAAGATGCAGACTCGGCCCTCAGAGAAGGACCAAATTAAGATGATTATCAAGGGCACCAAGCCCTCCATCTATGGGAAACTGAGGAGGATGACCTCTATTATCAATGACTTCCGACAGTTGAGGGAAACTGTCATGGATATTGAAGAAGAAAAAGCAGAGAACATGAAGTTTTATGGCCTAAGTATGAGGCCTATTGGGGGAACATCAGGTACCAAACCTGTTTCTGCGGAGATTGCTGCCATCCGGAATTGGAGAATCTCCAACTTAGGGAGACCCTTGTCTAAAGTGCTGGAGAAATTAAAAAGACAAGGACTTCTGAAACCCCTGGAGACCAAACCACTTCCCAACCCTCCACCACCACATCTCAACCTGAGCCAATACTGTCACTTCCACCAACAGAAAGGCCATGACACTGACAATTGTGCCAGCCTCCGCCATGAAATCCAGGACCTTATAGACTCCAAAAAGATACCCGATCCTGAAACAGAACGACCCAACACACACCAAAATCCCCTACCAAATTACCACTCTGCCCCCCACCGACCTATATGATAAACTCCGGCCTACCCGAAAGCCTTGTCCTCAAATCCTTTGACCACCAAGCCTATTGCCTTGGAATTTGGGATAGTAACAGTGAAGATGAGACAGAATGTGGGCAGAATTTCTGGGAAGACTTCTCCAGCAGTGATGAAGAATAAGTGAGGGGGATGACATGGAGTGAGGGTTTCTATAATGATATGACTGAGAAGGGTAAATGAGTGTTATCAGAGGGTAGAGAAGTGGCTGAGAATACAGAAAATGCCGAGAGAGATGTAGTGTTGCAACAGTTGAGGAAAACCCGAGCACAATTGAGTATCTGGGATTTGTTGTGTGCATCTCAGGAGCACATGCGAGCAATAATTGAGGCCTTAAGCAAGATAGTGGTGACGGAAGATGCCAACCCCACAATGTTTGTTGGGTCAGTGCAAAAGGAGGCTTTGCAGGCAATCACTTTTTCTGAGGAAGAACTCCCAGCTGAGGGGAGAAATCATAATAGACCTTTGTTTATTAGAGCTGAAGTGAAGGGTAAAAGCACCTCTTGTGTGATGGTGGATGACGGCTCATCCATTAATGTGTGCCCGTTGAAGATTTTGGCCAAGCTGGGTATAAAAACAACAGATCTGGATCCATCTAGTATGATTATCAAGGCTTATGATGACAGTAAACGAGGAGTTGAGGGTACATTTATAGCAGCGGTCAAGGTTGGTCCTATTGAGGATGAAGTTGAGTTCACAGTGCTGGATATCCCAGCCACTTTTGCCTTGTTGTTGGGATAGCCTTGGTTTCATAAGCTTGAGGGCGTGCCCTCCACTCTACATCAGATGAGTAAGTTCCCGTATGGATGAGAGATTGTCACCATCCGAGCTGAGGTAGACAATGTTGTGGCTGCTTTGGAAATACAACCTTTCACGAGGTTCCAAGTGTCGGTAACTTTTGAGGAATGGGTGGATCCTAAGGTAGCTAGAATCATGGGAAAAATGAAGTTCGAGCCGGGTGAGGGTTCAAAACTGCCAGACTTTAGAGGACAGACTACTCGGAGGGGTTTGGGGTACGAATCTGACGAGGAAAAGTCGAAGGTTAAAAAGAAAGAGCTGAAATTGATGGATTGCTTTGTAAAGGCTTCGGGGTATCAAGGTGTGCCCGAACCAATAGAAGTTAATGGGATTGTGGTGCCTGGATTTGAGATCTTCCAGGATATGTTGGGTAAGAAGCTGCTGACTGAAGAAGCTGTGGAGGAAGAGAATTGGGAAGAAGAACTGATGAAGTTGGAGAGCCTGACTCTCGAAGAAGATAAGAAGTTTGAGAAGAACCTGGTTGCAGAGGATGAAGTGTCTGCCGATGATAAATACATTTATCTTCCTGATTTATTTGAGTGTACTCCCGCATTTATTAGCAATAAAGACAATCATTTTCTTATTTTCCCGAGTCTTTTTCCTCTAACTTGCATGGCTTAAGTATATTTGATATCAGCTCCACCAGAACAAATGCATTTAACTTGGGCACGCCTGAGAATCCTAAGGAAATTCTGATTGCAAGTGAAGTTACCGCTGAAGAGCGGGAGAAATTAGAAGAAGTATTGGTCATATATGCCAAAGTGTTTGCTTGGTCCTATGAGGACATGCCTGGGGTAGACAGAAGCATTGCCCATCACACAATACCAACTTATCCAAATATGAAGCCAGTGAAACAGAAACTTCGACGGATGAGACCTGAGTGGGCCGAGAGGGTCTGAGAAGAGGTTAAGAAACAGATAGATGTGGGGTTCCTGGAAGTGGTAAAGTATCATGAATGGTTAGCAAATGTTGTACCAGTGCCGAAGAAAGACGGGAAAGTCAGAATGTGTGTGGATTACAGAGATCTCAACAAGGCTTGTCCGAAATATGATTTTCCTCTACCTCATATTTATGTACTAGTTGATAGTGCAGCTTTATCTGCCATGTATTCATTTGCAGATGGGTTTTCTGGGTATAATCAGCTTCTTATGGCTGAGGAAGACAAGCACAAAACGGCCTTTGTCACATAATGAGGTACTTATTGTTACAAGGTAATGCCATTTGGGCTCAAAAATGCAGGAGATACTTATCAGCGGATGGCCACTACATTGTTCCACGATCTGATGCACAAAGAGATTGAGGTATACGTGGATAACATGATGGTGAAATCAGAGACAAGAATTGGGCATATAGAAGCACTGGAGAAGTTCCTTCAGAGGGTCGATAAGTACAACTTGCGATTGAATCCTAAGAAATGTGTGTTTGGGGTAACATCTGGAAAATTACTGGGACATACAGTGGGGATATATGGAATAGAAGTAGATTCTGAGAAAATCAAAGCAATTACTGAGATGTCGGCACCGAAGACAGAGAAAGAGGTTAGATCATTCCTTGGAAAGATTCAATATATCAGTCGGTTCATCGCCAAGTTGACGTCAGTATGTGAGCCTATCTTCAGACTGTTGAGAAAGGACCAGCCAGTGAAATGGAATGAGCAGTGTGATGAGTGGTATTTCTATCACTATTTCCCACTCATTTAAACTAATATTTTGTATAGTTTCTTGAGTTTTGTGAACGTTTTGATGTATTTTGTGTTATTTTGCAGATAAATAAAGTTTTGAAAGCATTGGAGACAATTTGGGGGCAAAATGGACAAAATTGGACAAAAAGGGCAAAATCGTCATTTCAGCGTCGCGACGCTAAAGCCTTGCGTGTCGCGACGCCCAGCGTGCGCCGAATCTGCTAAAATGCGCCGGGTCCACAAATCAGAATCTGAGAAAAGTTTGACTTTGCTAACATGCGCCGTGACACGTGTCACCATCAGAACGGAGATGCTAAAATGCACCATGCCACGTGTCGAAATCTTATTGCTCGGACGGCCACCGCCTCACGTGTCGCCACATCATCTTCCACATCAGCCGCCACGTCAGCAAGTCAACCGAGTCAACATGCCACGTCATCATAAGCCAATCACAGCGTCATTCGTCCGACGGCCGCCGCCCCACGTGTCGCTACGTCGCCTTCCACATCATCAGCGTGACGCAAGCAATGACGTCATGAACAGTTGACACATCAGCATGACGTAAGCAATGATGTCATGAACAGTGCCACGTCATCGGATAAGATTCTGAGCCGACCAACCAGCGCGTGACACGTGTCGAACTGTACCCAGCGTCGCGACGCTAGTGCAATTTGGGAGTCGCGACGCTGGCCCTTACTCGAGCCTATAAATAGAGATCGAATTTTCAGTTTTCATTACACCTTTCTCTCTCTTTTCTTAGTTCTAAATTGAGAGCTTCTCTCTCTAGAATATTTTAGTTTAAGTTTTGTAAATATTTTTAATTACTTTTTAATAGTAATAGTAATTTTACTTTCTTACTTCTTACAATTTTTACTATTTACTATGTGGAGGTAACTTTTCACCGCTAAGGTAAAAAGGTAATTCTTTTACTATTGCTTTTTTAGTTTAATCTCCCTAAAATATAATATATAAACTATTTATAACCGGACTTAATAAGGATACCGCCAGATTGGTCGGTTGGTTATTAAATAATTATTCCGCCTTTATGGCTGGTATATTTCTCTTCCGCCTTTATGGCTGGTTTAATAACAAATATTACCGCCTTTATGGCTGGTTGATAAAATTATCACAAGTATATATTATATTTTATGGGATATTTCTAAATAGTATTTAGTAGAAGTTAATTCCTTTTTCCTTAGCATTTTATTATTTTTCTGCATTTACTTTTTAGTAATTTTTATCTTTGTTTTACTAGTCCTAAGATATGTGTTGTAACTAAAGTTAGTATTCTAGGGTGTGATGATTTCTAATATCACCGTATTAATAAAGGGTTAGATTATAGTTGGGGTAATTAAAAGAGTTATTTGTTGAGTCATAATCTTAATACTTTTTATTAACCGATCACTAATAAAATTGATTAGGTAAACTTAAAATGAACTAGACATAGGGATTTTAAGTTTAAAACCTTAGTCTCAACAACCCACGATCTTCCTTAAGGATAGATAAACCTTTAATAGATTTCCTTACAGGATAGGAATATACCTGGCGGGGGGGGGTAGTCATAATTGGAACTCAATCTTAATGAATCTAGGTAATTTAATTGACATAGACATATGGTTTAATTGGATTATACTAGGTATTTGTAAAAGATCATTCAGAAGAGGCTTTTACATAATTTAGTGTTCCAGATTAATAATTCAATAATTTACCCAACTATGATTTAACTACTTCATCTTTTAATTGATATTAGAATAATTCACAACCCTAGATCTTTAAGTCTTTTTATTTTCCTTAGTATTTTCTTTTATCTTTTGTCTTTTTATTTATTTAGTAAATCTACAAATCAAATCATTTCAAGCAATCAATTCCCTTCTCCCTATTATTAGATATTGTAAATAAATAGTATCAATAATTAATAACAACAGTAGGAATTAAGTCCTCGTGGGATCGATATTTTTATACTACTTGAACGATACGTGCGCTTGCGTTATACGTGTGTGTTTATGCCGGTCAAGTTTTTGGCGCCGTTGCCGGGGACTTATTTTTCTTGAGTTGTTAATTTTGAAACTATCAAATTTACTTATATCTAATTTTCTTTCTTTTATTTTGTAATTTTTATTTCTTTTGTTTTTAGTTGATTAAAAATGGAACATTTTGAAAAATTACAAGCTTTATTAGAAGAAGATACACCCCAAATCCAGGAGCAACAGTCTAGTTTTCTGAGGCCTGTTGTCCAGCACAACAATTATCACTGGAATTCAGAATCAAGCAATTCTACATTTGCTTAACAGAAGAAAAGGGGAGATGTGTAATTTGTGATGGTAACCACCCGAGCGATCAATGTATTTACCTTTCAGAGTGGCAAAATTTTTGGAATCAACCAAGGTACGAAGAATCATCACATTTTCCATCTTATCCACCATCTTCCTTCGATTCTTATCAAGAACCAGAACCATCTGAGGAAGATCAATTGATTCACATGTTCAAAGAACAAGCAGTTCGATTTGATGCACAAATTCAGAGTAACGCAGGATCCATACAGAGAATGACAGATCAGATCAGACAATTAATAGAAAACCAGAGCTATATACCTCAAGAATCATTTTCAGATGAAGCCTCAGAGTACCAAACATTTCACGATGACACTTTAGCAAAAGAGGAGGCTGAGGAGAATCAAGAACCAGAGGTATCAGTTCAGGAACTCGAACCGACAAAGTCTCGATTTGATTTCTATTATTCAGATTCTGACGAGGATGAAACTGAGCTATTTGTACCAAATACATCAAAAATTGAGGATGGAATTCTGTATCCTCAAAATGAAGATCTTGGATATTCCATTGCACAAATGTTTGATGAAGATCTACATGAGCCAATCATTTCAACCAGATCAGAGGATGAAGACCTAAAATCTGACATTTCTTTTCATCCTCAGGTTAACAATTTTGAAACATGTATTTCACAGATGACAGATGAAGAGCTGAATGCAGAAATTTTAAAATACATATGTGAAGAAAAGGTGGAACAAGAAGCAAAGCAAATGGAGGAGCAAATGTCTGACATTAATAAAGATCCAGAACATTCAGGAAAAACATCGCTGTTTTGGGGAGTACAATTTAAAGATATCACACAGAAGTTTGACAGAATGGAACTTCCATTCCAAGTCAAGCACCATACGAGACCTCCTGACTTTCTTTCTTTCTTTTCAGGAACCAATGGAGCAACAAAGATAAAAAGGTGGCACGAGCACTGAATGAGACAAAATTCTTTTTGCCACTTTACCGTTGGAAGAGACCCTTCAAAAGCAACGCTCACGGAATTGTCTTTGATAGGACATCCAAAACGACACTGAAACCTCCTTGACAGATGAATTTCAGTCACGTCTGGCTGAAGACGAAAAATTTAGCGCTAGCAGGGAGGCAACCCATGTAATTTGTTGTAATTTCTGTTTTCATATTTTGTGTGAACTTTTTAATATTGTGTGTTATTTTTGCAGGAAAGGCACAACCGGAGCATTTTAAGACAGATGGAATTGTGTTTGGCAATCAAAGAGGAGAAACAATTCATTAACGATGGCTGAATAAGAAATGAAATCTTAAGACGCATCCTAAAGGATTTATATACCAAACGAGTGGCGTATTGCATACACAATTCCGTTGTCTTAATTATTGCTTTGATTCACTTTTCTGTTGTAATTATCTTTATTTTCGTAGACAGGATCCAGACTTTTTGACCTTTCACGATTTCTTTTGTTGTTTAGCTAACAATCGTCCTCTGGAAGATACTAGTGCTATTATTACTCACCCTTTTTCAGGTACGATAAATTCAGCCCGTCATTGCACTTTTGAAGGCATCCTGATTTGAAAAAGAAATACATAAAAAAAATGGAAGCTACTTCAAGAAGACGAGTTGAGAACATCTGTGTGTTTTGCGGTAGTACTGTTGGTACTAAACCACAATACATAGAAGCAGCACAGGAATTGGGTCGAGTCTTAGCAGCAAGGAATATGCATTTAATATATGGCGGAGGCAATCTTGGACTAATGGGGATCGTTTCAAAAGCCGTACAAGAAGGAGGCAGTCATGTTTTGGGAATCATCCCAAAACCCTTGGCAGAGGCTAATCTTATTGGATCATCAAACGGAGAGGAACTGATCGTGCCAGGTATGTCTGAACGACTGGTAGAAATGATTAACCGTTCTGATGCTTTTATTGCTTTGCCAGTGGCTTGGGTATATTAGAGGAAATTTTTATAGTTCTATCTTGGCGAACCTGAACATACACCAGAAACCGCTTGGATTGCTCAACGTTGATGGATTTTATGATTTTCTTTGTGTGTTTCTTGATGATGCTCGGAGAAATGGGTTCGTGTCAAAACCTATGAAAGAACTCCTTTTTACTGCTAGGTCTGCTCCAGATCTACTTGACCAACTCATAGCCTATGTACCACAAGTTGACCCTATCATTTCAAAGATAAAATGGTCTGATGATGATCGTGGTAAGAAGCGTCGAATTAATCTGGATCTTAACCTTTAAATTTTTTGTAGAGTTTCAGCTAACCAGGTATTATCTTCTTAATTCTCCTTTTATCTTATTTGTATTGTGTTTTTATTTTTAGTCCAAAATTTTTCGAAAAATACAAAAAAAATAAAAAAATTAATAAAAACAAAGGGCATATTTAAAGCTAGGTGATGGTTTGGTGTCTTCCTTCACTCACTACCTTTTTATAAGGAAAAGCTGTGGAGGCACCTAGATAATCATTCACTTGTAGCGTGTTGTGACAGACTAGTTTGGAGGACTCGTTGTTTATTCCTGACAACAAGCGATAAGAGCCTAAGGGGCTTGGGTATTTAAGTGAGCCTCGCTCCACCCTCCCTCTGGGGAATCTACAACGGGAAGTCCATTCGACAGTTAGTCACACACCATAAACTG
The DNA here is from genome assembly GCA_019454045.1 of Zanthoxylum bungeanum. NCBI lineage: Eukaryota > Viridiplantae > Streptophyta > Magnoliopsida > Sapindales > Rutaceae > Zanthoxylum > Zanthoxylum bungeanum. The sequence continues at coordinate 49,120 of SKCR01033317.1, read as the reverse complement.
AGCCTTTGATTAAACTTCTAAAAAATGTAAATTATAATTTTATGACTAGTAGAAATATGTGGTTGTTATGTTGACTAAAAAGATGAAATTGGTAAGAAATAGCTATGTAAGGAATTCCCACTCCTGAGACGTATTTCAAACCTAATTCAAAACAAGTTAATTTTTGTTTATTCACTTTTGAATTATTAAATTTGTAAATTCTCCATAAAACTGACTAAAATGAATCTTCATATACTTAGTTAGCAGATATTATCAACATACATGGTAACATACAAACATAAGCTAAAATTGAAAAGTTTGTAATATCCAGTACTCTAGTTCATTTGGAGGAAACATCTAAAAAATAATGATGGAATAAAAAAAAAAAAAACATCTGAGATCCGAGTTATTAAGTCTGTAAGGGTATTTTAATACCTAGTGCCCTAAAACCAACTGGTTTGGGAGTCATTGGCCCAAAGCTCATTGCTGTAAACCTTCACGAGACTACAACTCGTCCACTAGGGACACCTAGGGGTTTAAAGGCTTGTTGCATATGCTAAATGCAACCGTGATCCCTACGAAAGTGGCTTAGTTAAATGTTATTTGTATGTTATTTTATTTTATATTTTGCTCGAGGACTAGCAAAATGTTAGGTTTGGGGGTGTGATGAGTGGTATTTCTATCACTATTTCCCACTCATTTAAACTAATATTTTGTATAGCTTCTTGAGTTTTGTGAACGTTTTGATGTATTTTGTGTTATTTTGCAGATAAATAAAGTTTTGAAAGCATTGGAGACAATTTGGGGGCAAAATGGACAAAATTGGACAAAAAGGGCAAAATCGTCATTTCAGCGTCGCGACGCTGAAGCCTTGCGCGTCGCGACGCCCAGCGTGCGCCGAATCTGCTAAAATGCGCCGGGTCCACAAATCAGAATCTGAGAAAAGTTTGACTTTGCTAACATGCGCCGTGACACGTGTCACCATCAGAACGGAGATGCTAAAATGCACCATGCCACGTGTCGAAATCTTATTGCTCGGACGGCCACCGCCTCACGTGTCGCCACATCATCTTCCACATCAGCCGCCACGTCAGCAAGTCAACCGAGTCAACATGCCATGTCATCATAAGCCAATCACAGCGTGACACGTGTCAACATCTCATTCGTCCGACGGCCGCCGCCCCACGTGTCGCCACGTCGCCTTCCACATCATCAGCGTGACGCAAGCAATGACGTCATGAACAGTTGACACATCAGCATGACGTAAGCAATGATGTCATGAACAGTGCCACGTCATCGGATAAGATTCTGAGCCGACCAACCAGCGCGTGACACGTGTCGACCCTAGTGCAATTTGGGAGTCGCGACGCTGGGCCCTTACTCGAGCCTATAAATAGAGATCGAATTTTCAGTTTTCATTACACCTTTCTCTCTCTTTTCTTAGTTCTAAATTGAGAGCTTCTCTCTCTAGAATATTTTAGTTTAAGTTTTGTAAATATTTTTAATTACTTTTTAATAGTAATAGTAATTTTACTTTCTGACTTCTTACAATTTTACTATTTACTATGTGGAGGTAACTTTTCACCGCTAAGGTAAAAAGGTAATTCTTTTACTATTGCTTTTTTAGTTTAATCTCCCTAAAATATAATATATAAACTATTTATAACCGGACTTAATAAGGATACCGCCAGATTGGTCGGTTGGTTATTAAATAATTATTCCGCCTTTATGGCTGGTATATTTCTGTTCCGCCTTTATGGCTGGTTTAATAACAAATATTACCGCCTTTATGGCTGGTTGATAAAATTATCACAAGTATATATTATATTTATGGGAGATTTCTAAATAGTATTTAGTAGAAGTTAATTCCTTTTTCCTTAGCATTTTATTTATTTTTCTGCATTTACTTTTTAGTAATTTTTATCTTTGTTTTACTAGTCCTAAAGATGTGTTGTAACTAAATTAGTATTCTAGGGTGTGATGATTTCTAATATCACCGTATTAATAAAGGGTTAGATTATAGTTGGGGTAATTAAAAGAGTTATTTGTTGAGTCATAATCTTAATACTTTTTATTAACCGATCACTAATAAAATTGATTAGGTAAACTTAAAATGAACTAGACATAGGGATTTTAAGTTTAAAACCTTAGTCTCAACAACCCACGATCTTCCTTAAGGATAGATAAACCTTTAATAGATTTCCTTACAGGATAGGAATATACCTGTCGGGCGGGGGTAGTCATAATTGGAACTCAATCTTAATGAATCTAGGTAATTTAATTGACATAGACATATGGTTCAATTGGATTATACTAGGTATTTGTAAATGATCATTCAGAAGAGGCTTTTACATAATTTAGTGTTCCAGATTAATAATTCAATAATTTACCCAACTATGATTTAACTACTTCATCTTTTAATTGATATTAGAATAATTGACAACCCTAGATCTTTAAGTCTTTTTATTTTCCTTAGTATTTTCTTTTAACTTTTGTCTTTTTATTTATTTAGTAAATCTACAAATCAAATCATTTCAAGCAATCAATTCCCTTCTCCCTATAATTAGATATTTGTAAATAAATAGTATCAACAATTAATAACAACAGTAGGAATTAAGTCCTCGTGGGATCGATATTTTTATACTACTTGAACGATACGTGCGCTTGCGTTATACGTGTGTGTTTACGCCGGTCACAGTGTCAGTCAGCTTTCGACAAGAAAAGAGAATACTTGGTAAAGCCTCATGTTTTGAAACCTCCAAGACCGGGCAAGCCTTTGGTACTGTATTTGGCTATAGAATCAGAAGCACTGGGGGCAATGATGGTACAGGCATATGAGACCGGGGTAGAGCATGCAGTCTACTATCTCAGCAAGAAAATGCTTACGTATGAAGCCCGCTATCAAGAAGTAGAGAAGATCTGTTTGGCAGTATTATGTGCATCCAGAAAATTGCGGCATTACTTCCAATCTTACAAGATCCAGGTAGTGGCAAAGGAGAATCCTTTGAAATATCTACATTCGGTGCCTTCGCTAGTGGGAAAATTGGGCAGATGGTTAGTGTTGCTGACAGAGTTTTACATTGAGTACCTCACTTCCAAAGTGATCAAGGGGCGAGCCGTAGCAGAGTTTCTAGCATTACAACCTATTGAAGGGGATCAATACAAGTTTGAATTTCTAGATGAAGAGATCCGAGCAATAGCAGTTCATGGATGTAAAATGTACTTTGACGGAGCAGTGAATTACAAAGGAGTCGGAATTGGGATCGTGATAATGACCCTCGGAGGAGAGACTTTGCCTTTGGCCAAGAGGTTGACGTTCAGAGTAACTAACAACATGGCCGAGTATGAAGCATGTGCTTTTGGTTTGACTGCACTGATAGCCTTGATGGCTGAGAGCGTGGAGGTCTACGGAGATTCGATGCTGGTGATCCGAAAGATGCATGGGGAATGGGAATTGAAAGAAGAACGGTTGAAACCTTACCTTTTTCACCTCAGAAAGTTGGCACACTTTATCCTCGATTGTAAGTTTAAGTACTTGCCTCGAGAAGAGAATCAGATGGCTGATGCATTAGCTACACTTGCAGCAACTTGGGAAAATCCGGAAAAGTTAGTAATGAGACCGTTGGTACTGACAACAGCAAATAGATCCTTTCATGAGATAGAAAGAGTCCTGGAAGTGGAGATCAACGATGGTAAACCTTGGTATCACGACATTCAAAGGTATCTGGAACACGGGGAACTCCTGGAGGGGGCAGGCAGAAAAGACAGATTAGCCATTCAGAAATTAGCTTCCCAGTATGTGATTTTGAAAGGGGAACTGTACAAGAGGCAAGCAAATGGTATTCAGTTGAAATGTTTAAGAAAAGAAGAGGCTCAACATGTAATGGAAGAAATACACGTCGTGGTATGTGGTCCGCACATGAACGGGTTTAATCTGTCCCAAAAGATAGTGAGACAGGGTTTTTACTGGTCAACCATGGAGACAGACTGCGCGAAGATGGAAAAGCACTGTCATGATTGTCAAGCACACGGTAATTTGAATCATTTGTCGCACATAGAGTTGCACGGGTTGTCAGAGCCGTGGCCTTTCTCAGCATGGGAATTGATATGATTGGAGAGATTCAACCGAATGCATCGAATGGGCATCGCTTCATAGTAGTAGCGGTAGATTATTTCTCAAAGTGGGTGGAAGCCGAGTCATTCCACAATGTTACAACGAAACAGATGGCAAAATTTATAGCTCGGAATCTCATTTGTCGGTATGGTATGCCGCACCATGTGGTTATAGATAATGGAGTTTAGTTCCAGGGGGAAACGAAGGCAATTCTATAGAAATACATGATAGGCCATCATAAGTCATCACCGTACAGGCCGCAGGCAAATGGGGCAGTTGAGGCAGCCAACAAGACAATAAAGACGATTCTTGCCAAGATGAGAGAAAGCTACAGAGATTGGGCAGATAAACTACCGTATGCCTTGTGAGGGTACAGAACGTCAGTAAGAACGACAACATGAGCCACGCCTTACTCTTTGGTCTATGGAATGGAAGCAGTATTGCCAGTGGAAGTGGAAATACAGTCTATGATGGTATTAGCAGAAACGGAGTTACCGGAACAAGAATGGGCCGCATAGAGGTTTGAATAGTTAGCACTGCTAGATTAAAAGAGAATGAAGTCCTTGCATCACATGCAGATATATCAGAAGAGGTTGGCTCGAGCATTCAATAAGAAGATGCGCCCTATTAAGATTAAAAAGGTGATTTGGTACTTAAGCAGTCAAGGCCATCGACGACAGATCCGAGAGGAAAGTTCAGACCTAACTGGGAAGGACCTTACATAGTGCAGAAAGTAATGGGAAATGTGGCAGTGAAACTGTCAGACTTGGAAGGTAACGAGTTCACTGAGCCGATCAACGTGGACAAATTGAAGCAATATTTTGCCTGAGAAAGTGAAGACTTGGCAGAAGGCCTAACCCGACGGGATAGGAAAACTCATGCATGCATGCATACACGTAACACATTTTGGAATTCGTTTTGTGTTTGTTTTATATTCGTAGGTTTTTGAAGAAGAAAAGAGAAGGCGGTGAAGACAAGCCAATTAGAAGCGTCAACATACCAGCAGCAGTTTTGGGATGTGTCTCAGGGGGCGAGGCCCACATCAATACTAGCATCAGTCTTGGGGATGCGTCCCAGGGTTGAGGCCCACGTCAACACATATACCAGTTGCAGTTATTGGGATGCATCCCAGGATCGAGGTCCACTGCATCATCAGTTTCGGGATGCGTCCCAGGGTCGAGGCCCACCTTTTGTCAGCGGTATTGGGATGCGTCCCAGGGTCGAGGCCCCCGTTGTCGGTTGTAGCTATTGAGATGCGTCCCAGGATCGAGGTCCACTGCATCATCAGTTTCGGGATGCGTCACAGGGTCGATGCCCACATTTTGTCAGCGATATTGTGATGCGTCCCAGGGTCGAGGCCCCTATTATCGGTTGCAGTTATTGGGATGCGTCCCAGGATCGAGGTCCACTGCATCATCAACTCAGTTCGAGACAGCAGGCAAGTCAGGTAGCAACTGGCGAGCCAAGTAAGTGAAAATACATTGCATAACTTTGATAGGATTGTCATTGTTACACATTACACAAGTCCCATCAAAGTGGGGGCGACTGTAGGCACTGCATTTTTGCATATAAGTCCCAATGATGAGTCTCATTTGGAGACACTACCTTTTAAGTCACGGAAGTCGCGAGAAACGGACGTCGGAAGAGGAAATTCAGAATAAGCATGTCATCAGATTCATCTCACAAGTTCACTGTTTTCGTTCGTGCTGCGTTCGTTACCACGTTCGAACGTCAAGTAGATTGTGGGCGTTCGTGTAACATTCGAATCGGCATTCGAACGGTGTCGGTATTTCTGGTTTTGCTGCTAGCCTCACACCCAAGCCCAATTAGCCCACCAAAGCCCATAAAACACATCCAAATTAATAAAACACATATTTAACACATGGGGAATTAAATAAAATCTAAAAATCATATACCAAATTAAAATAAATATCAAATAAAGTCATGCCTAATTAAAATCAATCAAGATTATTATATTCCTAACTAAACAAATATAATGCCTAAACCAAACAAATTAAATATATTAACTTCCTAATTAACCAAATTTTATCCCCCAATCAATCTTTGATTTTCCTTGTTTGACACTAAATCAAACCCCCCCTTTAATGCACGAAATCCCTTCTTTGTCAAGCAAAGAGAAGCCTTAGACCTTTTGTCTATAAAAGAAACACAATCTCAACCCTTCACCTCGGCTAGCTCATTCACACATAATTCACACAAGAAATCTCCATTCTCCTCCTCACTCTCACGCATACACAATAGAAGAAAAACCCTAGCATTAACGCCAACCATACATAATCACACAAGAAATCTCTCTTCCCCTCCTCCCTCTACATCACCAAAACTGATCACCCTAAACAACCCTTAAGAAAGTGTACGGTACTTCCGAAAGTCGACATAAAAGGTTAGATCTGAGGGCACCTTTCTCATTAGTTTATATTCATCTTTTAATTGTTTATTGATTTTTATTCGCATGAGAGTCGTTGTATAATGTATGTTGTGGCCCTTGAATGAATGAAAATGTGTCGCCTCTTATGGTATATAGGATGGAAACCCGGACATAAATTTCATAGCCGATTCCGAATGGACGATAGTATGATCTGTACTCGGGATACAAATCCACGTACTACTTGAGTATACGGCACATATTTTATTTCACGTTATCTTGATTTGTTTATTATCGTTATTTATTTTCTGCATGTTATTTGTTTGAGTAATGATGAGGTCAAGCGCATGGGCTTAGTAAGTGCGATTAAAGGTCCTCTTTTTCGAGGGGTTAAAATCCTTTTCCACGATGCTTCGCCGCGCCGGACGATGTATATTCGGTTGAATGTAAGATGTGTTCAATCGGGTATACGAAGTTTGATATTGTTCTTTCTTTTATTTCTTATAAGCATTGTGTTATTAGCGCATGGGCTTAGTAAGTGCGATTAAAGGTCCTTTATTTCGAGGGGTTAAAATCCTTTACCATGATGCTTCGCCGCTCCAGACAATGTATATTCGGTTGAATGTGAGATTTGTTCAATCGGGTATACGAAGTCCGATATTGTTGTTGTCTTTTATTTCTTATATGCATTGTGTTATTAGCGCATGGGCTTAGTAAGTGCGATTAAAGGTCCTCTATTTCGAGGGGTTGAAATCCTTTACCACGATGCTTCATCGCGCCAGACGATATATATTCAGTTGAATGTGAGATGTGTTCAATCGGGAATATGAAGTCTGATATTGTTGTTTCCTTTATTTCTTATATGCACTGTGTTATTAGCGCATGGGTTAGTAAGTGTGATTAAAGGTCCTCTATTTCGAGGGGTTAAAATCCTTTACCACGATGCTTTGCCGTGCCGGATGAGGTACACATGATTGGATGAGAATGAGTTCAATCGGACACGTGAGGTCATACATTATAGATTTGTTTGTCTATGTATGTGTTGCATGCATCAGGTCTGGTTCCGTTCGAACGCGTTCTCGAACGCTATACGAACGCGAACCTTCTATTTACCGTTCGAATGCATTTTCGGACGCTACTCGAACACGCACGCATTTTCGTAGTTTTATCATGCATCAGGTCTGGTTCCATTCGAATGCGTTCTCGAACGCTATATGAATTCTAACCTTCTGTTTACCATTCGAATGCGTTTTCGGACGCTACTCAAACGCGCACGCATTTTCTTAGTTTTATCATGCATCAGATCTTATTCCGTTCGAACGCGTTCTCGAACTCTATACGAACGCGAACCTTCTGTTTACCGTTCGAACGCGTTTACGAACGCTACACTAACGAACACACACTGAACTAAGTCCTTTTCATCGTATTCTATGTGTAATTGCCCCTATCAGTTATCCCTTAGTATTACGAATCTGATTACCTCTTTTCATTAAGCATGATTGTGCAATTGCCATTTATTTATATTCCCCACATGTATGAGTACAATGTGCTTATTAAGTTGTATGCTTGCCGTATGTTAATTTACCTTATGCATGCAAATTCGGACATATATTATATACAAATAGGTTGTATGCAAATTTGGACATAGATTACATGCAAATAAGTTGTATGCAAACATGAAAAATGTGTTATATGAACTTAGATATGAGCTTTGTACTTATGCATGCGAACGTAGGAGTAAATTATCATTGGGAATAAATGTTTCTTAGGCTTGGTTGAATTATCGCACAAATTATTTTATTACAAGTGGCATAAGTAAGGGACCATTCCGAACCCAACAGTTTGAGGTCTTCCCTTGCGAGGGGTGAGTGCAGCCTTAATTCTTTGACCCGGTTCACACCGGGTGGCAACTCCATCATTCTCCGGTTTAGTCCCCCGCAGGCTATTCCATACTCCCAACCGAGTCACGAGCCCGGAACAGCATGCGTCGCCCAGTTTCTGTGTTCCTACAATCATTTCTTTATCTTTTTTAACCCGATGCGGGTATACCTTTGTGTTCCGGAACACTGGGTGTTTTGTATATAAAGATGATATTTTGATATGTACAGTAGATGTTAATGATGGTCTTTATATTTTGAATATAAAAGAATCACAAATATATAACATGACAAACAAAAGGCTTAAATTGAGTAAAACAGATGAAACTTATCTGTGGCATTATCGTCTGGGACAGATTGACAAGACTCATATTTCCACACTTTCGAAGAGTGGATACTTGGACGGATTTGATCATTATTCATATGATGTCTGCAAATCTTATTCATTAGGCAAAGTGCCTAAAATGCCTTTTAGCGGTAAAGGTGTATGTACCACCGAGCTGTTAGCTCTCGTTCATAGTGACGTATGTGGGCCCATGTCTAGCTAGGCTAGATGTGGATGTGAATACTTCGTAACCTTTACGGATGTTGCATCGCGTTATGGTTATATGTATCTTATGAGACACAAGTCGGAAACTTTTGAGAAATTCAAAGAGTTTCAACACGAAGTAGAAAAACAGACCGGTAAAAGTATTAAAACATTGCGGTTGGATCATGGTGGAGAATACTTGAGCAATGAGTTTCTCGATTACTTGTAAGAATATGGTATTCTTTCACAGTGGACTCCTCCCGGAACACCTCAATTGAACGGTGTGTCCGAACGGAGAAACCGAACTTTGTTGGACATGTAAGGTCATTGATGAGTCGCACTGAGCTACCAATTTCCATCTGGGGATACGCATTTAACAGCGCAATACTTATTTTGAATAAGGTTCTGTCAAAGTCTGTTAGACAGACTCCATATGAAATATGGACAGGAAAGAAACCATAATTCTCATTCTTGAAGATTTGGGGATGCTGGGCATACGTTAAACGTTTGGATGGTACCAAACTAGAACCCAAATCAGATAAGTGAATATTTGTAGGTTATCTTAGGGAAACCAAAGGATATTACTTCTACAACCCACAAGAGAACAAGGTATTTGTTACTCTCCATGCAATTTTCCTCGAAAAGGAATTCCTAGATGTAGTGGTAAGTGAGAGGAAAGTAGAACTCGATGAAAATCAGAGTGATATTGTTCCTGGCACCAACCCCCTCTCGGAACATGAACAGTCCATTAGGGTGTTGGAATTTTCTAAGCATCCCATGATCATATCAAGAATGAAAATAACATGCGAATACATTCAAGGAGTTGCAGAATACTCACAATGATCGGTAGAGGCGATGCGGTGAAAAACAAAATCTTTTCTTGGCCCTCCAAAAGTGCTTGAAAGTTCACTGATTTTCTTCTCCATTTTCGGCTTTCTTCATGCTCCAAGCTCCAAGACTTTGGTTGATGGTGATTACAAGCTCATGAAGTGAGTTCCCTATCACCTTTGTATGGCTCCTATGTGTGTTAGCACTCAAGAAATTTGCCACAAATTTCCCTAGCTTCTCCATGGTTCTCAGTCCAACCCAGAAAAACAGAAGAGGAAATGCCGTGAGAGAGAGATGGAGTTTTTGGCTCCAAACCGTATCAAAGAGAGAGAGAGATGGAAGTGAATTTTGGTAATTCATTTTGTGTATCTAATACACATTTTTCAATTTTCAAAAAATCAAATAAAATTGATTTACCAAATACAAAAGTCAAGCCAATAAATGCTTGCCAACTACCACCATCAATCATGATTCACATCAATCAATCAATCAAGTGACAATTAGTCACATCACTCAAAGTGACTAATGATTTGACGCTTGATGCGACTAGTGATTTTTACGCTTGATGTGACTTGCGTGTCGCATTCGAATTCGAAATGTGAATGCGCTCGCAAACACTCCCGGGCTCGGGGTCGCTAATTCCAAATTAAAAAAGAATTTCCGTTGCGACGTAATTAAATGATTATGCCTAGCGAAATCACTATTCACGTCGCTAACGAATTAATTCTAAATTAATTCGTTCACCCGAAATAAAATCTAATTTTAATTCCGCGTCGAAATCCAATTTCGTTTAATATATCGAATATATTATTTTATCGATTAATTCCAAATTAATCGTTCTCTCTCTTTATATGATATTTTATCCTATATAAAATATCTCCGTAATTATTCCTAGATTATTTTCTCTCTCATCTAATTAATCCCAGATTAATTAAAGTGCGAGTCATACGTTATCGGTGAATCTTCGGGAAGCGGCCCATGAGATCCCCGGATATGTTGGCAGTAAATTCGGTCGTCGGACTATCCGAACACGTAATCTCTCATCTAATTAATCCCGGATTAATTAAAGTGCGAGTCATACGTTATCGGTGAATCTTCGGGAAGCGGCCCATGAGATCCCCGGATATGTTGGCAGTAAATTCGGTCGTCGGACTATCCGAACACGTAAGTACCTCGTACTACGTTTATTCCGATTTACAAGACAAGGTTGGCTTCTAGCAAAGCGCCATGCCTACCCAATTCTCCAGAAACATGCTTACAGGAATAAACAATATATATCAAGCGTAGTATACCGTAGTATTGTGTATTTCGATCTAGTATCGAATGTCACGTGCTAGGCCTAGGGTTGGAATTGTGTCTGCCCCGTACGAAGCACATATCGGATGTCTGGTAACTAGTCTATATAATCGGATATACATGACCTAGTCATAATATCCCGATGACTGCAGTACTTAAGAGTACTAGTACCGTATCCTACGTGACATAATCTCCACTATGACTGGAGTGATACTTCCGTCTTGACATCACACCCAACATACTACGATTCTCAATATACCCAGCATAGGCGTACACATAACCGGTTAAAGCCCTGGATGGCCAAAACCAAAGTATATATAATGTCGCAAGTATTAGCGGTGCAAGTCTCAGGTTAAGACCAAATACACCTACCCTGATTTCGGACTTCCATAGACACATAGTCATACTACCAATGGAATTTTGAGGGGTCTATCCAGAGCAAAGCTGTTTCCCGTACCATCGGTAAAACACAACATCCTACTACACATGCATGAGTATCTTATACCCAAATATATAAGAACTATGTCGTTGTGCCCTCACAACACGCACAAGTTTAATACTAGTCTTTTACGCATTATCGATGTCCAATCTCGATATTACTCTAACTAGGGATATTTAATGATTTAGCCTTCGTGGATTGATACTGTCTCATATCTTCTCAATCCAGGAACAAATCACAGGGACCTCCTATCATTTATACATCTTGGTGATCTAATCACAAATGATAAGAAAGCAATCTCCTTTGTCACATAGTTAATTTGTACAACAACACCATGATCTGTACAAATAATGACGCTATGGGTCATAATTGTCCAACAATCTCCCACTTGGCCTATAGCCAGTCACTCGAGTGTCTGACACCGAACTATGTACGGTTGGCTTAAACTGCTAAGAAAAGGCTTTCGTCAGTGGATTTGCATGATTATCGTCTGATGCGATTTATTCGATCATCACATCGCCACGATGTTGGTGTTTGCTAAGGTCCTAAGATCATTAAACAAGCACGAAACAAGTGCGAATACAAATCAATGAAGTTGCGGAATACTCACATTGATCGGTTGAGCGACGCGGAGACGAACAAAATTGATTTTCAGCTCCATGGACTGCACGGCAGTGGCTGTGAGTTGCTCACTGTTTTCGGCCATTTGTCTCCAAATTTTGAGCTCCAAGCTTCGTCAAACGATTCCCGTCTCATGGGTGGACTTCTCTATCAGCTTCGCATGTCTCTCGAAGTACTAGTTCTTGTAAAGTTTGCCACAAAAATCACCACTTTGCTTCCCCTAACTCACGGCAGTGAGCTGAACAGAAGAGAAGAAATGAAGCCCCTTGGGCGTGTAAGGAGAGAAGAGAGAAGAAAGAGAGAGTTGTGTGTTTTGTTTTCAAAAACCTTATACCAAAATTCAAGACCAAAAGTTGCATATTCCTTCCAAAAGTCAACAATATTTGGAGCCAAAAGTTGGCAATTAATGCACACAACCACCTCCATCAACTTCTATCACTATTCACATCACTCATGTCAATCAAGTGACAAGTAGTCACATCACTCAAAGTGACTAATGATTTGACTCTTGATGCGACTAGCGATTTGACGATTGATTTGACTTGCGTGCCGCACTCGAATTCGAAATGCGAATTCCCTCGCAAATAATCTTGGGCTCGGGTTCGCTAATTCCAAATTAACGAATTTTCCGTTGCGACGTAATTAAATGATTATGCCTAGCGAAATCACTATTCACGTCGCTAACGAATTAATTCTAAATTAATTCGTTCACCCGAAATAAAATCTAATTTTAATTCCGCGTCGAAATCCAATTTCGTTTAATATATCGAATATATTAATTTATCGATTAATTCCAAATTAATCGTTCTCTCTCTTTAATGATATTTTATCCTAGATAAAATATCCCCGCAATTAATCCCAGATTAATTTTCTCTCTATTCTAATTAATCCCAGATGAATAAAAGTGCGAGTCATACGTCATCGGTGAATCTTTGGGAAGCGAACCATGAGATCCCCAGATATGTTGGCAGTAAATTCGGTCGTCGGACTATCCGAACATGTAAGTACCTCGTACTACATTTGTACCGATTAACAAGACAAGGTTGGCATCTAGCAAAGCGCCATGCCTACCCAATTCTCCAGAAATATCCTTACAGGAATAAAGGATCTATATCAGGCGTAGTATACCTAGTATTGCGTATGTCGATCCAGTATCGGATGATCACGTGCTAGGCCTGGGGTTGGAATTGTGTCAGCCCCGTACGAATCACATATCGGATGTCTGGTAACTAATCTCTATAATCGTATAAACCAGACCTTGTCATTTTATCTCGATTACTGCAGTACTTAAGAGTACTAGTACCGTATCCTAAGCGACCATCATCTCCATATGACTGGAGTGACACTTCCGTCTTGACATCACACCCAACATACTACGATTCTCAATATACCCAGAATAGGCGTATAAAGAACCTGTTAAAGCCCTGGACGACCGCAACCAAAGTATATTGATTGTCGCAAGTATTAGCGGTGCAAGTCTCAGGTTGAGACCAAATACACCTACCCTAATTTCGGACTTCCATAGACACATAGTCATACTACCAATGGAATTCCAAGGGGGTCTATCCAGAGCGAAGCTGTTTCCCGTACCATCGGTAAAACACAACCTCCTATTACACTTGCATGAGTATCCTATACCCAAATATATGAGAACTATGCCGTTATGCCCTCACAACGCGCACAAGTGTAATACTATTCTTTTACGTATTATCGATGTCCAATCTCGATAATACTCTGACTAGGGATATTTATGATTAAACCTTCGTGGATTGATACTGTCTCATATCATCTCAATCCGGTACTAATCATATGGACTTTTTATCATTTATACATCTTGGTGATCTAATCACAAATGATAAAAGAGCAATTTCCTTTGTCACATAGTTAATTTGTACAATAACACCATGATCTGTACAAATAGTGACGCTCTGGGTCATAATTGTCCAACAATCTCCCACTTGGCCTATAGCCAGTCACTCGAGTGTCTAACAAACGAACTATGTACGGTTGGCTCAAACACTGAGAAAAGGCTTTTGTCAGCCGATTTGCATGATTATCATCTGATGCGATTTATTCGATCATCACATCGCCACAAAAGGAATGTAAGAAGTATTGATTATCGAACGAATCAGATGAATAGTTTAAGTATTTATCTGGATCGTTGATGAGACCATTAATTCTTTAGCCTGTGCTCAGCCTAGCTCTCTGCTAACAAAATTATATCTAATTTAATTAGTTTTATTATCGATGCAGAAGGCTTCTATTGCTGCCTCAGTTGAGCAATAACCCGCATTTGCTGTTTATTCGGTAACAGTATCTTGCTTGGAAGATTTCCTAGCTCACTGTTCCGTTATTCAAACTTTGTAGTACCGTTTGTGCGACTTATAGTCGTTTATTGGTTTAGGAAACTTGCAGTAGGGATCCTAGTCACTTCAAGTTCTCATTCTCCACAGACTAAGACAGCATCCTTAGTTCTCTAAGATACTAACGGATGTTCTTAACATCAATCCAGTGACTATCACTTAGATTGGCCTGTTGTGATTTTTTATGCTCAAAGCGTATGAAACCAGGTAGTACATTTTTGAATGTACGTTTCTCAGAGATTTTTCTCGAAAGCCTTGCTTTCTCCAATTGTATTATGGGAATATCATTTCCAAGAAATGACATATTATCATTATTTTATAGACAGGACTGTCATGTGCGTCGCTCCACTAACCTCCTTATATACACAAGAATCATTTTCGTTTTGAATTAAATCATATCAATTATGATTACATCAAAACGATAATTCCAAGAACCTATGCTTGCTTCAATCCAAACATGGATCGAACAACCTGCAAACCTTGTTTGCTAGTTTTGGTACGAAAAAATCGTCAGGATGTTGTAAAATACTCCAAAAGGTTTCCTTTCCAGGAAAGCGATTTTCCCGTAAAGCTGTCATATTTCATAAATGAAACACGCAGCTTTAGCAAGCATTATCCAAATGGATTTACCGTGGCAACAGGTAAAAGGTTGAATCTTAATCAACACAATGTTGATTACGATACGTTTCCGCTAAAACCCTAGCTTTATATGTTGGTATGTTGCCATCCATGTATGTCTTCCTTGAGGACTTATAAGTACCAATAGGCACAATGCCTTGCGGCACATCAACTAGTATCCAAACTAAGTTGATATACATGGAATCCATTTCGGACTCATGACACTTTTTCATAATAGTGAGTCGATACCTTGTATCACTTCCTCATACGTAGTCAGTTGGTATACCTCAATAAGATTGACATCTTTATGAGGTGAGATCAGAAACCCATCCCCAGGTTGTTTTCTGACTCTCTCCGACATACGTGGTTCTTGTGTATTCGAAGAATATTGGAATAGTTTCATCCTTGATGAACTATTTTGTTCCATTAAGATTCGGTGCCTGAAATAGTATTACTCTGATTTTCATCGAGTTTTACTATCCTCCCACTTACCACTGCATATCGGTATTCTCTTAGGAAACCGCATGGTGAGCAACAATTACATTGTTCTCTAGTGAGTTCTATAAGTACTATACTTATGGTATCCCTAGGATAACCTACAATTGGCACTTATCCGATTTGGGTTTTAGTTTGGTATCATCCAAACATATGCCTAGCATACCCAAATATTCAGGAATGAGAAACCTGGTTTCTTTCCTGTTCATATCTAATATGATATCTGTCAAACAGATTTTAATGGAACCTTATTCAAAATAAGTTCTTGCACTGTTTAAAGCTTATCCGTTGAAGGAAATGGTAGCTCAGAGCAACTCATGATTAACCTTATCATGTCTGACATAATTCGGTTACTCATTCGGACAAACCGTCAACTGACGTGTTCCGGGAGGAGTCCTCATTGAAAAATACTTTACTCTTTCAAGTATATAAGAAACTTATTCCTTAAGTATTTTCCATTACGGTCTTACCGTGACGGTATTATACTTTAGCCGATCTGTTTGTCTATTTCGTGTCGAAAACTGTAAAAGTTTCCGATTTGTGTTCTTCAAAAGAAACACATAACTATAACGCGATGCCATATCCAAAGGTCACGAAATATTCATATCCACATCTAGCCTAGCTAGACATGGGCCCACTTGCTTCACTATGAACTAGGGCTAACAGATCGGTGGCATTTACACTTTTACCAAGTAAATGTGTTTTAGGCACTTTGCCCAATAAACTAGATTCGTGACTTTATTTGAATAGAATCAAATCAGTCCGAGTACCCACTCTTCAAAAGTGTGGATATACGAGTCTTGTTTGATTGTGTCCCAGACAACAATGCCATAATATGTTTCTTCTGATCAAATCAGTTTGAGCTATTTGTTTGTCATGTTATACGTTTGAGATTTATTTATATTCAAAATATAAATGATGTTATTCACATCTAATGTGTTTATCTCAATATCATCTTTATAAATAAACACTTTAGTGTTCTAGAATATAAAGGTTCACCCGCAGCGGGTTAAACACTGATATAAAGATAATGTTTCAGTCAAACTAGTTACATTATAACAGTTTCCAAATTTAGGTACACACCCGAAGGTAGTTCCTAAACTTAGGTCCTACGGTTAAAACAGACTTTCGTCCCGTTTCCAATTCGTAGATAAATCTCTATGAAGTCAGTATCCTGCTCAAAGCAGATTCTGAACACCAGTATGTATATTTTTTATGTTCCACACTAAGTATTTAAAATCTAATTTTAATACTAGTAGTGAACATAATGTTGACAAACATATTTGAAGTCAGAGCCTTGCTCGTCTTCAATTCCTTCATGTCTGCTTTGTCCAAACGGCAGTCACGCTTCCGCGATCCCGTTTGCCACATTTAGGCAGACATTTTGGGATATGTCTTTATCTTCCCAGAAGATTATAATGATTTTGCCTTTGCCCTTTTCAACACTCCAGAAGCCTTTGGCCAAGCCTTGGCCTTCTAGAATATCGAAGTAAGGTGCGCCTTGCGCTACTTGCCTAATTGCAAAATTTGACTTTGTCTCTTGAGAATAGTCATTAACTCTCCAAGAGTTATTATTGCAATTTAGTACTTCTAAAATCTAAAAAGATAGATTTATGAAGATCCTTCAATTTCAGTATCTACTTTAAGGATCTAATCCTTAGTTCTGATTCAGAAATTAAGGAGTCTACTGCGACAAGCTTAATGGATTAAGCACTAAGTTATCATCATAAATCTTCCAAAGATTATGCTCTACTATTTGCTTAACTCCGGGCTTAGGCATAATATGTTATTTTATCAAATAAAGTAACTTATTATTTTCCAGGACCATCCTGAAATTTATTCCCAATTTGAAAATTAAACCATTTAAATACATTTTCCCTAGGATTATGTTTTAAATGTCAATCTTTCAATTTTATCTTGATTTTAATAGTCCAACTATTTAATCAACGATTTAGGTACTATTTATTATAATGATTACAATAGTCCAACTATTTAATCAACTATATTTAATAGATTAAAATCATTTATTGATTACTATAATCCAATTATAAAATCAACTATAAATGAATAGTTTGAATATAGTCCAACTATTTTTAAAACAACATTTAAATATTAGTCCAACTAACATTTAATTTATTGACGAATGATATTTGAATGAGCGCGTATGGCAAGTAATTAAACGAATATTGCAAATTCAATTCTTGCCTCCCACTATTTTTCAGGCGAGCCTCTAACCCTCTGTCGAGTACTCGGGAAACCGTGTTTCCTAGCGGGCTAGGATCCCGTTAAATATCACACAATCTTGACTTTGGCCAACAAATTGTATGATAATTAACTAGGTAGATCTCTAAGATCAATTGGATCCAATCCAATTCCTAGATCCAGTAGGGGGACATCCAAGTCCGAAACATATATCTTATATATGCCAATACATCCAATGTATTACCTAACCTTTTTCCTCTGAATCAACTAAGCCTTGGCTTTGGCACAACAAACTTAGTGATCCCAGTTAAGCGCGACCCATTGACCATGGAAAGCTTCGTAATCAATGTCGATGGACAAGAAGTGGTCTTGACTTTGGCCAACAAACCACAACTTGGACAAGACACCAATATGGAACAAAGCTTTCGTGATTCAAACACATCCTCGACGGACAAAGGCCTTGACTTTGGCCAACAAGCCAATGCCAGTCTCGGATCTTGAGTGAGAATCACTCAATGGAAGGAAAAACGCTTAATATTTTGCGAGGGTTTTTCGAGTGCAAATTGGAAACCAATTTATTATCTTTGTTAAGGTCTCATCATCATACACCCTTAAACATGCATTCTAACCACACATAATAAAGCGCGTATAAATAAAAGTAATAATGATATGCAATGGATACTTTACACATTGATCCTAGATCAAATCTCTCCCTTTCTCTCTCCCGCTAGCACAAGTATTACTTCTACCCGTTACACTACACTTCTAAAGAAATCCATTTACATTGAGGGGAATAGGTGAGAAGAGAATACAAAGAAAATGAGGTAATAAGGCTGGACACGCAGGTCCAATTAATAAATCAAATTTATTACAACAATTTCTAAATTGTCCCACCCATCTAATATCTCGATATACATATTCATGCATCGCAACCATGTATTCACACAAGCATGTTATCAATCAATCTAATCAAATTAATTAATCTGATAATTAGTGACCATCCAATGTTCAAACAACGATTTGATTTTGCTCGAGTCAAACTCGTTTTGCGAATAAGTACTCAAAGTACGAATTCTCGAATTAAATTAAACTACATAATTAAATCCAATTCAATTTGTATTTAATACTAATTCGCTATTTAATTCCAAATTAAATACTACACTTTATTAATAAACCTTTACGACTTAAATTCCAAATTTAATCGTTACGGGTCTCAAAGCCCGATTAACGTCCAACGTCAATTCAATTAAAGTCCAATGGGCTTTTAATTAATTTTTAAGGCGTGGACTTTTGGTCAACTCGGTCAAACCGAATAACCAAAATCCAATCCGGGAATTACCCCATAAGCCCAGAAATCAATTTTGGCCATTAGGCCCAATTAAACTTTAAAGGTCCATTAGTCGCATTTGGGCTTTATGGAAGCGGTTTTGGGCCCAATTGGATCCAACCTTTGGCCTAAACCAACTTGGTACAACCAAGCCCAATTAACCATAACAACATAACAAGCCCAATTCAATTTAAGGCCAATTAATTAAATCAAAAAAGTCCAATTTTATCCTAATTAATCCTAAAGTGTATAACACAATTAATCACCCAAATCACATTTCCAAAACACCAATTAGTACAATTAATCATGCTCAATTACAACAAAAATGTCCAACACATTTCATCAAAATCAAACCCAATACATGCATTAAAGTCTCGGCCAGGAGGATTTTTCATGTCCATTTTAAATCCAATCCAATTGAATCCAAATCAACATTAAATCAACATCCTAAATGTTTTCAAGTCATCCAATGAATCAAAAACAAAAATCCAAGACATTAGGGCTTCCAACCATTAGGAACATATAAAAATTGGGGAAATTTGATTCCAAACAACAATTCATCAAATTGATCCAATCAATCATCAATTAAAACACATTTAGCATACTAATTCATCCAATTTCATTATACATGCTCAAAATCTTTTACCCAATTTTAAGCCCTAACAATTTCATGCTCAACTTGCTCAGATACCATTGTTGGTGTTTGCTAAGGTCCCAAGATCATTAAACAAGCATGAAACAAGTGCGAATACAAATCAATGAAGTTGCGGAATACTCACATCGATCGGTTGAGCGACGCAGAGACGAACAAAACTGATTTTATGCTCCATGGACTGCTCGGCAGTGGCAGTGAGTTTGTCACTGTTTTCGGCCATTTGTCTCCAAGGTTTGAGCTCCAAGCTTCGTCAAACGATTCCCGGCTCATGGGTGGACTTCCCTATCAACTTCGCATGTCTCTCGGAGTGCTAGCTCTTGTGATTTTCCACAAAAATCACCACCTTACTTCCCGTTAACTCACGGCAGTGAGCTGAACAGAAGAGAAGAAATGAAGCCCCTTGGGCGTGTAAGGAGAGAAGAGAGAAGGAAGAGAGAGTTGTGTGTTTTGTTTCAAAAACCTTATACCAAAATTCAAGACCAAAAGTTGTATATGCCTTCCAAAAGTCAACAATATTTGGAGCCAAAAGTTGGCATTTGATGCACACAACCACCTCCATCAACTTCTATCACTATTCACATCATTCATGTCAATCAAGTGACAAGTAGTCACATTACTCAAAGTGACTAATGATTTGACGCTTGATGCGACTAGCGATTTGATGCTTGATTTGACTTGTGTGCCGCACTCGAATTCGAAATGCGAATTCGCTTCCAAATAATCTCGGGCTCAGGTTCGCTAATTCCAAAATAACAAATTTTTCGTTGCGACGTAATTAAATGATTATGCCTAGCGAAATCACTATTCACGTCGCTAACGAATTAATTCTAAATTAATTCGTTCGCCCGAATTAAAATCTAATTTTAATTCCACGTCGAATCCAAGTTTCGTTTAATATATCGAATATATTAATTTATCGATTAATTCCAATTAATCGTTCTCTCTCTTGAATTGATATTTTATCCTAGATAAAATATCTCCGCAATTAATCCCAGATTAATTTTCTCTCTCTTCTAATTAATCCCAGATTAATAAAAGTGCGAGTCATACGTCATCGGTGAATATTTGGGAAGCGACCCATGAGATCTCTAGGTATGTTGGTAGTAATTCGGTCGTCGGACTATCCGAACACGTAAGTACCTCGTACTACGTTTGTACCGATTTATAAGACAAGGTTGGCTTCTAGCAAAGCGCCATGCCTACCCAATTCTCCAGAAATATCCTTACAGGAATAAAGGATCTATATCAGGCGTAGTATACATAGTATTGCGTATGTCGATCCAGTATCAGATGATCACGTGCTAGGTCTGGGGCTGGAATTGTGTCTGCCCCGTACGAAGCACATGTCGGATGTCTTGTAACTAGTCTCTATAATCGAATAAACCTGACCTTGTCATTTTATCCCGATTACTGCAGTACTTAAAAGTACTAGTACCGTATCCTACCCGACCATCATCTCCATATGACTGGAGTGACACTTCCGTCTTGACATCACACCCAACACACTACGATTCTCAATATACCCAACATAGGCGTACACAGGACCTGTTAAAGCCCTGGACGACCGTAACCAAAGTATATTGATTGTCGCAAGTATTAGCGATGCAAGTCTCAGGTTGAGACCAAATGCACCTACCCTGATTTCATACTTCCATAGTCACATAGTCATACTACCAATGGAATTCCGAGGGGGTCTATCCAGAGCGAAGCTGTTTCCCGTACCATCGGTAAAACACAACCTCCTATTACACTTGCATAGTATCATATACCCAAATATATGAGAACTATGCTGTTATGCCCTCACAACACGCACAAGTGTAATACTAGTCTTTTACGTATTAATCGATGTCCAATCTTGATAATACTCTGACTAGGGATATTAATGATTAATCCTTCGTGGACTGATACTGTCTCATATCATTCTCAATCCAGGAACTAATCATAGGGACCTCCTATCATTTATACGTCTAGGTGATCTAATCACAAATGATAGAGAGCAATTCTTTGTCACATAGTTAATTTGTACAACACACAATGATCTGTACAAATAGTGACGCTATGGGTCATAATTGTCCAACAATCTCCCACTTGGCCTATAGCCAGTCACTCGAGTGTCTAACACCCGAACTATGTACGGTTGGCTCAAACTGCTGAGAAAAGGCTTTTGTCAGCGGATTTGCATGATTATCATCTGATGCGATTTATTCGATCATCACATCGCCACGATGTATGATCTGAACGAATCAGATGAATAGTCGAAGTATTTATCTGGATCGTTGATGAGACCATTAATTCTTTAGCCTGTACTCAAGCCTAGCTCAGCAGCTAACAAAATTATATCTAATTTAATTAGATTTATTATTGACGCAGAAGGCTTCTATTGCTGCCTCAGCTGCAGCAATAACCCGCATTTGCTGTTTATTCGGAAACAGTATCTTGCTTGGAAGATTTCCAGCTCACTGTTCCGTTATTCAAACTTTGTAGTACCGTTGTGCGACTTATAGTCATTTTATCGGTTTAGGAAACTTGCAGTAGTGATCCTAGTCACTTCAAGTTCTCATTCTCCACAGACTAAGACAGCATCCTTAGTTCTCTAAGATACTAACGGATGTTCTTAACATCAATCTAGTGACTATCACTTGGATTGGCCTGTTTGTGATTTCTTATGCTCAAAGCGTATGAGACACCTGGTAACGTACATTTTTGAATGTACGGTTTCTCGGAGATTTTTCTCGAAAGCCCAGTTCTCCGATTGTATTATGGGAATATCATTTCCAAGAACCTATGCTTGCTTCAATCCAAACATGGATCGAACAACCTGCAAACCTTTTTTGCTAGTTTTGGTACGACAAAATCGTTAGGATATTGTAAACATCGTCCAAAAGGTTTCCTTTTCAGGAAAGTGATTTTCCCGTAAAGCTGTCATATTTCATAAATGAAACATGCAGCTTTAGCAAGCATTATCCAAATGGATTTACCGTGGCAACAGGTAAAAGGTTGAATCGTAATCAACACAATGTTGATAACGATACTTTCTGCTAAAACCCCTAGCTTTATACGTTGGTATGTTGCTATCCATGTAAGTCTTCCTTGAAGACTTATAAGTACCAATAGGCACAATGCGTTGCGGCACATCAACTAGTATCCAAACTAAGTTGATATACATGGAATCCATTTCGGATTCATGACACTTTGTCATAATAGGGAGTCGATACCTTGTATCACTTCCTCATACGTAGTCAGTTGGTATACCACAATAAGATTGACATCTTTATGAGGTGAGATCAGAAACCCATACCCCAGGTTGTTTTCTGACTCTCTCCGACATACGTGGTTCTTGTGTATTCGAAGATTATTGGAATAGTTTCATCCTTGATGAACTATTTTTGTTCCATTAAGATTCGGTGCCTGAAATAGTATTACTCTGATTTTCATCGAGTTTTACTATCCTCCCACTTACCACTGCATATCGGTATTCCTCTTAGGAAAACCGCATGGTGAGCAACAATTACATTGTTCTCTAGTGAGTTGTATAATTACTATACTTATGGTATCCCTAGGATAACCTACAATTGGCACTTATCCGATTTGGGTTTTAGTTTGGTATCATCCAAACATATGCATAGCATACCCAAATATTCAGGAATGAGAAACCTGGTTTCTTTCCTGTTCATATCTAATATGGTATCTGTCAAACAGATTATCATGGAATCTTATTCAAAATAAGTTCTTGCACTGTTTAAAGCTTATCCGTTGAAAGAAATGGTAGCTCAGAGCAACTCATGATTAACCTTAATCATGTCTGACATAATTTGGTTACTCAGTTCGGACAAACCGTCAACTTGACGTGTTCCGGGAGGAGTCCTCCTTGAAAAAATACTTTACTCTTTCAAGTATATAAGAAACTTATTCCTTAAGTATTTTCCATTATGGTCTTACCGTCACGGTATTATACTTTAGCCGATCTGTATGTCTATTTCGTGTTGAAACTGTAAAAGTTTACCATTTGTGTTCTTCAAAAGAAACACATAACCATAACGCGATGCCATATCCGTAAAGGTCACGAAATATTCATATCCACATCTAACCTAGCTAGACATGGGCCCACTTACTTCACTATGAACTAGGGCTAACAGATCGGTGGCATTTACACTTTTACCAAGTAAAGGTGTTATAGGCACATTGCCCAATAAACTAGATTCGTAGACTTTATTTGATTAGAATCAAATCAGTCCGAGTACCCACTCTTCAAAAGTGTGGATATACGAGTCTTGTTTGATTGTGTCCCAGACAACAATGCCACAATATGTTTCTTCTGATCAAATCAGTTTGAGCTATTTGTTTGTCATGTTATACGTTTGAGATTTATTTATATTCAAAATATAAATGCTGTTATTCACATCTAATGTATTTATCTCAATATCATCTTTATAAATAAAACACTTTAGTGTTCCAGAATATAAAGGTTCACCCGCAGGGTTATTAACACTGATATAAAGATAATATTTCAAGTCAAACTAGTTACATTATAACAGTTTCCAAATTTAGGTACACACCGTAGGTAGTTCCTAAACATAGGTACCTACGGTTAAAACAGCGACTTTCATCCCATTTGCAATTCGCTGATAAATCTCTATGGAAGTCAGTATCCTGCTCAAAGCAGATTCTGAACACCAGTATGTATATTTTATGTTCCACACTAAGTATTTAAAATCTAATTTTAATACTAGTAGTGAACATAATGTTGACAAACATTTTGAAGTCAGAGCCTTGCTCGTCTTCAATTCCTTCATGCCTGCTTTGTCCAAATGGCAGTCACGCTTCCGCGATCCCATTTACCACAATTTAGGTAGACATTTTGGGATATGTCATTTATCTTCCCAGAAGATTATAATGATTTTGCCTTTGCCTGTTTCGACACTCCAGAAGCCTTTGGCCAAGCCTTGGCCTTCTAGAATATCGAAGTAAGGTGCGCCTTGCGCTACTTGCCTAATTGCAAACTTTGACTTTGTCTTCTTGAGAATAGTCATTAACTCTCCAAGAGTTATTATTGCAATTTTAGTACTTCTAAACCTAAAAATAGATTTATGAAGATCCTTCAATTTCAGTATCATACTTTAAGGATCTAATCCTTAGTTATGATTCATAAATTAAGGAGTCTACTGCGACAAGCTTAATCGATTAAGCACTAAAGTTATCA
This sequence comes from Zanthoxylum bungeanum, assembly GCA_019454045.1. Lineage (NCBI taxonomy): Eukaryota > Viridiplantae > Streptophyta > Magnoliopsida > Sapindales > Rutaceae > Zanthoxylum > Zanthoxylum bungeanum. The sequence goes on along the minus strand of SKCR01033317.1, from coordinate 24,191 downwards.
TTACATAAATCTTCCAAAGATTATGCTCTACTATTTGCTTAACTCCGGGCTTAGGCATAATATGTTATTTTATCAAATAAAGTAACTTATTATTTTCCAGGACCATCCTGAAATTTATTCCCAATTTGAAAATTAGACCATTTAAATACATTTTCCCTAGGATTATGTTTTAAATGTCTATCTTTCAATTTTATCTTGATTCTAATAGTCTAACTATTTAATCAACGATTTAGGTACTATTTATTATAATGATTACAATAGTCCAACTATTTAATCAACTATAATTTAATAGATTAAAATCAATTATATTGATTACTATAATCCAATTATAAAATCAACTATAAATGAATAGTTTGAATATAGTCCAACTATTTATTAAAACAACATTTAAATATTAGTCCAACTAACATTTAATTTATTTGACGAATGATATTTGAATGAGCGCGTATGGCAAGTAATTAAACGAATATTGCAAATTCAATTCTTGCCTCCCACTATTTTTCGGCGAGCCTCTAACCCTCTGTCGAGTACTCGGGAAACCATGTTTCCTAGCGGGCTAGGATCCCGTTAAATATCACACAATCTTGACTTTGGCCAACAAATTGTATGATAATTAACTAGGTAGATCTCTAAGATCAATTGGATCCAATCCAATTCCTAGATCCAGTAGGGGGATATCCAAGTCTGAAACATATATCTTATATATGCCAATACATCCAATGTATTACCTAACCTTTTTCCTCTGAATCAACTAAGCATTGGCTTTGGCACAACAAACTTAGTGATCCCAGTTAAGCGGAAATCATTGACCATGGAAAGCTTCGTAAACAATGTCGATGGACAAGAAGTGGTCTTGACTTTGGCCAACAAACTACAACTTGGACAAGACACCAATATGGAACAAAGCCTTCGTGATTCAAACACATCCTCGACGGACAAAGGCCTTGACTTTGGCCAACAAGCCAATGCCAGTCTCGGATCTTGAGTGAGAATCACTCAATGGAAGGAAAGACGCTTAATATTTTGCGAGGGTTTTTCGAGTGCAAATTGGAAACCAATTTATTATCTTTGTTAAGGTCTCACCATCATACACCCTTAAACATGCATTCTAACCACACATAATAAAGCGCGTATAAATAAAGTAATAATGATATGCGGATGGATACTTTACACATTGATCCTATATCAAATCTCTCACTTTCTCTCTCCCGCCAGCACAAGTATTTACTTCTACCCATTACACTACACTTCTAAAGAAACCTCATTTACATTGAGGGGAATAGGTGAGAAGAGAATACAAAGAAAATGAGGTAATAGGCTGGACACGCAGGTCCAATTAATAAATCAAATTTATTACAACAATTTCTAAAATGTCCCATCCATCTAATATCCATCTGATATACATTATTCATGCTTCGTAACCATGTATTCACACAAGCATGTTATCAATAAATCTAATCAAATTAATTAATATGATAATTAGTGACCATCCAGTGTTCAAATAACGATTTGATTTTGCTCGAGTCAAACTCATTTTACGAATAAGTACTAAAAGTACGAATTCTCGAATTAAATTAAACTACATAATTAAATCCAATTCAATTTGTATTTAATACTAATTCGTTATTTAATTCCAAATTAAATATTATACTTTATTAATAAACCTTTACGACTTAAATTCCAAATTTAATCGTTACGGGTCTCAAAGCCCGATTAACGTCCAACGTCAATTCAATTAAAGTCCAATGGGCTTTTAATTAATTTTTTAAGGCGTGGACTTTTGGTCAACTCGGGTCAAACCGAATAACCAAAATCCAATCCGGGAATTACCCCATAAGCCCAGAAATCAATTTTGGTCCATTAGGCCCAATTAAACTTTAAAGGTCCATTAGTCGCATTTGGGCTTTATGGAAGCGGTTTTGTGCCCAATTGGATCCAATCCATTTGGCCTAAACCTAACTTGGTACAACCAAGCCCAATTAGCCCAATAACAACATAACAAGCCCAATTCAATTTAAGGCCCAATTAATTAAATCATAAAAGTCCAATTTCATAATCTAATTAATCCTAAAGTGTATAACACAAGTAATCACCCAAATCAATATTTCCAAAACAACAAATTTGTACAATTAATCATGCTCAATTACAACAAAAAATATCCAACACATTTCATCAAAAATCAAACCCAATACATGCATTTAAAGTCTCGACCAAGGAGGATTTTCATGTCCAATTTTAAATCCAATCCAATTGAATCCAAATCAACATTAAATCAACATCCTAAATTGTTTTCAAGTCATCCAATGAATCGAAAAAACAAAAATCCAAGACATTTAGGGCTTCCAACCATTCGGCAAACATATAAAAATTTGGGGAAATTTATTCCAAACAACATTCATCAAATTGATCCAATCAATCATCAATTAAAACACATTTAAGCATACAAATTCATCCAATTTCATTATACATGCTCAAAATCAATTTTATCCAAATTTTAAGCCCTAATCAATTTCATGCTCAAGATACCCTTGTTGGTGTTTGCTAAGGTCCCAAGATCATTAAACAAGCATGAAACAAGTACGAATACAAATCAACGAAGTTGCGGAATACTCACATTGATTGGTTGAGCGACGCAGAGACGAACAAAACTGATTTTATGCTCCATGGACTGCTCGGCAGTGGCAGTGAGTTGCTCACTGTTTTCGGCCATTTGTCTCCAAGTTTTGAGCTCCAAGCTTCGTCAAACGATTCCCGGCTCATGGGTGGACTACCCTATCACCTTCGCATGTCTCTCGGAGTGCTAGCTCTTGTGATTTTTGCCATAAAAATCACCACTTTGCTTCCCCTAACTGACGGCAGTGAGCTGAACAGAAGAGAAGAAATGAAGCCCCTTGGGCGTTTACGGAGAGAAGAGAGAAGGAAGAGAGAGTTGTGTGTTTTGGTTTAAAAAACCTTATACCAAAATTCAAGACCAAAAGTTGTATATGCCTTCCAAAAGTCAACGATATTTGAAGCTAAAAGTTGGCAATTAATGCACACAACCACCTACATCAACTTCTATCACTATTCACATCACTCATGTAAATCAAGTGACAAGTAGTCACATCACTCAAAGTGACTAATGATTTGACGCTTGATGCGACTAGCGATTTGACGATTGATTTGACTTGCGTGCCGCACTCGAATTCGAAATGCGAATTCCCTTGCAAATAATCTTGGGCTCGGGTTCACTAATTCCAAATAAACGAATTTTCCGTTGCGACGTAATTAAATGATTATGCCTAGCGAAATCACTATTCACGTCGCTAACGAATTAATTCTTTGGGAAGTGACCCATGAGATCCCCGGATATGTTGGCAGTAAATTCGGTCGTCGAACTATCCGAACACGTAAATACCTCGTACTACGTTTGTACCGATTTACAAGACAAGGTTGGCTTCTAGCAAAGCGCCATACCTACCCAATTCTCCAGAAATATCCTTACAGGAATAAAGGATCTATATCAGGCGTAGTATACATAGTATTGCGTATGTCGATCCAGTATCGGATGATCACGTGATAGGCCTGGGGCTGGAATTATGTCTGCCCCGTACGAAGCACATGTCGGATGTCTGGTAACTAGTCTCTATAATCGGATAAACCTGACCTTGTCATTTTATCCCGATGATTGCAGTACTTAAGAGTACTAGTACCGTATCCTATGCGACCATCATCTCCATATGACTGGAGTGACACTTCCATCTTGACATCACACCCAACACACTACGATTCTCAATATACCCAGCATAGGCGTACACAGAACCTGTTAAAGCCCTGGACGACCGTAACCAAAGTATATTGATTGTCGCAAGTATTATCGGTGCAAGTCTCAGGTTGAGACCAAATACACATACCCTGATTTCAGACTTCCATAGACACTTAGTCATACTACCAATGGAATTTCGAGGGGGTCTATCTAGAGAGAAGCTGTTTCCCGTACCATCGGTAAAACACAACCTCCTATTACACTTGCATGAGTATCCTATACCCAAATATATGTGAACTATATCGTTATGCCCTCACAACGCGCACAAGTGTAATACTAGTCTTTTACGTATTAATCGATGTCCAATCTTGATAATACTCTGACTAGGGATATTTAATGATTAATCCTTCGTGGACTGATACTGTCTTATATCATTCTCAATCCATGAACTAATCATAGGGACCTCCTATCATTTAAACATTCTCCATAAGGTTCCCTTTTCAGGAAAGCGATTTTCCCGTTAAGCTGACATATTTCATAAATGAAACATGCAGCTTAAGCAAGCATTATCCAAATGGATTTACCGTGGCAACAGTTAAAAGGTTGAATCGTAATCAACACAATGTTGATAACGATACCTTTCCGCTAAAAGCCTAGCTTTATACGTTGGTATGTTTCCATCCATGTATGTCTTCCTTGAAGACTTATAAGTACCAATAGGCACAATGCCTTGCGGTACATCAACTAGTATCCAAACTTGTTGATATACATGGAATCCAATTCTGATGTCATGGAACTTTACCATAATAGAGAGTCGATACCTTATATCACTTCCTCATACGTAGTCAGTTGGTATTCCTCAATAAGATAGACATATTTTCGAGGTGAGATCAGAAACCCATACCCCAGGTTGTTTTCTGACTCTCTCCGACATACGTGGTTCTTGTGTATTAAAAAGATTACTGGTATAGTTTCATCCTAGATGAACTATTTATGTTCTATTAAGATTCGGTGCCTGAAATAGTATTACTCCGATTTTCATCGAGTTTTACTTTCCTCCCACTTACCACTGCATATCGGTATTCCTCTTAGGAAAATCGCATGGTGAGCAACAATTTACATTGTTCTCTTGTGAGTTGTATAAGTGTTGGTTTCTAGATTAGGTCCCAAGATTCATCAAATCAAGCACAAAACGCATGAATACATCAAAGGAGAATGGCGGAAACATACTCACATTGACCGGATCTTGCAACGCGAAGAACAAGCCACTTCTTCCTCCTTGTTGAAGCTCGGCAGAGGCCTCCTTGAACTGCTGTGGTGCTCGGGTTTGGGCTGTGAAACTCCTCCAAGATTCGGCCATTGGAGACTCTATGGAAGCTCCAAGCTTCAAGCTCCAAAATTGATTCCAAGCTCAAGTGTTCGTTTCCCTATCACCTTTGTATAACCCAAGTGTGTGCTAGCACTTCTTCTTCTTCTTTTTGTTCGGTCAAACCAGAAATTGGAGAGAAGAAATCGGCTCAAAGCCGTGAGAAGAGAAGGAGGGAAAATGGAGGGAGAAAGAAAACCGTAAAGGAGAAGAGTGGAGAGAGAAAAGAAAAAGAAATGTAATTAGGTTTTTATAATTTCCAAAATTAATTAAAACCATTTACCAAATTCTTTTTACTTTCCAATTACCAAAAGGTCAAAAAGCAAAAGCCCATTAATGCCTTTTCAACAACCACATCAATCACTCAATCAAGTGACAACTTGTCACATCACTCAAAGTGACATTTGATTTGACGCTTGATGTGACTAATGATTTGACGCACGATTTGACTTGCGTGCCGCACTCGAATTCTAAATGCGAATGCGCTCGTAAATAATCCCGGGCTCGGGTTTGCTAATTCCTAATTAACGAATTTTCCGTTGCGACGTAATTAAATGATTACGCCAAGCGAAATCACTATTCACGTCGCTAACGAATTAATTCTAAATTAATTCGTTCGCCAGAATTGAAATCTAATTTCAATTCCGCATCGAAATCCAATTTCATGTAATATATCAAATATATTATTTTAATCGATTAATTCCAAATTAATCGTTCTCTCTCTTTTATTAATTTTTTATCCCAGATAAAATATCTCCGTTATTAATCCTAGATTAATTTTCTCTCTCATCAAATTAATCCCAGATTAATTAAAGTGTGAGTCATACATCATCGGTGAATCTTCGGGAAGCGACCCATGAGATCCCCGGATATGTTGGCAGTAAATACGGTCGTCGGACTATCCAAACACGTAAGTACCTCGTAATACGTTTATTCCGATTTACAAGACAAGGTTGGCTTCTAGCAAAGCGCCATGCCTACCCAATTCTCCAGAAATATCCTTATAGGAATATGTGATCTATATCAAGCGTAGTATACCGTAGTATTGTGTATGTCGATCCAGTATCAGATGTTCACGTGCTAGGCCTGGGGCTGGAATTGTGTCTGCCCTGTACGTAGCACATATCGGATGTCTCTGCAACTAGTCTCTATAATCGGATATATATGACCTAGTCATAATATCCCGATAGCTCGAGCATTTAAGAGAATGAGTTCCGTATCCTATGTGACCATCATCTCCAAATGACTGGAGTGATACTTCCGTCTTAACATCACACCCAACACACTACGATTCTCAATATACCCAGCATTGGTGTACATAGAACCGGTTAAAGCCCTGGACGACCTCAACCAAAGTATATTGATTGTCGGAATTATTAGCGGTTCAAGTCTCAGGTTAAGACCAAATACACCTACCCTGATTGCGGACTTCCACAGACACATAGTCATACTACCAATGGGATTCCGCATGGGTCTATCCAGAGCGAAGCTGTTTCCCGTACCATCGGTAAAACACAACCTCTTATCACACTTGCATGAGTATCCTATACCCAAATATATGAGAACTATGTTGTTGTGCCCTCACAACGTGCACAAGTGTAATACTAGTCTTTTACGTATTTATCGATGTCCAATCTCGATAATACTTTGACTAGGGATATTTAATGATTTATCCTACGTGGACTAATACTGTCTCATATAATTCTCCGTCCAGGAACAAATCATAGGGACCTCTCATCATTTATATATCTAGGTGATCTAATCACAAATGATAAGAGTGCAATCTCCTTTGTCACATAGTTAATTTGTACAACAACACCATGATCTGTACAAATAGTGACGCTATGGGTCATAATTGTCCAACAATCTCCCACTTGGCCTATAGCCAGTCACTCGAGTGTTTAACACCCGAACTATATACGGTTGGCTCAAACTGCTGAGAAAAGGTTTTCGTCAGCGGATTTACATGATTATCATCTGATGTGATTTATTCGATCATCACATCGCCACGATGTATGATCCGAACGAATATGATGAATATCAAAATAAGTATCTGGATCGTCGATGAGACCATTAATTCTTTAGCATGTGCTGACGCCTAGCTCAGCTGCTAACAGAGTTATATCTAATCTAATTAGATTTATTATCGACCCAAATGGCTTCTATTGTTGCCTCAGTTGCAGCAATAACCTGCATTTGTTGTTTATTCGGTAATAGTATCTTGCTTGGAAGATTTCCAGCTCACTGTAACGTTATACTATTGTATAGTACCTTTATTACGACTTATAGTCGTTATCATGAAATCCAAGCTTTCACCGATTATTATTATGGGAATATCATTTCCAAGAAATGATATATCATCATTACTCAGGACATTCACTGTCAGTGCGCTCCCACTAACCTCCTTATATACACAAGAATTATTTTCGTTTTGAATTAAATCATAAACTATTATGATTACATCAAAACGACAATTCCAAGAACCTAATGCTTGCTTCAATCCAAACATAGATCGAATAACCTGCAAACCTAGTTTGCTTGTTATGGTTTGACAAAACCGTCAGGATATTGTAAACATCCTCCAAAAGGTTTCCGTTAAGGAAAGCGGTTTTGGCATTCAGCTGCCACATTTCATAAATGAAACATGCAGCATCGGCAAGCATTGTCGAAATGGATTTACCATGGCAACAGGTAAAACGTTTCATTGCAATCAACACAATGTTGATAACTCTACCTTTTCGCTACAAGCCTAGTATAGTACGTTGGTATGTTGCCATACATGTATGTCTTCCTTGAAGACTTATAAGTACCAATAGGCACAATGCCTTGCGGTACATCAACTAGTGTCTAAACATAGTTGGTATACATGGAATCCACTTCGGACTTTATGGCACTTTGCCATAATAGGGAGTTGATACCTTGTATCACTTCCTCATACGTAGTCAGTTGGTATACCTCAATAAGATAGATATCTTTATGAGGTGAGATCAGAAACCCATACCCCAGGTTGTTTTCGAACTCTTTTCGACTTACGCGGTTCTTGTGTATTCGAAGATTATTGGTATAGTTTCATCCTTGATGAACTATTTGTGTTCCATTAAGGATTCAACGCCTTGAACAGTATTACTCTGATTTTCATCGAGTTTTACTGTCCTCCCACTTACCACTGCATATCGGTATTCCTTTTAGGAAAACCACATGGTGAGCAATAATTTAATTGTTCTCTCGTGAGTTGTATAAGTACAATACTTATGGTATCCCTGGGACAACCTACAATTGGCACTTATCCAGTTTGGGTTTTAGTTTGGTATCAACCAAACATATGCCTAGCATTACCAAATTATTCAGGAATGTGAAACCCGATTTCTTTTCCCGTTCATATCTAATATGTTATCTGTCAAACAGATATTTATGGAACCTTATTCAAAATAAGTTTTGCACTGTTTAGCGTATCAATTGAAGGAAATGGTAGCTCAGAGCGACTCATGATTAACCTTATCATGTCTAACAAAATTCGGTTAATCCTGTTCGGACACACCGTCAAACTGACGTGTTCCGGGAGGAGTCCTCATTGAAAGAATACTATACTCTTTCAAGTAAAAACTTATTGCTTGAGCATTTTCCATCATGGTCTAACCGTGATGGTTTAATACTTTAGCCGATCTGTTTGTCTATTTCGTGTCGAAACTTTAAAAGTTTCCGATTTGTGTTTCAAAAGAAACATGTAACCACAAGCGATGCCACATCCGTAAAGGTCACGAAATATTCATATCCACATCTAGCCTAGCTAGACATGGGCCCACTTGCTTCACTATGAACTAGGGCTAACAGATCGGTGGTACTTGCACTTTTACCAAGTAAATAGTGTTTTAGGCACTTTGCCCAATAAACTAGATTCGTAGACTTTATTTGATTGGAATCAAATTAGTCCGAGTACCCACTCTTCAAAAGTGTGGATATACGATTCTTGTTTAAATTGTGTCCCAGACAACAATGCCACATTCAAGTTTCAACCCGATCAAATCAGTTTGAGCTATTTATTTGTCATATTATATATTTGAGATATATTTATATTCTAAATATTAATTCTGTTGTTCACATCTAATGTGTTTATCTCAATATCATTTTTATATAATAAAACACTTTAGTGTTCTAGAATATAAAGGTATATCCGCAACGGATTATACACTGATATAGAGATAACGTTTCTAGTCAAACTAGTTACATTATAACAGTTTCCTAATTTACGTACATACCCAAAGGGTAGTTCCTAAACTTAGGTATCTACGGTTAAAATAACGACTTTTTTCCCGTTTTCAATTCGCAAAGTAATCTCGTCCGAAGTCAGTATCCTGCTCATAGCAGATTCTCTAAGATCGATTGGATCCAATCCAATTCCTAGATCCGGTAGGGGGACATCCAAGTCCGAAACATATATCTTATATATGCCAATACATCCAATGTTTTACCTAACATTTTTCCTCTGAATCAACTAAGCCTTGGCTTTGGCACAACAAACTTAGTGATCCCAGTCAGGCGCGACCCATTGACCATGGAAAGCTTTGTAATCAATGTCGATGGACAAGAAGTGGTCTTGACTTTGGCCAACAAACCACAACTTGGACAAGACATGGAACAAAGCCTTCGTGATTCAAACACATCTTCGACGGACAAAGGCCTTGACTTTGGCCAACAAACCAATGCCGTCTCGGATCTTGAGTGAGAATCACTCAATGGAAGGAAAGACGCTTAATATTTAGCGAGGGTTTTTCGCGTGCAAATTGGCAACCAATTTATTATCTTTGTTAAGGTCTCATCATCATACACCCTTAAACATGCATTCTAAACACATAATAAAGCGCATATGAATAAAATAATAATGATATGCGGATAGATACTTTACATTGATCCTAGATCAAATCTCTCTTTCTCTCTCCCGCTAGCACATGTATTTACTTCTACCCGTTACACTACACTTCTAAAGAAACCTCATTTGCATTGAGGGGAATAGGTGAGAAGAGAATACAAAGAGTATAGAGGTGATAAGTCTGGACACGCAGGTCCAATTAATAAATCAAATTTATTACAACAATTTCTAAAATTGCCCCACCCAACTAATATCCATCCGATATATATTATTCATGCATCGCAACCAAGTATTCACACAAGCATGTTATCAATCAATCTAATCCAATTAATTAATCTGATAATTAGTGATCATCCAATGTTCAAACAACGATTTGATTTTGTTCGAGTCAAACTCGTTTTGGGAATAAGTACTCAAAGTACGAATTCTTGAATTAAATTAAACTACATAATTAAATCCAATTTAATACGCATTTAATTCTAATTCACTATTTAATTCCAAATTAAATATTACACTTTTATTAACGAACCTTTACGACATAAATTCCAAATTTAATCGCAACGGGTCTCAAAGCCCGATTAACATCTAATGTTTATTTAATTAAAGCCCAATGGGCTTTTAATTAATTTCTTTAAGGCGTAGACTTTTGGTCAACTCGGGTCAAAACCGATAACCAAAGTCCAATCCGGGATTTACCCCATAAGCCCAAAATTCAATTTTGGCCCATTAGGCCCAATTAAATAATTAAGGTCCATTAAGTCATAATTGGACTTTATGGATTTGGATTTGGGCCCAATTGGATCCAACCAAATTGGCCTAAACCTAACTTGGTACAACCAAGCCCAAAAGCCCAATTACAACCTATAAGGCCCAATTTCTAAAATAAGCCCAATTAATTAACTTATAAAATTACAAATTCCATAATTAATTAACCTAAGTGTAATACACAATTAATCACCCAATTAACATTTCTAAAACATCAATTAGCCTAATTAATCATGCACTTTATCAACAAATAGTGTCCAACACAATTTTATCAAAATCAAACCCATTTTCATGCTTCTTTATTCTCGGCAATTTAGGGGTTTTTTCATTCCGATTCGGTTTCAATCCAATTGAATCCACAATCATCATTTCCCAAATCAATTCAACTCATCCAATGAATTAAAATAAAAAAACACAATGAATTTCAAAAATCATCAAGTTTCGGCCAAGCCTCCAATTTGGGGAAAATTGTCCAATTCAAAATTCAATCCAATTAAACCGTAAATCAACATTACCCGCATGTTTTAAGTCATCCAATGATCAAACAAACAAAAAATCACCAAGATATTAGGGTTCACAATTTTCGGCCATGCCCAAAAATTTGGGGAAAAATGGATCCAATCCAATTTCATGAAATTGATCATGCACAAGTTCAATTAATCAAAATACAAGCATACTTAATCAATCAATTTAACCAAATCATGCTTCAATTGATTTTACCCAATTTCAAACCCTAACTTTTTCATGCTTGATCAAAGCTCAAGATACCATTGTTGGTTTCTAGATTAGGTCCCAAGATTCATCAAATCAAGCACAAAACGCATGAATACATCAAAGGAGAATGGCGGAAACATACTCACATTGACCGGATCTTGCAACGTAAAGAACAAGCCACTTCTTCCTCCTTGTTGAAGCTCGGCAATGGCCTCCTTGAACTGCAGTGGTGCTCGGTTTTGGGCTGTGAAACTCCTCCAAGATTCAGCCATTGGAGACTCCATGGAAGCTCCGAGCTTCAAGCTCCAAAATTGATCCCAAGCTCAAGTGTTCGTTTCCCTATCACCTTTGTATAACCCAAGTGTGTTCTAGCAATTCTTCTTCTTCCTTTTGTTCGGTCAAACCAGAAATTGGAGAGAAGAAATCGGCTCAAAGCCGTGAGAAGAGAATGAGGGAAAAGAGAGGGAGAAAGAAAACCGTAAATGAGAAGAGTGGAGAGAGAAAATAAAAAGAAATGTAATTAGGTTTTTATAATTTCCAAAATTAATTAAAACCATTTACCAGATTCTTTTTACTTTCCAATTACCAAAAAGTCAAAAAGCAAAAGCCCATTAATGCCTTTTCAACAACCACATCAATCACTCAATCAAGTGACAACTTGTCACATTACTCAAAGTGACATTTGATTTGACGCTTGATGTGACTAACGATTTGACGCACGATTTGACTAGCGTGTGACCGGCGTAAACACACACGTATAACGCAAGCGCACGTATCGTTCAAGTAGTATAAAAATATCGATCCCACGAGGACTTAATTCCTACTGTTGTTATTAATTGTTGAATCTATTTATTTACAAATATCTAATTAAATGGAGATGAGAGAGATTGTTTGTTTGTTTGGTTGAAAGACTTTACTAAATAAATAAATAAATAAAAAGACAAAAGAAAATACTAAGGAAAATAACAAAAGACACAAAGATCTAGGGTTGTGATTTATTCCAATATCATTATAAAGATGAAGTGATTATTTTATAGTTAGGAAATACAATGATTTATTAACCTGGGACACGAAATTATGCGAAAGCATCTGTCGATGGTCAGACACAAATACCCAGTATAACCCAATTGGACCATATTCCTATGTCAATCACATTATCTGGATTCATTAAGATTAAGTTCCAATTATGGCTACCCTCGCCCGACAGGTATATTCCTATCCTGTAAGGAAATCTATTAAAGGGTTATCTATCCTCAAGGAAGATCGTGGGCTATTGAGTCTAAGGTTTTAAACTTAAAATCTCTATGTCTAGTTCATTTTAAGTTTACCTAATCAATTTTATTAGTGATCGGTTAATAAAAAGCATTAAGATTAAGACTCAATAAATAAATCATTATATTACCCAAACTATAATCTAACCCTTATAAACTGGTGATATTGAAATTCATTACAACCCCAGATAACTATTTAGTTATGACACATAATTAGGACTAATAACTGAAAAATAAAAGACATAAAGTAAAAATGCTGAAAAGTAAATACTGAAAAGTAAATTGCAATAAAATAAAATGCTAAGGTAAAAGGAATTACTTTTACTACTACTAATTTAGATATCTCCCATAAAATAATATATAAACTTGTGATATTATTTAACCAACCGACCAATCTGGCGGTATCCTGATTAAGTCCAATTAAGTCCAACCAGCCATATAGGCGGTGGTAATATTTGTCCATAATCCAGCCATAAAGGCGGTACCAAAATAAATTTATCAACCGACCAATCTGGCGGTATCCTTGATTAATCAGGTTCAAACCAACAGAAAATAAATATACCAACCGACCAATATAGCGGTATCCTTATTAATCAGTATTTTAAAGTGTAAATATATTATTTTTAAGGGAGATTAATCTAAATAGTAACAGTAAAAGAATTACCTTTCACCCTAGCTGGGAAATTACTTTCTCATGAATAGTAAAAACTGTAAAAAGTAAAAAGTAAAAAGTAAAAATTAAATTACTATTATTACAAATGGTAATTAAAATAAATTACAAATAAATAAATAAAAAAAAAACTAAAAATAAAAATAAAAATTCTAGAGAGAGAAACTCTCTCTAGAGAGAGAAATCAAGAGAGAGAGAGGTGTCTTAAAATCTGAAATTTCGCGCTGAATTTATAGGCAGAATTTTCACTGTTCGGGCGTCGCGACGCCAATGACCTCAGCGTCGCGACGCTGGATTTGTCGACGTGGCACAATGAGAAGGCGACACGTAGCAAGGCGGCTGACTGTTGAAGCGACACGTGTCAAGGCGGCTAAGACTCAATTATTGTGATGACGTCACTGATGACGTCATGCTGATGTGGCGATGACGTGGCGCTGATGTGGCGATGACGTGGCACTGGCGTGTGTTGGCGTGTGTTGCAATTGTCGGCACAATAGGATTGCGACACGTGGCGACACGTGTCACGCGGTGATTGGCTGATGCTGAGGTGTCAAGTTGACTTGGTTGACCTTGTGACGTGGCTGATGATGTGGCGTGACACATGGCGAGTTGACTCGTTGACCGCTGACATGGCTGATGACAAGGAGACACGTGTCAAGTCAAAGTGTCGGCAGCATATGATGTTGACACGTGGCACGGCGCACGTTAGCAGATTCGTTGTGATGGTGACACGTGGCACGGCGCATTTTAGCAAAGTCAAACTTCTCAAATCCTGATCAGTTGACCAGGCGCACGTTAGCAGATTCGGCTCACGCTGGGCGTCGCGACGCGGAAGGTCTGGGCGGCGCGACGCGCAAAAGACGAAAATATCCCTATTGACGCATTTTTGTCCGGTTTTGCCCAAAATTGCCTCCAGTGCTGTCCAAACTTTATTTATCTGCAAAATAATAATAAAACACATCAAAACGTTCACAAAATTCAAGAATCTATACAAAATATTAAGTTAAATGAGTATGAAATAGTGATATAAATACCACTCATCACACCCCCAAACCTAACATTTTGCTAGTCCTCGAGCAAAATACAGAATAAAATAACAGAATAAAATTTAACTAAGCCATTTTCGTAGGGATCACGGTTGCATTTAGCGTATGCAACAAGCCTTTAAACCCCTAGGTGTCCCTAGTGGACGAGTGTAGTCTCGTGAGGGTTTACAGCAATGATACCCACAAACATTTTACAAAAGTAAAAAGGTATTAAAACTAATGCACACAAAAGCAAAAAGACAAGCGAAAAGAGAATAAAGAAATTAGTAACTAATCAGGTGAAACTTCTACTACAAGTTACTAGTTGTTTTGTTTCTTTCTAAATTACCGAATAAGTAAATTCTCCGATTATTTTTACCATTCTCCATATACACAGCCAACAAAATATTAATCAACTCATTTTTGCCCACAACAGTCATAAGTGCAGTTGATAAGAGAGTAATATTTTTGTCCTAAAGTTCTATCAGATTTCGCGCCTTTTTGTAGCAATGGAATAATTTTCTGATTTTTCTGATTTTTTCTTTGATTTTCTGAATTTTGACTTTTTATTTATATACAATACCTTCCGTCTATGTAGCGAGCTTTGGGTTGGTGACTCCCAAACCAGTTGGCTTTAGGGCACCAGGTGTTAAGACACCTCTACGAACTTAATTACTCAAACTTCAGATATAAATATATTTTGCAGTATCTTTGATCCATGTAACGAGCTTTGGGCCAATGACTCCCAAACCAGTTGGTTTTAGGGCACTAGGTGTTAAAACACCCTTACAGACTTAATAACTCGGATCTTAGATACTTTATTTGTGTACATCAGACATTTTTTTTTTTTTTTTTACTCCATCACTATTTAGAGATGCTTCCTCCAATTAAACTATAGCACGAAATATTACAAACTTTTCAATTACAACTCATGTCTGTATGTTACTATGTATGTTGATAATACATGTCAAATGAGCATATGAAGATCCATTTTAGTCAGTATTATGGAGAATTCACAAATTAAATAATTCAAAAGGAAATAAACAAAAGATAACTTATTTCGAAATAAATGGTTTGAAATACGACTCAGGAGCGGAAATTCCTTACTCGGCTATCTCTTACCAATTCACCTTTTTAGTCAAAATAAAAACACAAAAATGCAAAATATTTTTGTAATTTTTGAAAATTTTTCAATTTTTTTGTATTTTTCGAAAAATTTTGGACTAAAAATAAAAATAACAATACAAACAAGTACTATTAACTATACCTCACCCCCAAACCTAAATGAGACATTGTCCCCAATGTCTTAAACAGTAGAAGAAGAGTTTAGAAAATAATACCTGGTTAGTTGAAATTCGACAGGAAAATTACAGGTTAAGATCCAGATTAATTCGACGTCTCTTACCACGATCGTCCTCGGACCAATTTATCTTTGAAATGATAGGGTCAACTTTCGGTTCATAGGCTATGAGTTGGTCAATTAAATCTGGAGCAGTTCTGGCAGTAAAGAGGAGTTCTTTTAAAGGTTTTGACACGAACCCATTTCTTCGAGCATCATCAAGAAACACACAAAGAAAATCATAAAACCCATCAACGTTGTACAGCCCAATTGGTTTCTGGTGTATGTTTAGGTTCGCCCAAGAGTACAATAAAAATTTCCTCCAATGTGCCCAAGCCACCTGGCAAAGCAATAAAAGCATCAGAACGGTTAATCATTTCTACCAGTCGTTCAGACATACCTGGCACGATCAGTTCCTCTCCGTTTGATGATCCAATAAGGTTAGCCTCTGCCAAGGGTTTTGGTACGATTCCCAAAACATGACTGCCTCCTTCCTGTACGGCCTTTGAAACAATCCCCATTAGTCTGAGATTACCTCCGCCATATATTAAGTGTATATTCCTTGCTGCTAAGACTCGACCCAATTCCTGTGCTGCTTCTATGTATGTATTGTGGTTAGTTCCAACAGTACTACCGCAAAACACACAGATGTTTTCAACTCGTCTTCTTGAAGTGGCTTCCATTTTTTTTTTTTATATATACTTTTTCAACTATGGATGCCTTCAAAAGTGCACTGACGGGCTGAATTTATAGTACCTGAAAGGGGTGAGTAAAAATAGTACAAGTATCTTCCAGAGGACGCTTGTTAGCTAAACAACAAAATGGATCGTGAAAGGTCAAAAAGTCTGGATCCTGTCTACGAAAATAAAGATAATTCCAAAAGAAAAGCGAATCAAAGCAATAATTAAGGCAACGGAATTGTGTATGCAATACGCCACTCGCGTAGTATAAATTCATTAGGATGTATCTTAAGATTTCATTCCTTATTCAGCCATCGCTAATGAATTGTTTCTCATCTTTGATTGCCAAACATAATTCTTTCTGTCTTAAAATGCTTTGCTTGTGCTTTTCCCTACAAAAATAACATACAAAATTAAAAAGTTCACACTATGTATACACAAAAGAGATTAGAAGATAATACATGGTCAGCTGAAATTTTACAGGAAAAATTACCATAAGGAAAAATTTATGTCCAATTTTACGTTTTTTACCCCGATCGATAATTGATCAATTTTTTTAGTGAAAATTTCGACAGAGTCACCTCTAAAAACTCAAAATTCCCCCAAATTCATCCTAAAAAAAATTATCACCAATCAAATCCCAACTTTGGTATTTTTCAGAAAAATCCGACAGAGTCTCCCCTGAATTTTTGATTATCCAACACAACCTAAATCTATCAAATGCCAAAAACACTCCATTCAATTCTTCGCTCCCACAACTACGAATCAAATTAATCCACAATCCAACCCTTCGTAATTCAAAATTCCCATTCAACCATTCACAATTCAATTTTTCAATTTACCCAATTACCAAATCAATTTTTTATCAAATCATTACCGTATTTTCAAATTCTGATTTTGGCAGTGGTGGTACTCTCGGCAGTGAAGATTCGGTAGCTGTGATGGTGAAGGAGGTTCTCGGCAAGGATGGCTCGGTTCCGGTTTGCGACGGTGGTGGCTAATATTCGGCAAGATAGTGGCAATTTGGCTCGGCAATGGGCTGATTTGTCTCAGTTTGGTCGCAGGTGATGGCTTGTGTGGTTGATGATGGTGGTGGCTTGGTGACTCGCGGTTGAGTCACGGCTCTGGTTTGCTTCGTTAGTTTCGGTTTCGACGAAGTGGTGTCTTGGTTGTTGAGGCTCGGTTTAGGCTCGGCGAAGGAAGTTTTGGTGGCTTGCGGTGGGTGGTTGCTCAGTGTGTGGATCTCGGCTGGCGAAGACTCGGTCACGGTGATGACGGTAGTGGCTTGCGGTGGTGATGGCTGGTTCGGTTCTGGTGGCTCGGTAAAGGCTTGGTGTTTGACATGGCGAAGGTTGCGGCTGTGGATCTTGGTCGTGAGGCTCACGGTCACGATGGCACTCGATTTCAGTTCGGTGGTTGGTGGGTTTGGTTTCGGTCACGGCAATGGGGTGGATCTGGTTTGATGGTGGTGTGTTGTTGGTGCGGCTGTGGTGGTGATTTGGTGTTATGGAAGTGAGTTTCGGCTTTGTGTGGTAGGTGGTGAGGATGAAGAAGATGAAGAAGTGAAGTGAAATGAGATGCTGCCAGCGCCCTGCTTATGTCTCTGATTTCGAGTCAGCGTCGCGACGCCAAAAATTGCCTAGCGTCGCGACACTCGGTTCTTAGGGTTAGGGTTTTGACTCGGGATTTTTTTTTTTTTTTTTTTTTTTTTTTTTTGGCAAAACCATGTCTTGCGACAGATAAATCCATAAGACTTCTTACTCGGCCGTCTTTCCTGGATCAACTTTGTATCTTCGTGATTTTGTCAAATTTTTATTTTGTAAAAATCCCGCTTGCACTGGCTTGCTTTGTCCTGATAAATTCCATTTTAAATTTTCCTGCAAAACTCACACACAATTAAAAAGTTCACACACAAAAAATAAATAAATAAATAAATAAATTACAACAAATTGCATGGGTTGCCTCCCTGCTAGCGCTAAATTTTTCGTCTTCAGCCAGACGTGACTGAAATTCATCTGTTAAGAGGGGTTTCAGTGTCGTTTTGGATGTCCGATTAAAGACAATCCCGTGAGCGTTGCTTTTGAAGGGTCTCTTCCAACGGTAAAGTGGTAAAAAGAATTTTGTCTCATTCAGTGATTGTGCCACCTTTTGATTCTTATTGTTCCAGTGGTTCCTGCAAAGAAAGAAAGAAATCAGGAGGTCTTATATGGTGCTTGACTTGGAATGGAAGTTCTATTCTGTCAAGATTCTGGGTGGTTTCTTTGATCAGTACTCCCCAAAACAGCGATGTTTTTCCTGAATGCTCTGGATCTTTAATAAAGTCAGATATTTGCTCTTCTATTTGCTCTGCTTCTTGCTCCACCTTTTCTTCACAGATGTATTTGAAAATTTCTGCATTAAGCTCTTCATCTGTCATCTGTGAAATACATGTTTCAAAATTGTCAACCTGAAAAGAAATGTTAGATTTTAGGTCTCTATCCTCTGATCTGGTTGAAATGATTGGCTCAGGTAGATCTTCATCAAACATTTGTGCAATGGAATCTCCAAGATCTTCATTTTGAGGATACAGAATTCCATCCCCAATTTTTGATGCAGTTGGCACAAACAGCTCAGTTTCATCCTCGTCAGAATCTGAATAATAGAAATCAAATCGAGACTTTGCCGGTTCGGGTTCCTGAACTGATACCTCTGGTTGTTGATACTGCTCAGCCTCCTCCTCTGTTAAGGTGTCATCGTGGATTTCTGGGTACTCGAAGGCTTCATCAGTGTCATCTGAAACTGGTTCTTGAGGTATGATGTTCTGGTTTTCTATTAATTGTCTGATCTGATCTGTCATTCTCTGTATGGATCCTCTGCGTTACTCTGAATTTGTGCATCAAATCGAGCTTCTTGTTCTTTGAACATGTGAATTAATTGATCTTCCTCGGATGGTTCTGGTTCTTGATAAGGATCAAGGAAGATGGTGGATAAGATGGAAAATGTGATGGTTCTGTGAAATATGTTGGCTCATCATACCATGAAGGATTCTGATAGTTCTGCCACCCTGAATTGTAGTTGTACTCGCAATAATCGCTTGGGTGGTTACCATTACATATGTCACATCTCCACATTGAGTTCTGTTGAACAAAAGTAGTATTATTTGGTTCTGACATCCAGTGATAGTCATTGGGCTCAACAACAGACCTCAGAAAACCGGACTGTTGCTCCCAGATTTGGGGTGTATCTTCTTGTAACGCTCGTGATTTCTCAATTTCCCAATAGTGTTCCATTTTTTTAATCACCTGAAAACAAAAGAAATAAAAATTACAAAATAAAAGAAAGAAAATTAGATATAAGTAAATTTGATAGTTTCAAAATTAACAACTCAAGAAAATAAGTCCCCCCGCAACGGCGCCAAAAACTTGACCGGCGTAAACACACACGTATAACGCAAGCGCACGTATCGTTCAAGTAGTATAAAAATATCGATCCCACGAGGACTTAATTCCTACTGTTGTTATTAATTGTTGAATCTATTTATTTACAAATATCTAATTAAATGGAGATGAGAGAGATTGTTTGTTTGTTTGGTTGAAAGACTTTACTAAATAAATAAATAAATAAAAAGACAAAAGAAAATACTAAGGAAAATAACAAAAGACACAAAGATCTAGGGTTGTGATTTATTCCAATATCATTATAAAGATGAAGTGATTATTTTATAGTTAGGAAATACAATGATTTATTAACCTGGGACACGAAATTATGCGAAAGCATCTGTCGATGGTCAGACACAAATACCCAGTATAACCCAATTGAACCATATTCCTATGTCAACCACATTATCTGGATTCATTAAGATTAAGTTCCAATTATGGCTACCCTCGCCCGACAGGTATATTCCTATCCTGTAAGGAAATCTATTAAAGGGTTATCTATCCTCAAGGAAGATCGTGGGCTATTGAGTCTAAGGTTTTAAACTTAAAATCTCTATGTCTAGTTCATTTTAAGTTTACCTAATCAATTTTATTAGTGATCGGTTAATAAAAAGCATTAAGATTAAGACTCAATAATAAATCATTATATTACCCAAACTATAATCTAACCCTTATAAACCGGTGATATTGAAATTCATTACAACCCCAGATAACTATTTAGTTATGACACATAATTAGGACTAATAACTGAAAAATAAAAGACATAAAGTAAAAATGCTGAAAAGTAAATACTGAAAAGTAAATTGCAATAAAATAAAATGCTAAGGTAAAAGGAATTACTTTTACTACTACTAATTTAGATATCTCCCATAAAATAATATATAAACTTGTGATATTATTTAACCAACCGACCAATCTGGCGGTATCCTGATTAAGTCCAATTAAGTCCAACCAGCCATATAGGCGGTAATATTTGTCCATAATCCAGCCATAAAGGCGGTACCAAAATAAATTTATCAACCGACCAATCTGGCGGTATCCTTGATTAATCAGGTTCAAACCAACAGAAAATAAATATACCAACCGACCAATATAGCGGTATCCTTTATTAATCAGTATTTTAAAGTGTAAATATATTATTTTTAGGGAGATTAATCTAAATAGTAACAGTAAAAGAATTACCTTTCACCCTAGCTGGGAAATTACTTTCTCATGAATAGTAAAAACTGTAAAAAGTAAAAAGTAAAAATTAAATTACTATTATTACAAATGGTAATTAAAATAAATTACAATAAATAATAAAAAAAAAAACTAAAAATAAAAATAAAAATTCTAGAGAGAGAAACTCTCTCTAGAGAGAGAAATCAAGAGAGAGAGAGGTGTCTTAAAATCTGAAATTTCGCGCTGAATTTATAGGCAGAATTTTCACTGTTCGGGGTCGCGACGCCAAGGACCTCAGCGTCGCGACGCTGGATTTGTCGACGTGGCACAATGAGAAGGCGACACGTAGCAAGGCGGCTGACTGTTGAAGCGACACGTGTCAAGGCGGCTAAGACTCAATTATTGTGATGACGTCACTGATGACGTCATGCTGATGTGGCGATGACGTGGCGCTGATGTGGCGATGACGTGGCGCTGGCGTGTGTTGGCGTGTGTTGCAATTGTCGGCACAATAGGATTGCGACACGTGGCGACACGTGTCACGCGGTGATTGGCTGATGCTGAGGTGTCAAGTTGACTTGGTTGACCTTGTGACGTGGCTGATGACGTGGCGTGACACATGGCGAGTTGACTCGTTGACCGCTGACATGGCTGATGACAAGGCGACACGTGTCAAGTCAAAGTGTCGGCAGCATATGATGTTGACACGTGGCACGGCGCACGTTAGCAGATTCGTTGTGATGGTGACACGTGGCACGGCGCATTTTAGCAAAGTCAAACTTCTCAAATCCTGATCAGTTGACCAGGCGCACGTTAGCAGATTCGGCTCACGCTGGGCGTCGCGACGCGGAAGGTCTGGGCGGCGCGACGCGCAAAAGACGAAAATATCCCTATTGACGCATTTTTGTCCGGTTTTGCCCAAAATTGCCTCCAGTGCTGTCCAAACTTTATTTATCTGCAAAATAATACAAAACACATCAAAACGTTCACAAAACTCAAGAAACTATACAAAATATTAAGTTAAATGAGTGGGAAATAGTGATATAAATGCCACTCATCAGCGTGCCGCAATCGAATTCGAAATGCGAATACGCTCGTAAATAATCCCGGGCTCGGGTTCGCTAAATCCTAATTAACGAATTTTCCGTTGCGAAGTAATTAAACGATTACGACTAGCGAAATAACTATTCACATCGCTAACGAATTAAGTTCGCCCGAATTGAAATCTAATTTCAATTCCGCGTCGAAATCCAATTTCATATAATATTCAAATATATTATTTTAATCAATTAATTCCAAATTAATCGTTCTATAATCTCTTTATTAATATTTTATCCCAGATAAAATATCTCCGTTATTAATCCCAGATTAATTTTCTCTCTCATCAAATTAATCCCAGATTAATTAAAGTGCGAGTCATACATCATCGGTGAATCTTCGGGAAGCGACCCATGAGATCCCCGCATATGTTGGCAGTAAATACGGTCGTCAGACTATCCGAACACGTAAGTACCTCGTACTACGCTTATTCCGATTTACAAGACAAGGTTGGCTTCTAGCAAAGCGCCATGCCTACCCAATTCTCCATAAATATCCTTATAGGAATATGCTATCTATATCAAGTGTAGTATACCGTAGTATTGTGTATGCCGATCCAGTATCGGATGTTCACGTGCTAGGTCTGGGGCTGGAATTGTGTGTGTCGCGTACGAAGCACATATGAGATGTCTGGCAACTAGTCTCTATAATCAGATATACATGACCTAGTCATAATATCCGGATAGCTCGAGCATTTAAGAGAACGAGTTCCGTATCCTATGTGACCATCATCTCCATATGACTGGAGTGATACTTCCGTCTTAACATCACACCCAACACACTACGATTCTCAATGTACCCAGCATTGGCGTACACAGAACCGGTTAAAGCCCTGGACGATCTCAACCAAAGTATATTGATTGTCGCAAGTATTAGCGGTGCAAGTCTCAGGTTAAGACCAAATACACCTACCCTGATTGCGGACTCCCATAGACAAATAGTCATACTACTGGGATTCCGCAGGGGTCTATCCAGAGCGAAGCTGTTTCCCGTACCATCGGTAAAACACAACCTCCTATCACACTTGCATGAGTATCATATACCCAAATATATGAGAACTATGTTGTTGTGCCCTCACAACGTGCACAAGTGTAATACTAGTCTTTTACGTATTTATCGATGTCCAATCTCGATAATACTCTGACTAGGGATATTTAATTATTTATCCTACGTGGACTGATACTGTCTCATATCATTCTCCTTCCAGGAACAAATCATAGGGACCTCTCATCATTTATACATCTAGGTGATCAAATCATAAATGATAAGAGTGAAATCTCCTTTCTCACATAATTAATTTGTACAACAACACCATGATCTGTACAAATAGTGACGCTATGGGTCATAAATGTCCAACAATAAGTACTATACTTTGGTTTCCCTATGATAACCTACAATTTGGCACTTATCCGATTTGGGTTCAAGTTTGATATCATCCAAACATATGCCCAGCATTCCCAAATCTTCAGGAATGAGAAAACCCGGTTTCTTTTCCTATTCATATCTGATATGAATTCTGTCAAACAGATTATTATGGAACCTTATTCAAAATAAGTTATGCACTGTTTATGCGTATCCGTTGAAGGAAATGGTAGCTCAGAGCGACTCATAATTAACCTTATCATGTCCAACAAAATTTGGTTACTCAGTTCGGACACACCGTCAAAGTGACGTGTTCCGGGAGGAGTCCTCATTGAAAGAATACTATACTCTTTCAAGTATTTGAGAAACTTATTGCTTAAGTATTCTCCATTACGGTCTTACCGTGACGGTTTTAATACTTAAGCCGATCTGTTTGTCAATTTCGTGTCGAAAACTTTAAAAGTTTCCGATTTGTGTTTCAAAAGAAACACATAACCGTAACGCGATGCCACATCCGTAAAGGTCACGAAATATTCATATCCACCTCTAGCCTAGCTAGACATAGGCCCACTTACTTCACTATGAACTAGGGCTAACAGATCGGTGGCATTTACACTTTTATCAAGTAAATAGTGTTATAGGTACTTTGCCCAATAAACTAGATTCGTAGACTTTATTTGATTGGAATCAAATCAGTCATAGTACCCACTCT